>FYEV01001645.1:240969-273635 GCA_900188565.1 Geosmithia flava | reverse complement strand
GTGCGTTAGGGGGGGATGATAGGGGTGGTAAAGAAGAAGAAGAGGGGAAATATGCATACGGGTGCTCGTCGATGAACTTTGCGCAGTCGTAGACCTTGTCGTAGACGACAATGTAGCAGTCGTTCTTGGTGTTGTGCTCAGCAACATCCTGGTAGGTGATCGCGTCGGTCTTCTCGTCGGACGACATGTTGTCTGTGTGTGCGTGTGTGCGTCGGGGGATGGACGGGGGGATTGGGTTCGTAAAATTGGGATAGTGGTCGGGCTTGAAAGGGCGAAAAAGTTGGTTGATGTTTGACGAGATGCGAGAGATGGCGTGGTTTTGGCTGCTGGTGGTTGTGGTGTGAGCTGGGGAGGAAGGGGAAGGAAAAGGAAAGAGGGCGGTCTGGTCCCCCTTCTGGGGAAAGAAAAAGCTGGCCCGTCGCGCGCTGCTGCCCCCTTCACCATATTTCGCAAATCTCCAGGGTCCGCCATCAGAGAGCAAACTCCCAAAAGTGGGTTTCGTAATACGCACATGGAATTTAACTGGTTGTGGTAATACGCCAGATGGACTATTTGCTGCCGTGCCCTCATGCCGCTCTACGGCGTATTTTTACTATTATCCGGTCCATCACATTCTGTTCCTTTTATTTACATGTTCAAGCAGTTGGCATTAACAATGTAAACTCCTCTCTTATGATGAGCATATCGAGGCAATCTTTGGGCTGTCTGATGTCCCGCATAACAAAGCAATGCTCCCATTGTGCCAAGATGTGGCCTTTTGGCTTGTGAAATGATGCCACCCCACTCCCGTTTCTCTCCCCATCTCCCATCTGTTGGGCACCGTGCACTAGTACCAGGACAGGTAACTAATTGACTCGTCTAGCATTTCCATATTGATACAAGAAAAGGAACAAAAAGGGAAAGAAAACCCCATACACATGATCTCACATAGATAAACAAAGAGCAATCATATTGAGGGGTCGCTTTGCTGCCCCTCCCTCTCCATCGGGGATTTCTCGCAGTCCTGGAGTTGTGCGTGTGTGCTGCTGATAGATAAGAGCCAGCCAAGCCAAGACCAAGGCACAGGCACAAGCACAGGACAGGAACATTTGGCCAAATCCGCACAGGGTAAATTCTGGCGCCATGGTCATGTCCTGGCATCCGAGTCCCTAGTGGCTTCCTAACCCACTGTAAATTCCCCCCCAAACTCAACCAATGAGGGACAGGGAAATTACGCAAACCCGATAGCCATTGGCTTAGAGCCTTGCTGCGACATTCTCCCGTCCTGCAAGAGAGTTGAGTTTGCTCTGACCCATGGCCGGCGTATTCGTATTGGCACCAAATCGCAATGGCATTTTCCGCCCAACAAGTTCCAAAGGTTCATGTCATGTATCAAAGGATATATATAAAGGCCGAAAGCGAAACCGAACATGATGTGCGAATCCAAGTTATAACTTTCCATCTCATATTTTTCTTCAAAAGCTTATACACAGTAGTAGTAACATACCCAGTTGATATCCGGTGGCCCACGGCGTAGTGCTGATAGCTAATACAGCTGCCAGGCTCACACGTGCATCTAACTTGTTCCATCCCCGCAGGGGAATATTACTGCTTCTGTCATACAGACTGCAAATATCTCGGACCATGCTCGGCTTCCCACATACGGAGCAGCTATTGCTAACCCGTCCTCTTTGCCTGTATCAGAGAATGGGGCAAGATAGTCCGTAATCGTATTGCGCGACTAATATCTCCTCCGTAGTAGTAATCTAATCGCAAGGGACGCCGAAAGTGCTCTCCATCGGTTCTCCGCACATTCGGAAATTCCGACATGCGTGCGGGGAGATATTGAAAGTCCAGCCCGAGATGGAAAAGTATCCCGCACGCTGCTACTGTCCACTAGGCGATACCCGTGCCCGCAGTAACAATCGCATCGTCATTGTTTTCTTGTCGGATTCTCCCCATTTGTTCTTTAATTCACTTTTCTTTCGTTTCTCTCCACCTTTTTACTCGACATATCTACGTAATGTGGTTCAGACCCTTTCCCCGCTTCCACCTTGATCAAGTCTTTCTTTTAAGAAATGAAGAATAAAAGTGTTCAAGAGGGAGGAGGCAGGAAAAATGATGATGCAAAAATAAATAATTCTTATGCTGTTATATCAACGACAATAGCAACAACCCTATCATCATCACCTCCTGGAGCTTCCGCCGCCAATGTCCTGACCGAGACGGTACCCAGTGACCTTGTCCCACTCAATCTTCTGCCTGGTGACGGGGAGCTGTCTCCGCAGACCCTTGAAGGCGCCCTCGCTGAGACTGACGAAGCCCCTGTTCAGCTCGTCCTGGTACTTCTTCTCGGCAGCCGAGATCTCCTTTGTGATTCCGGCGCCCGTGCCCGACGGCACCGAGACCGACACGCCCTTGTCCGTCAGGAGGCGCACGTTGCCGTCCTCGTAGTAGTGGACGTCGACCTTGGCGGAGCCCTCGAGAGTACCGTCCGACGGGTTGAAGAGGTAAAGGGACCTCCAACGGCCGTTCCTGCATGAGTACGTCACGCGTGGTTAGCATGTGTTACAATGTCCCGCATTGCATCTCTCCGCGCTAGTATGAAAACGCTGGAGGTGCAGGGGAGGAGAGGACTGCAGTCGGTAA
Source organism: Geosmithia flava (assembly GCA_900188565.1). Classification (NCBI taxonomy): domain Eukaryota; kingdom Fungi; phylum Ascomycota; class Sordariomycetes; order Hypocreales; family Bionectriaceae; genus Geosmithia; species Geosmithia flava. Next base: position 271,007 of record FYEV01001645.1, on the reverse strand, counting down.
CTCACCAGTAGTTGTTGGGGCTGTACTTGCTAGCCACGATGATGACGGCGACCTTGCTGTCCGACTCGGTGGGGTACACGCCGTACGCAGCGTTGGGGTAGTGCTCCTTGACGTAGACGCTTAGGGCCTTGAGTGTCGACTTGCTGTTCGCATTATCAGTAAACGCATTGCCTTTATTTCCCTCCGTAACTGCACATACACAAGGTCAGCCTGAGCACCCTCGTCGCTGTAGCTCTGCACGTCGCTGGCGGTCTGTGTAGTGTGGTCGAATGAGAAGCTGCAGGAGGTCTCGACGTCGAAGTATCGGTCGTCCCCGAGGGAGTTGTGCGAGCTGATGATGACCTGTTTTTTTCAGGTGGCGTGGTCAGATTGAAAACGTGTCGCTGGCAAGGAATGTGAGGGGGACCAGGGTAGGTCATACCGGTTGGCTGCTTCCAGGAAGCTTCACCGTGATGAACTGCTCCTCATTGTACTTCTTGAAAGCCGGGGTGAGCTGGTCGGCGAGCTCGGGCTCCGTGTCGGCCGTGATGGACTTGATATCTGCGGTTGCGTCAATTCAGGAGTTCGATGGGAGGCGGGGTAAAAGGAGAGGGGGAGGCGTTGATGCGTACCAGCAACCACGTCGCCGAGCTAGAGGCAGACAAAAAAACGTCGTTAGCGAACTGTGCTTGTCTCTTGTTGAGCTTCACTGTCGAGAGCTGTCCTGAGCCTCGGGGAGGGACAAGCTCCTGGGTGCTTTGGATAGGACTTACCTCGCCGGGGGGGGCTCCCTCCACAAAGGATGACACAGCCTCGAGGTGCGACATTGTGCAGTAGAGCTTTCGTTTGACTTGGTCGAGAGGTTCGATTCGCTTTTGGGGGGAGAGGATGACAAAGAGGGAGAAGGTCAGAATTAAAGCTCCCTTTTGGTTGAGGCGCAAAGCCGACGACGTCTTCCAGCGGTGGAGAGAAGAGGGACCGGGTAGCGGAGCGGGGCATCTGACGCGCTTTGGGGGAGAAGGGGGGTCTCTGATAGTGCGGTACGTGGGGCAACTGGCAATTTTGGTGAAGGGGCGATGAACCTCCTTAACAGGTCCCCTTAATGACACCGATGAAAGATGCAGTGTACGAGAATAAAACAAATAACATTATGCATTGATCTTTTGCTACGTATCAGGAGTTTATCGTTATGAAAAATGGCAACCGTCTTAGTCCGTTATTCAAACCGTCCACACTAGTTCCCAATGCTAACATCAACTCACGGCGACATTCAATAGCTGGTGACTTGTCGTATGCTGTCATAGATTCCTGCAAGTCATGGTCAGCACAGTTTCTCGCAAATTTGGGGGCAAAGAAAGCAACATACTTGCGACATCTGGGATATTGTATTTCTCATAGGACAGACCGGTGTTGATATCCCACCCCGTCGTTCGCGACACGGGAGCTTCGAGCCGCAGAAACGTCTCAGGGTCTTCCTGTATAGCAGCGGCAACCTCCGCGCCGACACCCGCATTCTTCATGGACTCGTGAACGACGACGACCCTTCCCGTCTTGCGCACGCTCTCAAAAACCGTCTGCCTATCCCAGGGATATACGGTGCGCAGGTCGATGAGCTCGGCCGACACACCCATGTCCTCTTCCGCGCGGGCGATGGCAGCCGCGCAATTGTAGAGGGGCTGACCGTATGAGATGACGGTGACGCCACTGCCCTGCTTGACCACCTCGGCCTTGGACAGGGGGAGTTCGTAGTCCCCCACGGGGACCTGCTCCGATGCAGCGCGGTACAGGATCTTGGGCTCCATGAATATCACGGGGTCGTTGGACCGGATCGACGCCAGCAGCAGACCCTTAGCCTGGGCCGGCGAGCGAGGCACGACGACTCGCATCCCCGGGACGTGGGTGAAGAGGGCCTCAGGGCTCTGGGTGTGGTACAGCGCGCCGTGGCCGACACCCCCGCAGGGCATCCGTACTGTCAGCCCGCCGGCGTGGCGGCCGCACGCGCCCTCGCGGTACCGGTACTTGGCCGCCTCGTTGACGAACTGGTCAAAGGCCGGGTAGACGTAGTCGGCGAACTGGATCTCCGCGACGGGCATCATGCCCGACGCGGCCAGACCGATGCCGAACCCCACGATCGCCCCCTCGTTGAGCGGCGTGTTGAACACCCGGTCCCCGCCGTACGTCTCGGCCAGCTTCATGGTGCACCGGAACACGCCGCCGAACGCGACGTCTTCCCCAAAGACCACGACCGTCTCGTCCGTGCCCAGGGCAATGTTTAGCGCGTCCCCGACCGCCTGGAATAGGTTCATCTTCCGGGTCGGCCCGCGACGGATGTCCTCGGGGAGTTCTGTGCTGCGCAGCGCCGCCTGCGACGTCTGTGCAAGTAGATGGGTCGTTGAATAGTCGATGGGTACATTTAGTCGGGCGTTGGGAGGGTGTGTCGAGTAGGACCTGTAGTAGTTGCAGGATAATCTGGGGATGCCGCCGTGGTGACGGAATGCCGCGACGGCGGGGCAAGCTGCCCGAGTCACCACCCTGGTCCTCATCACCTTCTTATAACAGATCGGAACAGTATATAGCTCCGAACTCTTCTTCTTTCGTTTTGGTTCATCTACAAGAAGGACAATATCAATCTTTTTCCACGCTTGCTTAGTATTGTTCTTTTTTTGAGAATGAGGGGAAGCATTCCCGTCCTATCTGTCTTTGTACAATGCCGGCCTTGTGACGTTTGGGGGCCGTCAGCCATTCGGCTTGCGGCGGCCATTCGCGGGGATCTGTTAAACCGCATCCACCCACTTCGATCGATCCCGCTGATAAGATTGTTGCCTGGCCAACACCCGCCAAGTACATCTAACCCCAAACAGGACGAGCCAAGTTGCCAAGTAGAATTACGTGACGTGTGCGAGCGTTAAACGATTGAGAACACGAGAGCATTTTCTGTTCGAGACAGAAACTGTTAATTTTCAAAATAACATTCCAACCGGACGGGAAAAAAAAACGACTTATGAACAAAGTTTAAAACAACGAATTTTTTTAAACGGTGCGGGGAGAAATAGAAAAAAACGTTGGCCGACGGCCATGGCACACAGACACTCGTCCTCGCGGCCAGCAGCATCGCGTGCACGAAACAGCCGACGTGAGGCCTCCCGTCGAAAAGACGACCACAGAAAACGAACATCACGACCAAAAACGACAACATCATCAGAAGAAAATGGCAGCGGGTCAGGATCTCTATCAACCGACGCCCTTGCGCAATTAGAGAGGGAGAATGCACGCAAGAAGCGCGAGGAGGCGCGCAAGAGCCGCAAGGCCGAGCGCACAAAGAAGGCGACCAAGGGCGCAGACTACCGCGAGGTAGCGCAGGACGCTACACCACGAAAGGAGCGACACAGAGACCGAGAACACAGGGACCGAGAACCCAGGGAGGCGGCCAGGCGCGCAAAGGCGGCCAAGGTCAGAGATAACCATGGGAGGAGCAAGAGGAGGGTGGTCAGCGGGGCCATGATGGAGGAGGGGAGGATCAGGTCTGGCGGCGCGGGGCTACGAGGGGGGCAGAAGGGGAAGGAATGGCGCTGGAGTGATCAGAGCTACGAGAAGCCAGATTACTATCAGAAGGCGTCGGAGAAGAAGAGCAAAAAGAAGAAGAAGTGGCTTTGTGAGTTGTCCCGTGCATATATCAATTTGCGATTGACAAGGGTTGCAATGCAACGCAATGCAACGAGTGGCACGCAAGAAACTGAAGAGGCTAACCAGTGTGAGCAGGGATCATCTTGGGATGCAGCCTGGTGCTCCTCATCATCATCATTGTCGTGGCAGTGGTGGTGAGCAACAAGAACAAGAAGTCTGGCGACGACGACTCGAGCCTAGACGGCAAGGACAGGAGCGAGATCCCAAAGAAGTGGCGCAACACATACCTGGACCCGTGGTCATGGAAGACGACGGATGACTTCAACACGACCTTTACAGATGAGATGGTGGGGGACCTCCCCGTGATGGGACTGATGTCCGACTGGGACGACTCGACACGGGCCAACGACAAGGTACCCCCGCTGAACGAGGCGTGGGGCAACTACGCCAAGAAGCCGGCGCGGGGGATGAACCTGGGCGGGTGGCTGTCGCTGGAGCCGTTCATCACCCCGTCCATCTTCACCGACGGGCTGGTGGACGAGTACGGGCTGTGCAACAAGCTGGGGAGCTCGTGCCCGTCGACGCTAGAGGACCACTACGCGAGCTTCGTGACGGAGGACGACTTCAAGCAGATTGCCGACATGGGCATGGACCACGTGCGCATCCCGTTCTCGTACTGGGCGGTGATTGTGTACGACAATGACCCGTACGTGTTCCGGACGTCGTGGCGGTACCTTCTCCGTGGGATCGAGTGGGCGCGCAAGCACGGTCTCCGTGTGAACCTGGACCTGCACGCCCTCCCCGGAAGCCAGAATGGGTACAACCACAGCGGTCGCAAGGGGGCCATCAACTGGCTCAACGGCACCAACGGCGACACCAACGCGGACCGCAGCATCGACGTGCACGACCGGCTGTCCAAGTTCTTCGCGCAGGACCGGTACAAGAACATCATCACGCACTACGGCCTGGCCAACGAGCCGCGCATGGTGGAGCTCTCGGCCGACAAGGTGGTGGCCTGGACGGAGAAGGCGTACGCGCTGGTCAAGAAGAACGGCATCGACGGCCTGGTGGTGTTTGGCGACGGCTTCATGGGCCTCGACAACTGGCAGGGCCGCATGACGGGCTACGACGACCTGGTCCTCGACGTCCACCAGTACGTCATCTTCAACGACGACCTCATCTCCTTCACGCACAAGCGCAAGATCCAGTACGCCTGCTCCGGCTGGACCCAGCAGACCAAGCTCAGCCTCGACCCCGCCCAGGGCTACGGACCCTCCCTCTTCGCCGAGTGGTCCCAGGCCGACACCGACTGCGAGGACAGGCTCAACGGCGGAGACACGGGCAGCCGCTGGGAGGGCACACTCGCCAGCGACTCGGGAGGGCCCCAGTGCCCGTCGGGCGACTCCAGCTGCTCGTGCAAGGAGGCTCTCGCCGACCCCAGCGACTTCAGCGACTCGTACAAGAAATTCCTGCGCATGTTTGCCGAGGCCCAGATGCACAGCTTCGAGATTGGCTGGGGCTGGTGGTACTGGACTTGGAAGACGGAGAGTGCGCCCCTGTGGAGCTGGAAGGCTGGCGCGGCCGCGGGCATCCTGCCCAGCAAGGCGTATGAGAGGGACTTTGATTGTGATGAGTCGGATATTCCTGACTTTGGGGATGAGGGTCTCTCAGAGGATTATTGAGGGAGGTTAGGAGAGAAGGTTTAACAGCACATATTGTATATGGATATGGAAATGGTTTGCATGGTACGAAACATATGATGGCGTTTTTTTTTGTTTAGTTCGAAAGGTTCGACGCATTGTGTTTTTTTGGTCACGAAAGGAGTACATAGATTTGATTTGGTTTTGGTACTATTGGTATTCCGAATAGATATGGTGTAATACACATGTGAATACTACATGTAGGACTTGATGGTGTCGATACTGCATGATGCCTACAACGTCATAATAAAGTGTACGTCGTGGTAATAATTAGACCGTGTTTAAAAATCATTCTGCCAGCTTTAGTCATATGGAATTGTACGAGTATACACAATCATGAGGATTTGTCGTTGTAATCAAGCCGTGCGATGTAATAATAAGCATTGGACATTCAAAAGACGGTCACACACAGTCGGAGGAGGACTTCTTCTCTCCTTTTGATCGGCGCTTCGCTCTCGCGTCTTCGCGTCGACGCCGGGATGTGGGTCCGTTTCCGGCACGTTATCCGGGCTAGTGGAGTTTGGTCATTGGGGAGGGGAGTGACATGGGACTGGACTGGTCCTTGCATCATAACTCGTAGCAAGGGACGTTCTCTGGCTTGCGTAGCCATCTATCTTCGTTGTACAAAAGAGCACTTCGTAGTAATAGTATTATGATTTTGAAATTACAGAAAGATCATGTCACGTCAACTTACTCGTAGATGTGTAAATATCTCAACGAATAATAGACCTTGAGTACCCCATGGCGACGGGAATATCGACACAAGTTCGGGGTTATGAGCATTCGATGGGGTTTGCTCCGACTTATTTCAAGTGGGGCCCCAAAAGACCAAACATGGGCCCCAGTTTTGGCTTCTTCGTTTTTTTTTTCTTCGTTCTAAAATGAGACATGCAAACAATTAAATCACTTCTGTTTTTTTGCATGCGGCAGAAGGCGTACGGAGTACATGGACGACTGATGTGTGATAATAAAAGTGGTGATATATAAACTAGAACTCAACGGATCTAGCACGGGATGAATGCCGAGCTCCGGATGGGATCAAATCAAGACCATTTTACTCCGAGTGAAGAGTTTTGAGCCATCTAAACAAATTTCTGCTTAGCTGAGCCAAAAAAGTATATATTAAAACCCATTACCAATGTCGGTTGGAGGGGGGGGGAGCATTGGAAATAACGGTCCATGACAAATTGCCGAGATTCCACATTCTGTCCCGTTATTACTCGAATACTACACAACTATGACCTGGTCATAATAATACTACCTCAGAAGCTGCTGTGCCATAATAATTGTTCTTTCCCCATTGGATTTTCATAAAATCGTATGTATTCCCCAAACCTTGTCGGATCCAATCACGCCCCCCTCTCTCTCTCTTTCTTCCCGTCTGGAAGAACCTCCAATTCCATACATCGTCTAACATTGACGACAGTGAGTCAACGATACACACAACTCCGAGAAAAGACCGCGACGAAACACACATACGCACGCACATACGCAACGAACACCGCCTCTGACGAAGACAAAAACGAGTAGACCGCAGTCACCGATCGACGACAACAACAACACAACACAACGCCCATCATGGCGGTGGACGCAGACCCCGAAAAGGGCAGCAGCACCCGAGCACCAGACGACATCTCAACAAGCGACATGCGCACAACGACATCATCAGACCAACACCGACGCCGGTCGACCGAGTCACTAGCAGAGACGCTCTCACAGGTGCGCTCACAAAACGGCTACGGCGTAGCAGACGAGAACGACGGCGACAAGGTAGCAGAAGGCGGCGCCGGTGCCGGCGGCGACAGCACCTCACCGCAGGAACCCCAAGACCCATACGAGGTGGGATGGGAGAACGGCGACGCCGACCCGCTGTGCCCACGGTCCTTCGCCCGCGGGCGCAAGTGGCTGATCACCTTCATAGCGGCGTTCGCGAGCTTCTGCGTGACGGCGGCGAGCTCCATGTTCACAGCGACGTACATGCAGATGGAGGCCGAGTTCGGGGAGTCGCGGATCGTGTCGACGCTGGGCCTGTCGAGTTTCGTGCTGGGCATAGCCCTGGGTCCCATGCTCTTCAGCCCGCTGAGCGAGTTCTACGGCCGCCGACCGATCTACCTCGTCGCCTGGACGCTGTACGTCATCTGGTTCATCCCGCAGGCCGTGGCGCGCAACATCCAGACCATCATCGTGTGTCGCTTCCTCAACGGTTTCGCGGGCTCGACCTTCCTCGCCGTGTCGGGCGGTACGGTGGGCGACCTTTTCGCCCGGCACGAGCTGCAGGCCCCCATGATCTTGTTCTCCATCGCGCCCTTCATCGGCCCCTGCATCGGCCCCCTGGTCAGCGGCTTCATCAATTACAATGTTAGCTGGCGCTGGACCTACTACGTCCTCATCATGTGGTCGTTTGCGCTGCTCATGGCCATCGTGTTTCTCGTGCCTGAGACGTTCCACCCCATCTTGCTGCGCGACAAGGCCCGCAGGCTGCGCAAGGAGACGGGTGACGAGAGGTGGTGGGCTCCCACTGAGAGGGCGCACAAGTCCGTCGTCAGCGCCGTCGGGAACTCCCTCCTCAGGCCGTTCCAGCTCCTCATCTATGAGCCCATGTGTCTGCTCCTGTGTCTGCTGTCTGCCCTCCTCCTCGGTATCTTGTACCTCTTCTTCGGCGCGTTTGCCCTCGTCTTCTCGACGAATCACGGCTTCAACCTCTGGCAGGTCGGTCTCACCTTCATGGGCATGTCTGTCGGTCTTCTCCTCGCTGCTGCGTGCGATCCCATCTGGACTCGTGTGCGCATTCACCTCGTAGCCAAGATGGAGCGCGAGACGGGCATCCAGGGTGTCAGTGAGCCGGAGCTCCGTCTGCCTCCTGTCATTGCTGGTGCTGTGCTCGTGCCTATCGGGCTGTTTTGGTTCGGGTGGACTACTTACTCCTCTGTTCATTGGATCGTGCCCATTATTGGATCGGGTGTATTTGCCATGGGGTATGTTTTCTCTCCTTCGCCTTATTTATTGACCTTTACTTCTCTTTCTTCTTCTTCTTTCTTTTACCTCCATCAATGACAAAGGGGGTGGATGGGGGAAGAAAGAAGGAACAAGGGAAAAAAAGACATGTTGGAAGTGTTTTGACTGACTTGTTTCACCCGTCTTGTAGAACTCTACTCTGTTTCTCCGGCATCTTTACCTTTCTGGTAAGTCGCACGTCCTCTCATTTGCTGCCGCATGTTTCACTGACGCTCAATGCCAAATCATAGGTCGACGCCTATCCTCACTATGCTGCCAGTGCGCTCGCGGCCAATGCCTTTGTGCGTTGCACATTTGCCGGTAAGACTTTTTAATTCTACCTATATTTTCTTTGTTTCCTTTTCTTCTTCCGTTTTATCGGAATTTGCCGTCCATCGATCATGAAGCTGACAATGATCAACTTTATCAGCCGCATTCCCCCTTTTCGGAACGCAAATGTACGAAAAGCTTGGCTACCAGTGGGCGTCATCTCTACTGGCTTTCCTCACTCTAGCCATGACACCCTTCCCTTACATCTTCTTCCGATACGGCAAGAAGCTTCGAAGCAAGAGTCGATTTGCCAAGAAATAAGATGTGTGTGTGTGTGTGTGTGTCTTCGATACGAGGTCTTCACTCGTATAATTTATTGATATTTTAGAAGAGACCGACAGGGAAAGAAAGAAAAAAAAGTCTAGGAAAAGCGAAGACTTATTGGTCTTGTACTACTATGAAAGAGACAGGGGTTATATCGCCGACCATCCATACCCAGGAACATATACGAACACACCCATACGAAAGAAGAGGAAGAAGAGGAGAGAGAAAAAAGAAAAGAAAGGAGAGGTGATGATGGAGAGTTTAAAAAAGAGACTGAAAGAGGTGATGATGGCCTCGTGGCGGTTCATGTGCGACGCGACATTCAAGCTGGGAGGCTTTGGGTGTGTTGTGCAGCAGGCGGTCAGCGGTGGGAGTTGGAATGTCGAGTCCATCTTGGGTGTATGACCACCTACGCTGTCGATCTGAAAGAGGCCATGAAGGGAAGAAGATGATGATGACGATGAATGAAGGAGGAAGAGAAGGGAAGGGGACTGGGTATGGGAGACGGGGAGTTGAAACTTGCATCATATAACAATACCATGGCATCAGAAAGGGGGCATATTGGCATATCATTACATTATTGGCATATACTATATTACTACATAATGCATACTTAATTACTACATCTATACACACGACAGACTCGAATACATGTATGGAGTACGAGTACGAGTATATTCAATAGCAGTAGAAGTGCTTAGCATGAAGTTGATAGTGATAAGCCACTCTGTTAGAGGCCCATGTTTATACTTTACACATACATGTGGTTTACGTACTAATGCTACCACTAGGACCATTACTAGGTGCAGGCGGTCTACATCAACCTCGGACCAGATATACCGCCCACGGCTAGCTACGAGACTCGGCATTATTCACGTTTACGTGGGGAAATGCACGTATTTATAATGACTGTTTCTGTTCCATTTCCTCGAGTATTTATTGTAGTCATTGATGAGTACATCGAGCAGTCACATTACATACAGCACTTGAATTATGACGCCATCTCTTCAATCTAAAGACTAACAACCTATCTTGTATTACATATCCAATTCCCAGCAATGTATTACGGCTACCTACATGGTCTTCATTTCCCTTTTGACAGTCTAGAGAAGATCCATGGTTCGGCGACCAATGTGTGTCATGGCGCCCTTGATGAACAAACCCCCCCAGGCATCATTACGTACATAGGGAGGAGCATGGGGTAAAAAAAAAAAAAATGCCATTGACTTTGGCCATTCCCATTACCCCCTCATTCCTGGCCCCCCCTTTTGTACAAGTGACCTGTATGGTATGCAACTAACCCTGCAAAACGGAGAGTAAACGGTACATGTGACAGTAGATCCCCGGACCAATGGCTGGCCGGGGGAGACAACAACAACCTGTATGTATTCTCGTAATGCTACTACTTGGGCTGATGGGGGAGAACAGGCTGTATTACACCCCTCCTTTCTTACACCAAAGAACCGGTGAAAACCCCGCAGTGAACTATTTGTATTTGTTTTGCGCTTCTACTCTCTCTCACGTGCGTAGGTAGATACTAGCAGTGGTAGATGCTAGTAGTGCCAGTAGTACTAGATGTAGTTGAATACGTCGTACAACTCGGTAATACGTCGCACCCGGAGGGGGATGAACTGAACGTATGTATTTGAGCGCATGACGGCGGGTTCATCCAGTTTATTATTTCACGACAGGCCAGAGGGATACAAGGTATCATAGCCTACAGGTAATACAGAGCATAGAGTACTACTTATTACAAGATACTACCCAACGACTACGAGTGTGCCAGTCCAGTACCAGATACTACAAGTACGGAATACATGACCGAACCCCGCCTAGACAGACGGCCGTCGGTACGCCGTAAAATTATACGTATCTCGGTACCACGACCGTCCGTCATGGGGTGTGGGACAAAGCGCAGCGTATTACGGAGTATACGGGTCCGCCATTTTTCCAATTTGTTGATCCTTCAAGCCTCACATCCTTTTTTTTTTTCTTCTTGTTTAGTTTCTTACTTACCGTCGTCACCGTCGTCATTCTTTTCTTGCAGAGAGAAACGGCAACCACCGCCTCCTCGAAACTGTAGTCTCTTACCACTCTACCTCTACAAACAAGTTCCAAACGGAAAAACAAAATCCAACGTGCACAAGCACCAACACACACCGACGACCGCAAACCCCTCGAAAAACTTCCATCCCTCCCGCTCCCGAAAGCTCGCGTGCCCACCACTCCAGCTCTTGCGCGCTCACCTACTTCTCGATCTCCTCAATATTTCGCCCAGCTCCCCCCCCCTTTGCGCAGATATATACGGGTAGCTGCACGATCTACCAAAAGCAATAAATAAAAAAAAGCCAAAGACCAGTTGAGATCTGATCTGCTACTCTTTGAGAGAGAGAAGGGGAAGGAGAACGCCGCGCGCGCGCCGCCATCACATCGCCGTGCAAAAAAGAAACACCAAGTCCAAACCACAGTCTCTCTCTCTCTCTCTCTCTGAAATATCCTTGTCCACCATTCCATCTCGAGGCTGACTGGGTTACACGACCGCCGTGCGCTGGCAAACCCTGCACACACGAGAAATTCTCCTATCCGACTGTCCACCCGCCCGCCAGCCCGCCAGCCCGCATCGAGTCCATCCTGCCCCCCTCACGGATACTGACAGCCATATTCCTTGTTTGCGCACCCTTTACTACCGGCATTAAGCTACATCTCATTCGCTCCACGTCTACCTGACGAACACCTCCATCATCTGTCCTCCGGTGCGGTGCTACCCAGCATAACCCATAGTGTCTGGTGTGTCCCGCGACACAGCTGCATGGCGCTCGGACAATTGGGCCGTCAGGACCCTGGAGACGTGTAGAAGAAAAAGCAAACCCTGGAAATCGACATAAACCACCCCTCCTGTCTCTCTCTCTCTCCCCCTCTAGAGAGAAGAAGACGTATATATATATACATCATATAATAGACACCCCCTCCCCCGCCGCCAAAACCCTGACAGAAAAAAAAGATGACCGACGACGATCACGATCATGGCGCAGACGCCTCAGACGCCGTCATCTCCGACCTCGAAGACGAAACAGAATCCTACTCAAAGGACCACGACAGCATGCCCGGTCACGAGTCCGTCGGCCCCAATGGCGCCGTCAAGAAGAAGTACGACCCCAAGGACCCCTCCAGACCTCGGCGCAAGAAGGCCAGGCGCGCCTGCTATGCTTGCCAGAGGGCTCATCTCACCTGTGGTATGTCTTCCTTCCCCTCTTCCATCCCCCTCCCCTGCCCCAACTAACACAACACTCTCCGCAGGCGACGAACGACCCTGTCAGCGTTGTATAAAGCGCGGCCTAGGAGATGCCTGCCAGGACGGCGTGCGCAAAAAGGCCAAGTACCTCCACGACGCACCACCCGAGGCTTTGCGCCCCGTCCTCGGCCCCAACTTCAACCCCGCCGACGGCAACGGCTCGACAGCGTCCAGACAGCAGCAGCAGCAGCAACAACAACAACCGGATTCCTCAGCGCAATCGGATTCCGCCTCGGCCGCACCGTCCAACGACTTTTACTCGCAGAGCAGCCTGTCCACCTTTGCGACGCCCATGTACCCTACCCAGCCTGGCGGACAGCAGTCGACGCAGGGTGGTGGCGGCGGCAACGGCGGCGGCGCGAGCAGCAGCATGGCCGACGGCATATCATTCGCCTCGTCGCAGCCTCCCTCGACCATGTCGCCCAACTTCAACACGCCCGGGTCCGCCCCCGACAACGGCACCCCCCAGGTGGACGGCCTCCTGGCGGCGAACCCGCAGATGGACCTCAACGCCCTGTTCGACCCAAGCAACCCGGCCCTGTACAACTTCGACCTCGAGGGCCTCGACTTCGGCAGCCAGTACGCCGGGTGGGAGTTTGGCATCCTCAATAAGATGGGACTCGGGGCGGAGACGCCGCCGCGTGAGAACTCGATATCCCAGACGACGCCGACCGAGTACTCGAACGTGTTCAGCGCGCGCCAACAACAGCCGCAGCAGCAGGGTGGCTTCGACGGCAGCATGGGCACGCCCTTCTCGTCTTCGGGCCTGGACGGCACCGCCCAGACAATGTACACGCAGGGCAACCTCCAGCACGGGCTGCCGCACGCGTACGCCATCGCAGCAGGGCCGACGAGTCTGGCCAGTCCTAGCACGGACGCTACAGCCAGCCCGCAGAACGTGGGCACATCACCAGGCGGGTTTGGCGGCAACAACGGTAACGGTGGCAAGATACCGTCCGCGTCTACGACACCGCGCATCAAGCCCAAGCAGCTCAAGCTGAACCAGTCCATCCTGGGAAAGCGCCCTCAGCGCGACACTGCCTCGGTCTACGACAACGTCAAGGAGCCCTACCCTTACACGGCGGGCTTCCACAACATGGTCCTCGTGCTACGCAAGCGTCTCCCGCTCAACAAGCTCCTCCGGATCGCCAAGACGCTGAGCGAGATCCGCCCGTCGTTCATCTCGTCGACAAAGGACCTGACGCGCGAGGACCTCGTCTTCATGGAGAAGTGCTTCCAGCGCACGCTCATCGAGTTCGACGACTTCCTCCAGCACTGCTGCGCGCCCACCATCGTCTGCCGCAGGTCCGGTGAGGTCGCCGCCGTCAACAAGGAGTTCACCGCTCTGACGGGGTGGACGAAGAAGGTCCTGCTGGGGAAGGAGGCCAATCGACACGCTCACACGAGGTTACCATCCAACGGATCTGCCAGACCTGCCTCTGCTTCTTCGTCTGATAACCAGCAGGTGAAACAAGAGAAGCAAGATCAGGACTCGAATAAGTCTCAGGCTAGCAGCAACAGCAACACCAATGGTAGTGCTAACGCAGCAGACGCTTGGCCTCAGCCTGTCTTTCTCGCTGAACTCATGGATGACGACAGTATTGTCGAATTCTACAAGGACTTTTCCCAGTTGGCCTTTGAGGATTCTCGCGGTAGAGTCCAGAGGAGCTGTAGACTTATACAGTATCGACCTGAGGATGATCAGAATGCTGGGACATCAAAGGCACAGCAGAAGCAGAGGCAGCAACAACAGCAGGGCATGTTGAGTAATCGTGTCACTACTATTGATGGGGAGCATGGGATTTCTAGGATCGAGCAGGATGGCAAGGTGGCTTGCACTTATTGTTGGACTATCAAGAGGGATGTCTTTGATATTCCGATGATGATTATCATCAATGTGAGTTTTTCCTTCTTCACTCTACTAACACGTTTTGGAGAACATTTTGTACTGACTGAACATAGTTTCTACCTCGATATTATCCCAACCAAGAGCCTAGTCAACTCATGGTATGATGTTTTTTCTTTTTGTTTTTTACTGTTCTGGGATATCATTTTTATTCTCATGACTGGGTTTCTTGTTTTGGTTATTGATTACTGGTTTTCTTTTTGGTTATCTGCCCTTGTTGGGTATTGCTTTTTTATCTTGTTACAACCCAAAGCCATTATGCTTTGTCTATGCGTTCAATGAGCTTCTCATGTTGCTAAACTAAAGAGGTGGCGCGAGATATGATACCACGAATTGGAAAGGAATATTGGATTTTGAAGTCTGTGTGTTGGTATATTTGTGTGTGCGACTGTATGTCTCTCTGTGTGTGCGTGCGTGTGTGCATGTGTGTGTATGTGCGACTACATGTCTCTGTGCGGCTGACATGTATGTCTGTGATGAAGATATATGAGCTCATGGACTGGATAATGACGTAGTAGAAGGAAGAAGAGCAATCAAGGCAATCGGATGGGCAAGGAGAAAAGAAAATAAAGGAAACATAGGAAAAAGACGGAAAACGAGCGGAAATAAGAGAAAAAGAGAGTAGTAAAAGGTAATTTAAAGAAGAAGAGGGGAGAGAGAGAGAGAGAGAGAGAGCGAGATAAAAGGCGATGCATTGCAGCTGCAAATAATAGTGTCTGGCCAGTGACTGGTCGATTGCGTCTTACAAGCCGCACGTAGAATGTTCCACCAAAATTGTGCCTGCCCCTCCCCCACCTCGCACCTCTCGCACCTTCCCTTCGGCCCTCGGACCCCCTCCAAAGTCCTTTTTACTCTCATCACATCTCAGCTTTCCCAACGTCGGATTTCAACAACTCTTGTTGCCGCGCATACAACATATAAGCAGGAATAAGCCAGAGCTAATACCAGTGCCAGAATCGGAGATACTCAGAGAAAGCTTCACAATCTGAAAACCCGCCAAAACACACACAAAAATGTCGACTCAGCGTCCTCTTATCGTCGGCGACGATGCCGGTCCTCAGACTCCTTATCCTCTACAGATGGAGGGCAAGGTGATTGCCGGGTTTGGACGAGGTTCTAAGGAGGTGAGTCGCATAAACACCACGGTGAAAGGCATAGCGTATTGACACTCGAGACTCCGAAAAAAAAAAGCTTGGTATCCCTACGGCCAACCTCCCCGTCGACGACACCGTCACATCGTGGATCTCATCCGTCAAGTCGGGAGTGTACTTTGGCTACGCCTCGATCCTTCTCCCTCCCCCGGCACAGGATGAGAAGAACAAGGACGCGCCCGTCAGCGACAGCACCGAGAAGAGCACATTCAAGATCTTCCCCATGGTCATGTCGATTGGTTACAACCCATTCTACAAGAACACTGTGCGCAGCGCGGAGGTGCACGTCCTGCACGACTTCAAGTCGGACTTTTACGGCTCGCACATGCGTCTCCTCATCCTGGACTTTGTGCGCGAGGAGAAGAACTACGATAGTCTGGACGACCTGGTACTCGACATCCGCACCGACTGCGACGTCGCCAAAGCTAGTCTGGCCAGGAAGAGCTGGGCGCCGGCGAGGGGCAAGGTTGTCGATGGGGCGGATGTTGATGGTGAGCTTGATGTTGAGTGGCTCCTCAAGGATCTGTGAGCCGAAGGGTGGGCCAGAATAGAACAAGACGGCACCATGGACATGACTAGGGAGTCAAAAGATAGGATAGACGACAAAAAACGAATGGGTATTTTTAGACTAAGGATATACAAAATTTTGCTTTCAGACTTTCGAACCGTGTAGTAACAATCTCGTGTGTGGCATAAAGAGATCAATAATCAAACGTTCAACGACAGGGGGGTCCTCAACATCACTCCTCCTTGCGGCCAAGCTTGACAATCTCAGCAGGGCCGACGAGCCAAAACTTCTCAGGCGCCTTACCCTCAGCAGCCAACTGCGCAGCCTTGACAGCCGCCCTGCCGATGACATCAGCATCCTGGGAGATAGCATCCTTGGCAGCCGTGCTCGCCTTCCCCAGCAGACCAACAGCCGACTGCAGCAGACCCTCGAGGGCGCGACCCTGCTCGCGCTGTCCCACGATGAGACCAGGCTTGAGGATGACGGCGTTGTCAAACTCCAGGTCGCGAATCGTGTCCTCGACGCCGTTCTTCATGCGCGCATAGGGCGAGAGCGAGGCGCCCACGCCGCGGGTGCCACCCGAAGAGACGAAGACGAAGGTCTTGGCCCCGGCCTCCTTGGCCGCCTTGGCGATGTCGACGTTGAGGTCGTGGTCGATCTTCCACTGCTGGTCGATGCCGCCGGCGGCGGCGCGCGTGGTCCCCACGGACGAGAAGACGACCTGGGGAGACGGGGTGAGCGACTTCAGAGAAGCTGACCACTTGGATGAGTCGGACTCGACGACGGGCTTCAGCGTCGCGGACGAGGTAGGGTTCGGGGGTGCGCGGCGGGAGACTGTGTGGATGGGACCCCATTGGGATTCAGAGGCCAGGAGCGTGGCCAGCGTGAAGGAACCGGTTAGACCGGTTGAGCCGAAGGCGGCGACGGGGATGGGGGATGACATCTTGTTTGGTGGGGTAGCGTTGGTATCGTGAGAAAAAAAGTTGGTTGTTTTGTCTCTTGGTGTTGTTGATGTTGTTAAGGATAAGAAAGAGGTGGAGGGGGAGGGACCAGAACTGGAATCATGTTACAGAACTGGGAAAAAAAGGTTGGCCGGAGCTTCGGAACGGTTTGGGATCCGCGGGGGAGAGCTTGTGTGGAGCTTCCCTGTCATGATGCAATTCTAGCTCCACCAAAATAACTTGTATTGGGGAGTGGCCACTACCTGCAATGGCTTAAATGATATCAGGATTCTGGGCATTTGGTCTACGAATACTATTAGCCTATTACTACTATTCGTACTTGTAGCATGTGAAAATTGATGAAGCTATTCGTGATGTTTTGCTTAACTTATATGACCGTTAACATTGAAGGAACTTGAGAGTTCAACGTAAACTGACTTTACCCGCGTCTCGAAATTCAAATTCCACAAAGCAAAACAAACATGATCTCACCTATAGGATATTTTTCTTCCCTTTCTTTCTTCCCATCGTCGTCTTTTCCGTGCTCACTCTGACATTCCATCAAGGACATCAGTCAACATGGCCATCAAGTACAAGACGTCAAAGGTGACAAAGGTCTCCAAGAAGACCGAAAATTTCGATAAGTTCAAGAAGGCCAACAAGCCCAAGAACACCAACAAGAATCATAAGACCAAGAAGGAAGCCAAATTGGCCCGTCATCGCTATAAAGTACGCTCCTCTCTCACCACCTGACTCTTTTTACAACAAAAAATTGTACCTTTTCGCTGACTGAATATCCTCAAAATAGGTCAGCCCGGGAGTCGTACGACAGACCCCGTGCAATCAATGTCTCCAGTGGGCACTCACCGGCGCTTTCAAGAAACCATATGGATTTCTCTGCTGCGACACCGTCGGCTCTGACAGCTCGCGCTGCTACTGCTGCAACTGGGGACCTCGTCCTTGCAAGCCTGTTGATCCCGGTCTGGAGCCGTTTGCTAGGCGTCTTGCTCAGGCTTATGCGGATATGGATGTAGAGGTACGTTTCTATCTTTCTTCCCTGGCACATGTACCATACCCCCGATGTTACTACAGAAAAGAGAAGAGGAAGAAAAAGAAGAAAACATTTATTGACATTTGGACCAAATACTAGCTCATTGAATCCTTCCGTCTATTCTTCCCCGTCATGATACAGCTTCTCGAGGAGGACCACGCTACCTACGCACCAGCTTCGACCTTGACCCCAGCGACTGCGACTGCGACGAAACCTACGTCTCCTGAAAAAGCTCCTACAGTACCAACTGCCGCTGCTACTGCTGCCGCTATCACTGATACTACCGATACTGATAGTTCTGATGATACTGAGTATACTTCTGAAACTGATAGTACATGTACTATATAGTGGTTTTCAGCATGGCGAGCCGTCCAGTTGATACTGGGTGGAAGGAAGGGCAAGTTACTCACCCCTAGTAACGATTACCTTCAATGTTCTTTTATATCGATCTTTTTTTTTTTTTTTTTTTTTGGTCTCTTCTCTGCTAGCATTTTACTTTGACCAATCCCATTTACTTTTTATTTGTATTCCCCTTTGATTTTTCTTATTCCCTTTATCATGAGAGAGCGTTGAATTACGTTAGTCACGGCAGCCACGGCAGTGGCGTCACTTTACCCTGTGGTGCCCCTCTGTCGGAAACGGAACCCCGCGATGCGACAACGACGACAACTGTCTGCCTACAACAGGCTATTTTTTCCCTTCTCCCCCATTACCCGAACACTCTCCACAACAACCCATTCATTCCCTTCCTCCCCTCCAGCATACAACATCCAAACCATGGCCACACAATACGAGAGTAGGTTTTATTTTCCATATGATTCCTCACCTGCGCCCCCAAAAAGCTAACCCCACCTAGTCGAGCACAATGTGCAGTTTCGCGAACCCCGCCGCGGCCGCCGCGTCGACATGGCCTCCTTCTTCTCCCTACTAGACCAGATCAGCGGGGACCCCTCGTCTGGCGGGAACGGCGACGCGACAGCCCGTCAGCAGCAGAACAACCCTCACGCGACACCCACCCCCGTCGACTCGGCCGCCCTCTTCCGCATGCTCCAGGACCAGCTCCTGACCCTGCAGAGCACCGCCCCGACCGACACCAACCGCGAGTTCCTGGAGCAGCTCATCTCCTCTCTGGAGGGTGACATCAACGACCCGCCCTCGACGCTGCGTGGCGTCAGCCAGGAGTTCGTCGACACCCTGGACCGCGTGTCCCGGAAGCGACTGGCCGCCGACGACGACTGCGCCATCTGCAAGGTCCCCTACCTCGAGGACCAGTACTGCCTCGTCGTCGAGCTTCCCTGCAAGGGGAGGCACCAGTTTGACCTCGAGTGCGTGGGTCCCTGGCTGAGGAGTAAGGGGACTTGCCCCATGTGTCGGGAGGAGATGGAGAAGAAGAAGGAGAAGCCGGCGCCGGTGGCAGACGACGACGAGGAGGATGATCAGGACATGCTCTACGGTTGATCTATCTTCTATCTGTCCTTTTTTTCAATAGGTCTTTGTTGTTTGATTTGCATTAGATGGCGTCTGGATGGGGTGGGTGTATGTGTGAGGTAGCGAATATATGAAGTGCAGCATTAATCATTTTTTTGTTTCAGCTTAGAGAAGAAAGCCAAGATATTGTTCATCCATCATTATGTCCCTTTTTTCTTTCTCCCCCCCGGAACAATTTTATTCTCTCCCCATATATAGAGTCAATCACTTATGCCCCCAACATATCCATCAACCCTACAACAGCCTGAGCTCTAGTCTTGACCTCGGGATCAGTCGCCCTACCTGCGAGCGCCGCCAGCCTGTCGCGCCAGAACCTCCACCTCTTATCGTTCAGGCCGGACTCGCCGTCAAACAGGGCCCCCGGCTTGAGCACCCTCTTGGTCGCGTCATCCAGGTCCGCCTCGGTCGCGCCGCTCCCCTTGTCGTGCAGCGCCTTGCCGGCGTGGTGCAGCCACTCGCACGCCACGGAGATGGAGGCGTCGACGCCGTCGCTGCTGGTCGTGGTCAGCTCCGTCTCCAGGGTGTCGCGGAGGGACCACACGGCCAGGTTGTCCCACGACGTGACCGATGAGCCTAGGAGCCGCGCCGCAAACGAGTTGATGTTGATCCATGCGTTTGTTGTGGCCTTGTCGGCTTCACTGCCGTCAAATTTGGGGGTAGCTGTCACAACGTTTCCTCGGGTTAGCCTTTTCTTCTCTTGTTCTTTCGATTAATATGTAGATTTGGATAGAGAGCTCACAGTTCCACGCCTCCCTCATGCAGGGCCCCAACATTGGTAGATCACCCCAGACGGCAGAGTCATTGCTCCACACCTTGACGGATCCCCTCTGACGAGACTTGAGACCCCCGACAGCCGCGACGAGGAGCTTCTGACGTGCATCGTCGACGGCGGGCACACGGCGCGCAACGTCGATATACAGGGTCCACAGGGTCCAGAAAAGAGACTCGGCCTCGTCCTCAGCTTTTTGCTGCTGCGGGCCAAACAGGCCATCCAGGGCGGAGGCTACGTCGTCGGGAGTGGACTGGCCGCGACTGTTAACGGCGGGGTCAAGAATGTCGGCGACCTGGGATGCTGAGGCGTGCTGGTGGCGGCTGGCCAGGGAGCGGACATCGATGGACGGCATGGTTGCTGCTGCTGTTGTTACTGCTACTACTGCGAGACTCAAGCTTGGAGTAGTGGTGGTGATGGTGTTCTTATGTGCAAAGGAGATGATGCAACTGGTATTATAGTTGTAGGAGGAAAGTCGACGTGGGATCTTGTGAGCTGCACGAGCAATGATGCCACCTCTCATTCCCCGGGATGGATTTGTAAAAACAAAAAAAGAAAAAGAAAAGAAAAGAAACAAGAGGCATGTGCTGCATTGTAATAATAATAAAAAGCTACATGTTTGCCTGCTCAAGGCGCAGCAATAGTACCAGTTGACCCCACTCCTCCAGAAGTAGCGATAATAGATCTTATGAGAGAGGTGAGGGGGAGGGGAGGGGAGGGGAACCAATCAGTCGGGTTGGAGGGGGGCACGCTCTTGCGACTAGGAATTTGGTCTCATGGAAATATCTCGGTTTTTTTTCTCCAAGTATTATAGACAAATAATAGCATGGTCCATGGCTTCTCACAATGTGTCCAGAACTGGTTGTCGTATTATAGCGCCAAGGTGGTAAGGTGGGAAACTTGGACAAAGGAGGAAGGTGATTCTGCCGGCGAGAGTCACAATGGGTCTGACGTCAGTGTTGGTGGGGGTCTTTGGTCTTTAACCGCTTCTCAATACACGTATACACCAGCCCTTTATACACACATTTTATACACAACAAGCATCTTTTTTTTTTCTCTCTCTTTTATTTTATTTTGTTTTGTTGGTTCAACAATCTTACTCGTCTATTAGATCCAAAGCGTCTTAAGCAATAGACATCTTCATACCACCATTAGCACAGACCACACTCCCCGTAGTCCAACCACTTTCCTCAGTGCAGAGCATATCAATAGTGCCCGCAATCTCCGTCGTGAACCCGGGCCTCCTGCCGCCCATGCCCTCCCTGACAGTCTTGTCGAACCTCTGGGCATCGTCGCCCGCGAGCTCGAGCACGGCCTTCTCGCCGTCGTACTGCGCCAGGGGCGCCGAGTCCACGTAGGGCTGGTTGATGCGCCAGAAGCTGGGGCCAGCCTGGGCGTACATGTCTCCCCAGGCGGGGCCGGGGTTGACGCAGTTGACCGTGGCGCGCGTGGCCAGCTCGCGGCTCCAGCACCGCGTCATGGACTCGATGGCCGCCTTGCTGCCCGCGTACACGGACTGGCCCTCGTACCCGATGGACGAGGACACGCTCGACACGTTGACCACCCTACCCGACCTGTCACCGGGCAGGTGGGGGGCCACGGCCTGCATGAGCATCAGCGGCGCCAGGACGTTGACGTCGTACACGCGGTGGAACTCGTCGGCCGTGATGGCCCCGTGGCGCGAGTCGTTCATCAGCTGGTTTGACGACACGCCAGCGTTGTTGATGAGGATGTCGATCTGGAACTTGCCGTCCTTATTGTAGGAGGCGAAGAACTCCTGCGCCGCCGATACGATTGCGCTCGCTGACGTCTCGGGCTTGCTCAGGTCGGCTTGCACCAGGGAGCACTGGATCTTGTGTGTGGCTGACAGCTCCTTGCACTTGGCCTCGGTGGGCGCGCGCGACGAGTCCGACGTGTATGCTAGAAGAAGGTTGCAGCCCTTGGCGGCGAGACGGTCGGCCACGGCGGCACCGATGCCTATGTTTTGTAAGTTAATATCACATTTTCTTGTTTCTTTGTCTTGTTTTTTTTGTATCCCTTTTCTTGCCCTTCTCTTTTCCCCCATGGTCCTTGGCATCACTCCCGGGGTCCAGTGTGGTGGGGGGGGGAGACTCGAGATTGCGGGGTTGAAGGAGGGGCAGAAATCAATACATTGAGCTTACCTCGAGAGCCGCCCGTCACGATGCCGAGCTTAGAGTCGTAAGGACGAGACATTCTTTCGGAGTTTTGAAGAAGGATATATTTTCTGTTGTCTCTGTTGTCTCTGCTGAGAAGAAGAAGGGGAATAAGAAGAAAAGTGAAAGGAATGGAAAAAGATATCCAAGGTTATGTGTCGTCAGGCTACCCTTTAAATCATATGGGGGTGGAGGGAAACCCGAATCCACATCAGCCGTCATGACTGGAGCGCTTAATCCCCAGAGCCGCACCCGTCATTGTGCCTCGTCAGGGCCACTACGAAAGGGGAAATCGGAGCATCGGAGTGGGGTTTTTATTTATCATCCAGACTTCAGCATTGTTGTGTCTACATGTAGTCATCATTAAGATTCAGCTGATACGAATGGCATTTGTACATGTAAATACATGTAGCCCGTACTACATGTACTCGTGCTACATATAGGATCAAAATTGTGGTACAAGACGATATGCACGTTCTTAGTCCACTAGTCCTATTGTCTAAGTCGTGCGGGTTTGAATGTTCCTTGTGTATCCATTTC
Organism: Geosmithia flava; assembly: GCA_900188565.1. NCBI lineage: Eukaryota > Fungi > Ascomycota > Sordariomycetes > Hypocreales > Bionectriaceae > Geosmithia > Geosmithia flava. The sequence continues at coordinate 248,296 of FYEV01001645.1, read as the reverse complement.
TGATTGTTATAGAGCATCAACTAAGCCATCCGCCATATTCATCATTGTCGGCGGACGCTGCAGGTGCACAACAGTACAACCAAATCGTTGGCGGAGACTTTCCATCTCATCTCCGCATCCACACGGGCCGATATCCAGCTCAGGGTACATGAAGCTAGGGGAGGGTATCTCAATGATCTTGAGGTTCGGCAGCGAGTCCATCGATCCGCTCTCGAGTTCCGTCCGCACGGCCGCCAGCATGCTGCCGTCCCCGCAGTCGAGCGGCGTGCGGTCAAAGCCCCCATCCCAGTCGGAGTGCGTCAGGGAAAGACGCTGAAGCGCCGGGGGCACCGTGGACGATATGAGGCCCGGAGCATACGACCCACCTTGGGCACCCACGACGATGGCCCAGGGGATAGCCAGCCATTCCAGTCGGTGCATACGCCGCAGCTGCCGGGCTGCTCCCTGTCCCTGGAGGAAGATGTCGGGTTCCTCGAGGTCTTCCAAGCTCGGATCGAAGTTCGACTCGCCGTCGATCTGGAGTCGTGTGAGGGAATCCCTGCACTGGAGTACGGCAGCAATCAGTGCCTCGACATCCAGCGTGTCACTGCTGTTATCGCCGCTGGTACGCATGTAGCGCCAGTAGTACCTGAGAGTCTGGAGACTCCCGGTCCTTGCGAGGGCAGACAGCAGCGGCTTCAGGAAGGGCTCTCGGAGGAAGTCTACGGATAGATAGTTGAGATTCGCAGGCTTCGGGGGTTGAGGAAAGGGCCACGAGAAGTCGAGCGGGTTGTCGAATGGGAGTGACAGGTGGCGAATGTTGGGTATGTAGAAGAATCGGAGCATGTCGAGCGTATTGATGGCGCTACGCTGCGTATCGTGGTATTTGAACCCGGAAACCTTCTCGGAATCGATTGTGACGTGTGTGAGCCTACCGAACGCCAGGGCTCGGGTAGAAGCTGTGTCGGTGGCGGCCGCCGAAAATGAGAGAATGGTGCTGAGGAAGGAGACGTCTTCGGACCAGGTGCCTGAAAGAAAAAGACTTCCCAGGTTGGGGATCATGGAGACGAGAAGCGCGATGAGCGCATCGTGATTTGCCGCAAGGATCTTCTCCGTCCAGGACTCAGCCAGCTCAGATGGGAGGCCCACAGACGACACGGCGGCGTCTAGCTTCTTGCGAGGCAACGGGCCCGTAGTTCTCGGCAGTGTTTCCGGGTAGCGCCATCTGCTCCCATAACCGCGTGGGTAGATGCTGCCCGTGAGTTTCAGAACATGAACTCGCTCGCCGAGCTGTGGCCTTTCTAGCAGTGTGCGTGTCAGCAGGTCGACGGGCGGCGAGGGGTGGCGAGCACCCCACGCGATCTCTACCGACTCATAGGCGAGGAGCTCGCCGACATGCCGTAGGCTCCGACATACGCTTACGAGGGCGAATCTCGCTCGCCGGTCCAGGTGATGGCCGATAGCGAGCTGAAGCTCAACAGGCAGATCGGATATGGTCAACGGCCTCATGACAACGACGGATATTGGTATGTGTTGTTTCTTCCAGGATTGAAAAGGTGGTTAGAAGAACCAGGCGGGACTGGACGTGGAGGGGGCGCTTGTGATCCGTCCCGAAGATGATAAAGGGAGGAGACAAGGTGAGAATAAGAAGCGGTAAACGGTGTGACTAATGACGCAGTATTGATATTTACATGTGTAAATGCATGTTGTGATGTTCCAGTGTTGACTCACGTAGAATTGATATTGAACACATGTAATAGACGTGGGATACCGATCCAGTGTTTCAACTACCTGCCATGTAGACGACTTCCTACTCAATCCTAGGCAGTGCTGATCACCCAAGTGTGGAGATACGGCCAGATGTCAGCATATGGCGGCTGGCGCTTACATGTAAGATGCGCTTCAGTTCCGGAGTCGGAGCCGGAATGGTGCAACCTCGACTCTCACCATCACATATCCCACCCTACACACAGCCTATTAATTGGATCTATACGTACGTGTACGTTGTCGTGTGTTTCTTCTGTTTTCCTGATAGATGTTTTTCTTTCATCTACCGGGCACCGGATATATATGTAATATGTCATGCATGGGAATTCATAGCCCTCATGCCTTCCCAGCATTCATAAAGAGGCAGAAGTAATTAGTTTCATATAAGCGGCCCAAGTCTCAATACTACAGTCGATGAATGCCAGTGATAGAGACCCTCGATGCCATCTAGGACCGATGCGAATTCTAGATCAAGTCATGAAATCCCAGTAAAGAGAGGGTAAAGAATACAAGAGAATCAAGCTGGTGGCCGCAGTGATCCATTATCAATGTTTCTCCCCTGGACTGTTTCCCTAAGACTTCTCTCTTCCTTATAAGTACTCCTTGCTTCTGCACAATCTCCAATTCCTTGTGAGTCTTGTCTTCCCTATGATCTTCCTCGATGTAACTTCCATGTACGTACATCTTCATTGTAGCTTCCTGCCGCAAGAAGTTATATTCTCGTGGTTGCTAGACCCTGTCGACGCTGGCATCCAAAAATAGGGCCATTGTACACGCAGCGTCACACACACACACACACACTCTTATATGTACGTTGGAGATTCCCAGAGCCGCACCCGTCATTTTACCTCGTTAAAAGAGAGTCATCGAAGTATTAGGATCGGGCGGGGGTTTTATTCATCATCCGCAATTGTTTTCATTGTGAAGAATTGGCTAAACCCGTTGACATTGTTAAGGCTGGCAGCACCGACTCCCGAGAACTCAAGTTCAACAATGCACAGGTACGAAATACATGTAGGGAAAGGTGTGGGATTCAATTGCTGGTGCCTAATGGACATGCGCAATCTATTGCCGTTGTTGCGGCTGATTTCTTGAATTAAATACGTGCGTCTTAATACAAGCATATAAATAAATCGTATATACGAATTGCACATATGTTTGTGCGTATGTGCTCTTCTTGGCCATCGTATGTTGACCGACATATCTTTGACCCGAGTCCTTTAGGGTATGTTCGCGACCGTGATGTGCGTGACGGTGCTCCGGTCATGACCGGTTGTGTTGACACTGGCCCTATGAATGGAGTGACAAATTATTGTATGCCCAAGCGCTTACATGCGTGTTGATCATGTACATCACTGTTGTTTTTCCTTTTCCATCTTTTGTCGTCGAGTTCATTGCTGATATATGATGTGCCTCTACGACGACTCTCTAATCTGACGTCATGGCTCTACTCTATCCGTACGAGTCCGTCCAGGCACAGTAAATGGATCCTTAATAAATGTAGTACGAGTAAGAGTACGGATACTTCCTACTTTGTACGCCGTACCAACTCCATTCGAATAAATCTCCGTCCCCTTAGTCCATCGCATCGTATTGAAACGTGTTTGGCATTATACCGATCAATGCCATGTGCGTCCAATGTTGCAGATGGCATTATAAATAAATACACGGGAAGCGGTGACCGAGTTGCTAAAATCCTGATTGCATTAAAATGAGCAAGGAGGTAATATGGCAACTTGAAGTCAATACAAGTACGAGTATGCATACGACGTGCGACGCTCAGAGCACGAATGTATTGATGCATTATTATTCCCAGGCTCGGTGTATTCGTACGTACGCTGTCTTACGAGTTCTCTGTATCCGTACTCCGTACTCCGTACTTTGTACAGGTATTAGAGCAAATTGTATTACAGCCGTAATCATATGTAAGACCAAGTAATACTGATGGCAATCTAGAATACTGCAGGTATCCTTACAGAGTATCTGTATCAAGTAATACGAGTACAAGTATGACTGGTGACTGGTATTAGATTGCAGCAGTTTGGCATGCAGGACCCCTGCATTTGATGAGCAACATGGGCCTTGCAGGTTGTTTGCAGGCATGTCGAGAAGGGAGCAGCCAACAACCAACGGCGTATTGCAGAATCAGAGTTGGTGATTTTTAGGTACAGAACAGGAGTCACTCGTAGGGCTGGTTGATCGGGGTTGTTCAATATTGGCAAATGTGTTGGCTGTTCTCATGAGCGTTGAGCCATTTTGTCGTCAACGCTGTGTATTCTTGTATCATCGTGATGTTTGTGTGTGTTCAATATCATCAAGGCCGAGTTATAGTATAGGGCATTCGCCTTTTGCAGCAGGATAAAAAAAGGCGACACATGAACAATCGTCGTCTGGAACTGATGATACTAGTCGTATCTGTATTATTACGACGTGCGTCGACTCGTACAAAGTTGGGAGTTTCTCCGTCATGTACGGAGACGAAAAGGTCATCACTCTCGGACGTGCATGTAATATTACCGTTAGTTTTAAAACGGAGTTTTTACTACGAGTATGAGTGCTCGTACTCACTCGTACATTGCCAAGTACCACAAGTGCCGAGGGTCAACTCCGTACGTGCAACTACGACGGTAAAGGGGATGCACGCGCCCAAGGCCCACTGTTTGTCGTCGTACCAGCTCGAATCCTCCGGACGGACTGTCTGTCTGTTTGTCCTGTATTACTCGTACCTCGTCAGTGTCCGTACACAATCATTATTGTTACTCCGTAATCAGAGAAACAAAGATATTTCCATTTTTTCCTTTTTTTCCCTTCTTCTCACGACTCGTTCATTCTCGACCAAGAAAAAATAACGATATGACTGGTCATGGATCAAGTAGAGCCAGGACCCATATCATGAGGCTAACGATTGTTGGACTGGGCGCAGACTGACGGCGGGGCGCACACACGGATGGACACGTTTTTTTCTTCTTCTTTTCTTTTTTTTTTTTTACTTTTCTTTTGCGCATGCCCGTATGTTCACTTTCCACGTTGCGTGTTTGGTCCAGCCAGGGGGGGCTCACTTGTCAGGGGGAGGGGGAGGGGAGGGGAGGAGGGGAGCAGATGGAGAGGAGGGGGGTTTGAAGGCTCTCGAGTGGTTTGACCCCTGTGGGTCCGTCAGGGACCGCGTGATCCAGCCAAGAATTTAAAGATACATTGGAACTACGACCGAGAGAAGGGGGGGTGTGTATGACGTTTGGGGGTGGTTCTGTTGATGCATGCATGTGAGTTATGGTGATGACCGTTTCTTTTAATCTTTTGAGTTTTAGAAAATGTGCTTACGAATTGGACCGTATAAAACGTAAAATGATATCGTTGCATGTAATATTCCGTATTACATCTGATAACACGGATTACTATATGTAGCAAATAGTAGTTGAGCGGTTGGAGGTACCTGTAACAGTGCTATGGATAAGGTGGGAGTTGACCTCTGGAAAGGAACCGTCTTCACGTGAATGACAGTGACAGTGACAGCGGGACAGGAGACGCATAACAACGCCTGGTTCCAGCTGGGACAGAGCCTGTGCTTATCACAACCACGAGGTTCGCGCTCGGTCTATTACCTGTTGGAAAAAAGAAAGGCACAGTCTAGTACGGATAGTCCATTACATACATGACTAGCGCATGGTGATTACGTCGCACTCCGTGATTCCGTGCCCGGCCATTTTCCCTTCTACTGTACGAGTACATGTACTTTTGCGGAGACGGCGACAACTGTTGATGCAGCTATTGTGTGCATTGGTACGGTGAATCTCTCTCCACAGCATGATTGCTTCTGATGTCGGTTTCTTTTCTACCTATACGGGTTTTGTCGGCCTACAATTGAAAGAAGAGAAGAAGAATTTTTCTTTCTCTTTTTTTCCTAAGACACATATGGCATCATGGATAGCAGGCTATTACTACTTAGTAACTGCTTTGAGCAAGTAATATACCCCAAACTCTATAGTTGATACGGGGCTAGTTCCTCATAGTCGCGGACTACCGGCTTGACCGATCTCGTCGACTCCGACGCTAATAGCCAATTGATCCTCATTTTCGACTCGTCCGGTAACATGAACGGAATAGTTCGAGTACTATGCGGCGGCGTTAGGCATTTCCCAGTAAGGAACGTCTAGAAAATGGGACGTGGATAGACATAGAGACCCGAAAACACCATCCCACCGCTTCGAAATACCTCCATATTAAGAACCACTTCACCTTGGGTCATGGCCCGCCCTAGGCCCAAGGGTCCCAGTCGCAGAGAGGCGCCATCCAAGAAGCGCCATCCAAAGTGGCCCTTTTAGCGGCCGCCTGGCCCGCCGAGCCCCTACAGGTATCAGGACTCTGCTATGTAGCAGCCAAGCATTCGAGGCTTCTATGGGTATAGGAGTCATGATGGAGAATGGAGTTTCCATGGAGGGGATTGCCCAATATCGGGTTGTATTGATTCTACGTAGTAATATATATCGCAACTCTGCGACTCAACGGTATTCGCTCTTCCCTTTCTCGGGTAGTGGGCCTACTGCAAACTTTACCGTACGTAGGTAAGCACATATGGACATGGCCGCCGACGCCTACGACGTAATGAGGCACGTGGTCTGCTGCCTCTGCCATAGACTATCGACAGTTGCCGTCTTTGCTCCGTAATATACCTGACGGCAATGTTAGATAGTAATACGGTAGTAATATACCCGTATCCAGTCGTGATATCAAGATCAATTCCGCCATCTCCATTACCTAGTTTGACCAGCTGCATACTCGTCATCCTCCATCTAGATACTAATAGCACTCGTAACACCTGTATTAGTACAGTATTACAACCAGAAAACATGGATACCTCAACTTTTTCCTTTTTCCCACTCTTAGCCTCCTCTCTCCCCACACGTAACCGCCGCAGTGGGCTGCCAGCTGGTTACGACGTAATGGTCATTGACCGTGCTTTTTCGTCTACGAGTGCTACTGCCAAACCCACTGTATGTCGGACTCCATAGAACTACTAGCTGTACACCTTTATACTGCTAAAGGTACCAATACCAGGTATTGTTCGTATCTTCTCCGTCACTCGAAATACCCTTTTCACCCCGTCCGTGTTTTGCCTCTCTCTCTCTGTGTCTTTCTCATGTCTCACAGGCTTGACACACAGTTCAAGTCATCTACTGCAGACCGCCCTCGGATTGTGCCGACCAACATCCACTCGTACCTTTCTTTTTTCTATTGGGGTTTCTTTATTGAACCAACATACCTTTATCAAATAACATTGCTGCTTCTGCTACTGTTTCTTACCGCTTTACTTTACATGTGGTTAGCTGCATGCAAGCAAGCGCTTCTATCTCTTCTCCGTTAATACACCTACGAGTAGTGTACATTACCTAAAACCCTCTGTAAGATTCTAAAATACAGCCTATTGATTAGTACTGGACCTACATATGGACCTCTGTCCGGGTACGAGTAGTACGAGCACCTGTAGTACGTACAGTGGTGTATTACAAAGTACTACTGGACAATTCCCTGTATCCTTCCAGAAAAAAAACGGCCAAACCCCCCTCCCCTCCACAAGAACAAAGCA
>FYEV01001645.1:152107-237847 GCA_900188565.1 Geosmithia flava | reverse complement strand
CCCCTCCCTTCATACACTCTACCTCCACCCCCCTCATCACATTTTTCACACAAACATCTACTTTTATACACGCTCTTCTAGGCAAGGCTGTGCCCCGTGCGTGTGGTCGCTTGGAATTGATACCCGATATATGGAGGAACTTTTTATATTTTTGAATTTGGTTTTTTGGTTAACGACGACGACATGCATTTTTCCAGCCTTTCATCATAATGGCGTTTTTTGTTTTTTTTTTTGTTTCTCTTTTAATCTATAGTTTATTTATATTTTCATTTACATTGTCATATCTCCTATTGTTTATATGGTTTCATTTCCTTTTTTTTTTTGTATGGTCATCACAAGGGCAAGATACAGCAACGAATATACAGTTATAAACTGAGTATCCAATGTTATAATATGCAGAGTATAAGAATTATAGTATCGATGCATTCAAGCATACGTGTAGTATCATCCATGGTTGAGCATTCAAGTGTTACAGTATCACTGCAGTCGAGTACAAATGTCATAGCACCATCCATGGTTGGGTATTCAACATTGTGGTATCATTCAAGTATAAGAGAGGGTGTTGTAGTACCAATACAGTCAAGCACTAAGCAATATTGTAGACAGTATTGTCCATGGTCAGTTTCAAATGTCTTAATATCATTCAAGTATAAGACAAGAGTTGTTGAGAGCATTACTTGTTACAATAGTCAAGCTCAAGAGGACCGTGGCAGACTCGAGCAAGTGTATTACAATGAGTGTGATGTACATAAAGAGTAAAAGCCAATACCTGCCAACACTGGGACCAGGACCGTTTCCTCCTCAAAGCCACCCCATGTTCAAATCGTAAGTAGTGACATCATCACATACAACCGAGATCAAACCTCCTAGGCCATGTGAAAAAAAAGAAGAGCAGCAAACTTTCCTCAAGATTCATTTGAAAAAAAAAGGAGTGGGAATGAGAGAATAGTAGTAAAGAAAGGAAAAAGTACAAAAAAACGCAAGAACCCGAAAAACAAACGCACGACGCCTCCTGATAAGAAAAAGTCCCCTTTTGGGGATACCTAGAGTAAAGGACAGGTAGAAGGGAAAAACAAGAATCATGTATAAAGAATATACCCCCGATATGATAGCAGAAAACAAAACAAAACAAAACAAGAAAGAGACCGAACAGTATGACCGATTGTCGTAAATGCAAATATCACTCAAAAACCCCTCGCGTGCGCGCGTGTGTACATCAATGTTTTTTTCTTCTTTTTCTTTTTGTTGTTTTAACTGTTTGGTGTTGTGGTTCATGTCCGATTCTTGTTGGCGTCACGCTTGACATGGACACCGAGAGTACCGGCGACGCAGTCGGACGTGGCGTCCTTGCCCATGTACTTTTGGAGAATCGTGTCGAAATCTTGCTCGGCCACCACGGGTCCGGTTCCGGAACACTTGGCCTTCTTGGTGAGCTCCGAGCAGAGGCCGTCGAGGTCGAACTCGCCGTTCTGCGACTTGGGGCACGACTGGAGTTTCTCCCTGTTGCTAGGTGTGAGTGAAATGCTCGCCTCGTCGTGTGCGGCTGTCGTCGGGGTACGCGGTGGCGTTGTTACATACCATAGTTGGGCGCAGTCGACATTTTCCTTGCTCTTGACCAGCTTGTCGTCGTAGTCGTTCTTCTGCGCATCAATCTCCTCGATGAGGCTCTTCTTGGGTGCCGTATCCGTGGTGCTGGTGCCAGTCTGCTTGTTGTTGGCGTTGCCGGAAGTGTTGCCGTTGGCGTTGAAATTCGGCGTCGCTGCCACATTGTACGGTGTGAAGAAGTCGGCATCGAGAGCGTCGTTGAAGAAGTCGTCAAATGAAGGGTTGTTAGACAAGACCTGGTCCTGCGTCTCGCGGTAGTCGGTGAAAAGCTGCGGATCGAAGCTACCGCCGTGCTGCTGAGCCAGCCAGTCAAAGTTGGTGTTGTTGTTACCAAAATCAATGTTGGCAAACTGCGCAAACGGCTCATTTGACATGGACGGGTGCTCCTCGCCAATCGTCGTCATAGTGTCGATGGGCTTGGCGCCAGACGGCGACTGGTTCAGAGGCTCAGGCGAGGTACCACACGACGAGCTAGGGACTGTGTTTGAGTGGGATGATGACGAGGGCGAGCTTGTGGCACCTCCTGCGCTGTAGTTGACTGAGTCGACGCTACCTCCAGATCCATTCCTTGCCGAGCTGTTTGTCATGGACGGGGTGTAGAGTCCATTGATCTTGCTGAAATCGTCCTGTGGTGGTGGCTGCGGCTGGGATCTTGACGTTACGCCGCTCGCCTGGGACTTTGCGGGGCTCTGAGCCTGCTGGGGGCTGATAGGCTGCGAGGCAGACCTCTGCTGCTTGTTCTGCTTACCGGGACCCGGGAGCACACCGAACTTAGGGAAGTTGAATTGGAAGTTGACGTCATTAAGGTGGTTCACGGCCGAGCTGCCGAAAGCTGCCTGTTCGACCTGAGAATTCTTCTGGTTGGGAGAAGACACGGACATTTTCTGTTTGTAGTGCTTCAACTCGGCCGTCATCCGGTCGACCTGAGCACGCAGCTTGGTGTTCTCGTTATTTGCGGCCTCGGAAGCCTTTGCCAGCTCATCAACCTTGGTCTCCAGGTCCTTGAGATGTTTCTCCTTGCGCTCACGGAAAGCCCGCTGGGCAGCGCGGTTCTGTGCCTTACGCTTCTGTTGGCGAGAGCATATTAGTACCAGCGAAGCAGTGATGGGGGATATCAGTGGGCATTAGATAGGCAACGTACAGAGCTCGGCTCAGACATAAGAGGCTTACGACCAGGCTTCTTGGGAATCTTATCTGATTCATGGCGCTTCGAGTCGCCGCCTTCTTCGTCGTCCTCATCCTCAGGGTGACTCCGCTTCTCGTTGAGATCAGGGTCCGTGGAGTCGGACTTTGAGGTGTCGGCACGGTCTATCGACGTCCTGGAAGGTTCATCCATGTAAGAGAAATCGAAGCTAGTGTCACCCAGGTCGTCATAGTTGTAGGAGTCGAGGTAGGGGCTCTGCTGCAAGGCACCGGGCTGCTGGGCGTCGTTTTGCTGAATGGGAGACTCTTGGAAAGAGCCGGGCGATAGGTTGAGACGGGTTGCGCTCTGGGAGGTCGAGGGTTGGTTCTTTCCAGACTCGAGTGCGGCAAAGAGAAGACTCTGCTGCTGGGGAGTCAAGAACAGCTGAGGAGGCGGCGCGGTGCCACCGGTGCCCGCGGAGGCCATGGAACCGACGGGGGAGTATGAGCTCTGGGAAAAGAATGTAGGCGCGGAGGAGGGTGAAAACAAAGCGATATGACGATGAGAGGCCGGTCTTTCAGGACGCGAGCGGGTGACGACGATGGGTTGTAAGGCCTTTGTCGGTTGTTCTTGTTTTCGGGTTCTCGGAGTTAAGCCAAGGTGGCGATAAGTGTGACTTGGAGGCTGGAGAGGCAAGTCGCGCAATAATCAAGGGGTGATGCCAGAATGGGAAATCAAAAATAGAAGGGTTCCTCAGAGATGAAAGGATAAGAAACAAAAGGCCAAGAGATCCACGGAAGGTGGTGGATGGGCCAAAGAAGCGGGCGTTGTGGGTGGCGGAACTGGAGACTTTCCCAAGCGTGAGACCAAGATATCAGAGAGGGGTCCTAGAAGCCGGGCGAATCCAGTAACGGCGGCTAGGGAAGCGACGTCCGGAAACACAGAAGGGGGGGGACTCGACGGGTGGGCAGAAAAAAAAACACGTCGGGTGATTGTTTGTTCTGCAAAGAAGAAAAATTCTAGCTGGTTCTGTCCGGGTTGCTGGGGTCGGACAACGGGGGTGTGAGAAAGTCGTGGTTGAATGACTGGGCTATGGGAAAAGGGTCTGACGATTTCTTTGGTGAATTTGTCAGCCGGGAGGACTCCATGAGTTTGCAGGTGGCAGCCACAGGGCGGCCGTTCAGGGAGGAGGGGGAGGGGGGAAGGAAGTGCGGGGCTCGTTTACTGGCTTGGCTGGGTGAGTGAGTCGAATGCGTCGATCGGGACCGTACGATTCTACCCTTCTACCCTTCTACGGCGTACACAGAGGGACATTATTAGAGGCTCGGTCACTGAATCCGTTTGCCTATTGGCTAAGCCGCTGGCATGTATGACCTCTCCATTGGGTGCTGCGCCATTGAAGTGGCTGGCCATGCCGCTATTCCTTAGTAGCAGTACTCCGTACTCCGGCCCTTACAGCGTGGATGTCCGGTATGAGCACTACTACCAGTAGGTACTCGTAGGATCTGCTAGGTACTCTACAGCCCTTGACTGTCCATATTCCTTCGTGCTACGTAGTAGCCATTATCGCTGGCAGTGGGTGAACGGCCCACCGGCTGCCCCGGAGCATACATACATTACATGTACGAATATGGATACAGTGGATATACGAGTAAGATGGCCGAGGTGCCAAAAGAACCTCTCCACTAGGATTAGTGCTCACTTGCACACTGGCACACTCACACAGTCCAGTTGCCAATGACCTGTCTGCCCGCTCCACGCCCTTCAATTGATGGCAGCACCAAAACCCGGTCTGCTCTACACAGTACGAGCACTATGTTATGGCCTCGAAGTAATTTCATATCGACTGTACTAGACCCAGGTCGCATTGAAGCAACGGCTGGGAGTCACCTGACTGAAAGCAAAATTGTGTCGATGCGCTTCCCGCTAAAAGTCTATTATTAATACTAGTCGCAACCTTCAATTACCCCACCAAGTAACCCCCCCCCCTGCCCTGCAGCCCAGACTCTTGCACAGAGCATTCAAGCGGAACAACTCTGGCCAGCCTTATACCTATCGCGCCTCGCCCCTAACGGACCATCCTACCTATCCCCGTTCGACCCAGCATATTCTTCGGCGGACTTGAGTCAAGAGTTCTACGACAATCATCACCCACCACCTTTTGCGAGTCCGAGAAGAGAGGTTTCTTGACTAGCGGCCTTTGATCCTGGCAGATCATAGTAGATCCTGGCAGATCCAACGCCGATATCGCCTCGAAGACGTGCAACTAGCAGGGAAGATCCGCCAATCTCGAAACAAACAACGCTCGTACCTGTGCTAGGGTTACAAAATGGCTAAAGGCTGAGAAATCGATCGCACGGGAGGCTCACGACAAAGCCGTAAACGCTAACATTCACACAAGCCTTGGTTAGCAGCGAACTATCATGGTCCTGAATGTCCCTTTGTTTCTACACAAGGCCAAAAGCATGAGGCTGTCATACTTGGTGACAGAGAACAGCCTCGGAGCCGATTGTGGCACACAGGAAGTATGGACCCTGTGCCTTGGATATACTACAATGTGACGTCACGGGAAATCTGCACATTCACGGTGGATTTCTTCAAGCAGTCTCTGAGTGGTGGGATTACACGTTTGCTCGTGAATTCCAGGGAAACGCAGTCGCTTCAACTTTGCTGTGTACAGTCATTCTCAGTGACTGGAGAGTGCCAGCGTGCTAACTCTCGGTCTGGTTGCGAGGGTGAGCTTGGCGAAGCCCAAGAACAGCTGAAGAAATGTGCACTCTCCACCTTGGACAGGCCCAACTCCAGCACCAGAAACAAAATGGCCACCGCCAGGAACAAGAAGAGCTGGTCAGCATGCACAAAGAATACTATTCAGTCAATCTTGAACGAGGCATGTTGTGGCCTGGCAAATGGTCTCGGAGATTTTACAAGGGAATCGACCCTGACGGGTTTCGAAAGTAGCGTGGGGATCTTCTAAACGCAGATCCTCATGATTTAAGCACTCTATCGAAATCAAGTACGTACTGAGTATGATCCGATGGCCATCTCAATAGTAGGACACAGATTGGTCACCGGTCCTGATCTATGAGAAGCAAGTGCCACGTCAACTCACCTTGGAAGCCCGCCTTGGAAGCTCGAACATCTGCAGCGCATGCTATGCAATATTACACGATAACCGATTTTGTTATACAATACCATAGAGTCACTGATGTATGCATGCAGTCCTCACATGTTTATGTGCACAATATATGAATGGCCATACCCTACTGTACATGTAGCCACTTCCCCGCCCCCCACAGCGGGATCTAAATATCCAGAATACAGGGGGGTGAGTCACATCATGCTTCTGCAATTCGTTAACAACAGTAGCGTCGGATGGCATGATTGCTCAACTGCACCCAAACTATTCATTTTCGAGTTTACTGGGATCTCCCATCACTTCCATCCACGCCCCTCTCTCTGAGGCTGTACCGAGCGGGCGGTGATCTTTTTCTCAAACAAGGGATCTCTCCTGCATCCGGGCTAAGAGGTAGCAGCCCGATCACGTCGGGGACTGGATATGGCAGAGGCTGGTGTTTGGCCGCGCGCAGGCAGCGCAGCAAGCAACAACAGCAATGGCACACTTATCTTCTTCAGTGACGATGTCGCCGAGGCAAGTCTGTCACTGCGGCCAACCACCAAGGGCGACACTGTTGTGCGCATCAAGGCTGGATCCTTGTCTACGTTATCTAGGGTTGAATACCAAAGAGCGTTTATATCAGCCAAGCAGGTTTCCCTGGTCCTGAAGAAAGCCCTGGACGTCCGACGAGTCGCTCTAGTCTCAACTGCCAATGACGAGATCCGTCTGATTCCCTTGCATGGGATTTCAGCCGATTGGGAGCCCGTACTCGACCAAGTCGAGGAGTACAACGAAGAGTATCCCGGATACATCTCGTCCAAGAGCGCACCCAAACTCAGCGACCATGATCTGGCACGCGTCAGGGACACAATCACCGCGGGCAAAATCCCGTCGGACACCACGTTCTTCGGCGAAGAGGGTAAGGATACCCTATTCGGTAGAATCGTCCGAGGTGAGCAGGAGCAGTGGCGCACCTGGGATGGGCCGCAGCACATCGCCTTCCTCACACCCTTTGGCAACACACCGGGGTTTACTGTCGTCATACCCCGCCGCAAGCTGGGCAGCGACATACTGGGGCTGTCTGACCCGGATCTCGAGGGTCTCTGCGGGGCCATGTGGGATGTCAGCCGGAAGATGGAGGCGTCTATGGATGGTGTCTGTGATATTGGTGTCATCCTGGAAGGAATGGAGATTGACTATGCTCACGCCAAGCTGATTCCAATCGCGGGTCAGGCAGGGCATGCCGACGACCTGGAGGTACCCTATACTGAAGTCTACACTGGCAGTGTTTCCTCGAAGAAGGGGCCGGCGCGGTCAAGGGAAGAGCTCCTGTCGCTTCACCAGGCCCTTGTCTCTATTTCTGGATCGGGACCTGGATGATGCAAGGGCTTGGGCTTAGTAGTTGGCACAAAGGATTATACTTTTATCGCAGGGAGATAGATGCTGATGAAGCTTCAACTACGTTCAGACATCTCAATATACAAAGCAAAACTGCTCGAACATGTACATATCCAGTCTCTGGGAAATTCAACTGATACGCCGGGATTCTAACGGTGTGTTGCATTTAAGGTTCCAATTAGGCAGTTGATCGTAGTCAATATGAGCCGTTGCATACATGTATGTAGTCGACTGACTCGTATCGTATGGTTGGCTCGCGTGCTTTGGATGTATTTCGGGATCTCCCACGTAGTATATATCCACTCACACCATGACGATCTCCGCTGTCCGGGGCCACCTCCGGTCATTTGGCAGGCTTGGCCCTCGGATTGAGAGGAACATCTGGCATGATCTTGCATGCGGCAATGTCTTGCGGAATATTCAAGCCTCATTACATCTCCCATAGTCTTGGCTGCAAGAAACTGTTCGTGCATGGAGACTATGCCCTGGCAGATGGCTTGATCACACTGTCGTGAGCCGCAACACCGGACAGCACACAAGGCACGCCTGACTACAATGACAAGGGAAAGATATAATCCAAGCGACTGCATTTGCCACTTTTACTTCAAGACAGGTGATTTAAATCATTGGAACAATATCAATGGAACAAACGATGGAGCTGTTGGTAATGCTACATATGATTTATTATTTGTTTCAGTCGTTAAATTCTAGCCAAATGGTATCACATAATTCCCCCAGCGTTCACACTAGTACGCGTGCGAAGCTGTCGCTAGCGCTGGCTTTACTATGAAAGATCCAAGACGCTTAGTGGGTAGCACTCTGCTTGTGGGACTCAGCCTTGCCATCGTGGCCAGCCTGGTCAACCTTGTCGCCCACGGCGTCCTTGGCGGCGGAGGCACTGTTTACCAAGAATGTTAGCTGTTTGAACGGTGATGTTGTACTATGATGAAAGTACCATGGGGAGGAAAGGGAGGGGAAGCATACCGAGTGGTGAGGTTGGCGTTGTCGTCTTTGGCGACGGACTTGTTGGCCTCCTTGCTGGCCTCAGCAGAGGTGCCCTGGAGGGTCTCAGAGACGTAGTTGGCAGCCTGCTTAGCGGTCTCCATTGTGAAGGTTGGTTGTTGGTTTGGGAAGGTGGTGGTGGTGGTAGTAGTTTATGATGGTTGTTGAAGATGATAATGTGAGTTCTGATGGATGATGATTCAAAAAAAGAAACCTGCAATGGAGGGAATATGATGCTCTATATATATACATATATCCAAGCCCTTTGGTGCGCTGTTTGGCCGTCATGGGTAAATGCATGATGTGTACTCCAACTTCGTAAGAGGCATAGCATGAGGCACAGCCCGCCGAACCAATCGCATGTGATGTCACACTGTGGACTTGAACTCAAACCTTATGATCCGTCGACTTGTCCAAAAATCGATGGCGTCGCCAAGTTCCCCTCGCTGGTTAACCTGTTTGTCCGGAGTGATGCGTCAGAGAGATCGAGAGTTGCAGGGGTCAATCGTAGATGCTGAGCAAATGATCTACGTCACTATGTGGGGGGCGGGCATGTTTCCGGACGTTGTGGCTGGCGCCGGTCCCCCCTCAAGCCTCCAAAACATCCCCCCAGGGTGGGACCCTGCACCGAAACTCTCAACATGGCAACATTGGAAAACACATGATTGCCTAGGCGGTCGAGAACGCAGAATAACTTTTGCCAAGCTCGTGATTCTCTTCCTTTCCCATCCATGACTTTCTCTCTCTCTCTCTCGGCCCCGAGGAACGCCCCGCGGAGAGAACCTCCGCGTGGGGCCTCGCCGCCTCGCTAGCCAACTTCCCCAACTACTAGGAGGAGAATCCCCAACTAGGCGAGGGGTCATGTGAGGAGAAGACCCCAGTCTCAGCCCTCCTGCTCCTCACGAGCCGAGGATCATGGTTGAACCTTGTTGACTTCCAAGCTGCTGTGTCCAGTTGGGGAGTCTTCGGCGCTTCTGTTTCCGACAGTAGCCGACACGGTTGGACGCATCACGGTTGGACGCACCACAGTCAGCCTCGTTTCCGAGTGACGTGGCAACTGCTCGACCAGATGTTTCCTCAACCTGCTGGTGTGGAACCCGGGACGTTGGGGGAGGCAACCGTCGGATTCCCCCTCTTGCGAGGAATGGGAATGGCCTGATGCAGGACCTTCCAACCGAATACCGTTGGGGGGGCGCAGCGGGTGAATTCTAACTCAAAATCAGGAATCCTCAACTGGCATGGCCTTGTTTTCCCCTCTCTTCCTGAACAAAACGGGTTACCCAGGAATTGCCCTTGCATACAAGCTTGGCCGAGAGAAGAGGCCATCGCAAGGGGCGGCTCCTAATCAATCATGTCTAGGTAGGTCGGACCCAAGCTGTCAAAGTAGTGGAAATGGAAGAGCTCGCTCATCTCGACCCCATTGAGCATCATCCCCGTAGCCTTGTCGATATACGTGACATTCTTGGTAGGACACGCCGGGCCAAACGACCTGAACTTCCAGACATCTTCCCATGCATCGATGCCGTCAACGCATATAAAGTACAGGTACTCTAGGCTTGTGAAATTGGATGCTATGGCCTCTGAGTTCTGGAAGAAGAACAGGTCGTCGTTCGTGCACTCGACCCGTAGCCTCTGGATGTGAGGCATGTCGGCCCCGAGGTGCTGGAACTCCCACCCGGGGAAGCCCACCGATACAGTGTCCTTCTCATAGTTGACCCACGTGTACCGGGGGTCGGAGCCAAAGGTGAAGGCCCGCTGATAAAGATTCGTCCTGGCGGCGTGGTCGCGAGACTCGTGGCAGGCCTGCATCATGGGCGGCGCAGGCGTCGGAGAGTACAGGTGTGTCCCCTCGGTGTGATGGGGGTCCGGCCGGAGGTAGACCTCGAGGATTCGGGGTTCGGCCGTCATGTCCCATATCAGAGTGCGCAGTTCCGCCGGCAAGCGGGGGAAGTAGTGGAACGCAGCCATTTGTTAGCCCCGGCCGCTACCGAGTCCGGTGATGTTTTGGGGGGGCGTAAAAAAGAAGAGTCAAGATTACGGCGTGGCATCGGCGGAACACATGTTTGCTTGCTGGGTTTTCCGTCCTACCGCCGCCAACATGCGACATTGCCGTGTGCCTTGGCGCGGGGAAATCCAGATCAGTGTTGAAGTTGTTGGTTCGGTACCAACGACATTACGTGAGACAGACAGACTCCGTCCATACTAAACTGGCCGACTAGTATGTTATGAAAGTTGCCCAACAAGAGACTGCCTATCAAGAGGTGAAATATATCAGAACATTGCTGTGATAGACAGCTTATAATTGCCTGTAAGCCTACTGCAAATCACCTCTTGATAGACCTCTCTGCTATCATCCACGTACCTCCTTAACACTTGTGTAAGGTCCATGCATGCATGCATACATATGGTACTCGCCCCACGCAATCACCGTTCAATAAACGTCCCCAAGGAAACAACAACTCGCCATAAACAGCTCTTGGAGTCCCATGAAAGCAAAAATGGTAATTTGATGATGAAGAAGACAAACCTCTATGTGTCAAATTAACGGCGGGGTGGACCCTTAAAAGTTCAAGAGTCTTAGAATAGATGTCTGTCACGTGCACGCGTATACGTCCCCCAACGGGCTTGTGCATTTCTGGACCCCACGCTTGGGCCCCGCGGACCTCTCAGGAGACAAAACGGGCCAGTGGCCAGCCTTCGTCATCTGACGTTTTGAACCTGTCGACAGCTAGCAAGTACCTAAGCGCCTTGATAACCAAAAACATACCGCAACATCAACAACCAGCACGCGCGCCATTATCGAGAGAGAGGAACCAGGACCAAGAGGCCACGCCAGAATGGATCTCGCTTACGCCTACGACCACATC
The DNA here is from genome assembly GCA_900188565.1 of Geosmithia flava. Classification (NCBI taxonomy): domain Eukaryota; kingdom Fungi; phylum Ascomycota; class Sordariomycetes; order Hypocreales; family Bionectriaceae; genus Geosmithia; species Geosmithia flava. Next base: position 226,734 of record FYEV01001645.1, on the reverse strand, counting down.
CAAGAGGATGCCGAATCGAAGGAGCAAAAGGACGGCAAGGACGGCGAGGCCGGCAAGGAGGAGGTGTCGTTGAACAAGGATCTACAGGAGGCCTACAAGTCCTTTTCCGCCAGCCCATGGGGAACCCGCATCGGTGGCTTCTTTGGTAACGTGGTCAAGCAGGTGGGCTTTGAATCCCCCCGAACTTTCACACATTCTCTTGTTCTTTCTTCTCGCAACGGACATACAAGCTAACATTGCCTTTGCAGGGCGAATCCGTCTACACCCAGGCCTCCAAGGAGTTCGCCGAAGTCGGTGAGGATGCTACCAAGGGTCTCACCGACCTTCGCCAGTCCCTCGCCACCCAGACGCGCGGCCTGACGATACAAGATGTCCTACGCGGCGAGCACATAGAGGGACAAGAGAAGGAGAGCCAGGCTGAGCGGTCTGCGGACGCAGGCGGGGAGGCGGCGGAGGGAGAGGGCGAGTCTTCAGAGACGGTGCTGTCGCGCCTCCGCTCCGAGGCCGCCAAGCGTCTCAAGGACCTCCAGAAGGCCGAGGACGCTGCCGACGAGGCCCTCCTCCGCTTCGGCGGCAACGTCCGCAACTTCCTGCGCGACGCTGTCAGCATTGCTCCTCCGGACGGCTCCGACCAGGACAACAACTCGTCGGTGCTCTTCGAGAGCAAGGACGCCAAGGGCAAGCGAGTCATCCACACGTCCCGCTTCGACGCCCAGCTGCACGTCATCCACACGTCGGTCGACGGCTTCACAAAGGACGCCTCGGGCCCCGAGTACGAGGAGTGGACCAAGGGCTTCGACATTGACAGCAAGACGGCCGACATCAGCGCCGACCTCGAGAAGTACCCCGACCTCCGCGCCACCATGGAAAAGCTGGTTCCCGACCAGATTCCCTACGCCGACTTCTGGAAGCGCTACTACTTCCTCAGGCACGGTATCGAGACGGCCGAGGCTAGGAGGCGCGAACTCCTCAAGGGTATGTTATATTCTCCCCACCCATTGCTTCGTCTTTTTGTCTTTTCATTTCGTGCGTAGTGTTATATGTTGACTAACATGATTTCTACACAGCTGCTTCCGCCGACGACGAGATTGGTTGGGGCGATGACTCTGATGAGGAGTCTGACGAGGAGTCTGACGACGACGACTCAGACGACGACGATAGCACCCCTGCCGACGGCTCCAAGACTGCTGCCCCCAAGAAGCCCGCTTCTGTTACCTCGTCTACCACCATCCAGCCTGCTGCTGCCGCCGCTGCCGCCTCCGCCCCCGCCCCCGCTCCCACCCCGAAGGATACCCTCAAGCCCACCGAGACTCGCGACTCTAACGACGAAAAGTCTCAGGCTGACAGCGAGGCGAGCTACGACGTTGTCGGAGCTGCATCTGGCCTGAACAGCCAGGCTCCCAGCAGCCCCAAGGACCCCAAGAAGGCCGATGATGACAGTGATGACGACTGGGAATAAAGATGTTGCATTCGTTGGGATCGTGTAGCATGCAGTGTTTTGTGCGTCTTTTTTGTTTCTAATGCTTTTTTCTGCGTGTCGTATACAGTGGATCGTTTCGGCGTTTTGGGAGGAATATATGTCTATGTTTTTTGTCCTTATTCTTTTTTGTCTTGATTTCTTGTATGTTTTCCAACCAGTTGTGTTTTTTTTTTAAAAAAACATGGCTCAGGTTTCATTATGACGCCCAATATGTATGTAACCTTAGTTGATGCAAGGGGACATGTGGTATCTCTCAACTCCTCTTCCCTTCCTCCTCCGCCCACTAGCGTTTTACCTCTTCTTAGTGACCGTTGTGAAGCCATCCTCGTCGACCTCAGGCTTCGGCTTAGGCTGTCGGACCAGTTGCGGGGCCTCGTCCATATTCACATCAGCGCCACCCGCATCATCCTCGTCGTCTTCCTCGTCGTCATCCGTCTCCCAGTCGGTGTCCTGTTCGGCGTCCTCGACCCTCTTGAAGAGTTCGGTACCTTTGCCCTTGCGGTTGTTGAAGCGCTCCCTCAGGGCGTCGAGCTCCTCGGTCTTGCCCTCGGTGCACTGGGCGCGTGCGCGGATGATCTGGCCGGCCACCTCGACGCTCGAGTCGTCGTCAATGTTGGCCTCGAACTCCTCTATCACGTACTGCAGGAGGACGGTCTCGACGTCCTCCATGTCGGGCTCCTCTACCGTCTTCTTCTTAGGATCCGGCGGGGCATCGGTGAACTCGGTGAACAGGTCCACGATGGCGCCCACGAGGAAGTCGCGCTTGTCGGCTGAGTCGGGACCTCCCCAGTTGTTCTGTACGGCAAGGTTCAGGTCGGGCCAGAGGTTGATGGCGAAAGCAACGGCTTGCTCAAAGTTGTGCTGGCGATCCGCTGTGGACACACTCAGGGATTAGCGAGGCTCGTTCTCGTTTTTCTTTTTTTTTTTAAGTGCATGCTGCATATATGTATATGTGTTCATTGTACGTACCCGCCGGGGGGAGCGTTCCAGGAGCCGCTGATGTAGCCATTTTTGGATTATGAATGGTGTGTATAGTATTATGTTGTATTGTTCAAGAATTGTATTTGCTTGTTGTACGACGTTATTCACACATGGTGGGGTTCACTTTTTTTTTTCTCTCCCGTATCCCGCTGTTGGAGGGGCAGCAGCCACTCAGGCTTGTGCACACAAATTTTTTGCTCGTGCAACTGTACATAGCCTAAATCGTCACACCAACAAATCAAGGAAACCCACAAGTTCTCTTTCTCGGGTGGGTGTGGGTGGGTTCATTTCTCCTCAAATGGAAGTGTGCTAGGATCGACGGAGCAATCTGCGTAATTAACACCGGACGGTATGTATTGTACCAATAGCCTGTTTGCCTGTAGGTTAGTAGTAGTACTTTCAGCAGTAATATTACCCCATAAAGTACTCCCTACATACAAAGTTCAATCTTTCCACTTTGAAATTGCTCAATGTAGGGGTCTCATCAATGACATCACTGGCGTCCATAGCTAGCTTTCTCTAGGCGGCCTCGTAGAGCAAAGCATCTTCACCTTCATATCCTTTCTCCGACATCCAAACATTCAGCAATTCCTCAATTCCTAGCCCCCAAGGCCTCTGTTCTATTGGGAACCGACGCGTGTATCTTTGTGCATGCCCTTGCTGGGCCTGCTGCGGATCGGCCACCACCACCACTTACCACCATGCCGAGGCTCAACACCACCTCCGTGTCTATGGCCGTGACGCCAACCGTTGTCGAAACGCTCTTCTCACATGTAAGTTTGATACATACCATCCCATGAAGTGACTTCCCCTTTCCTTTTCAAAACATCTGCCCCCTTCCGTTGCTTACCTTGTACGACAGTATCTCAAACGCGGACCAAGAAAGGGGCTACCGACTGCACACCTATCCTACGACGAGGGCATCCACCTTATCCGGACCTTTCTAGAGTTCTCATCACATCACACCCTTGAGGAGCTACAGGCTTTTACATCCCAGTGGGTTCCGCATCCTCAATGGGTCAAGGTTGAGGACGCCATTATATCCGAGGCCAGCTTGGCTCGGGCGGCCTCCCTTCTGGAGACCCAGCTGGATGAGGATGGCATCCGACGCGTTGGTGGCCGCAAGTGGTGGCAATGGCGCCGACCAGGCACACAGTTCGAAGCCGAGTGGATTGAGATGCGCTCCGACGCCAATGATCGCAAGAAGAACGGTGATGGCGTCGCCACCAGGGTCATGATGTACGTCCACGGGGGTGCCTACTTCTTTGGCAGCGTCGACGAGCACCGCTACCAGATGCAGAGGCACGCACGCAAGCTCAAGGCCAGGGTCTTTGCTCCGCGCTACCGGCTGGCCCCTCAATTCCCCTTTCCCTGTGGGCTGCACGACTGCATCGCTGCCTACCTCCATCTGCTCGAGACGCAAGACCCGAGCCACATTGTCTTGGCGGGTGATTCGGCCGGTGGTGGCATGGTCACGTCACTTATGTGTATCCTGCGCGATCAGGGAATTCCTCTTCCGGCCGGTGCTATTCTCATCAGTCCATGGGTTGATCTTACCCATTCGTTCCCCAGCATCAGCCAGCCGGCCCCAATGGATTATATCCCCGAACACGGCTTCCACCACAAGCCTTCTAAGGCGTGGCCACCGCCAAACGAGGACGATGGAATCATGTTGAAGAATGAGGCGGCCAAGAAGAAGAATGGCGGCAAAAAGGCAGCCAGCAGCACGGAAGACATACAGGACAAAATTCAAGGCCATGTCGCGCCTACCGACGATGGTCCCGAGCAGGACACCAGCCAGATTGCTAGCGGCGGAATAGTTACCGACCCTGGAAAGCTCCTGTCAGTCACCATTGATGGTGAGGAGGTCAGGATCAAAGATCAAATCCAGCTCTATACCACGAATGAGCTACTAGACCACCCGCTCGTGAGCCCGGTCCTACAGCCCACACTAGGTGGACTGCCCCCGATCCTTATCATGACTGGTGGCGGCGAGATCCTGCGCGATGAGCAAATCTACCTGGCTCACAAGTGCGCAAACCCGGAGAAGTACGCTCCCCCGGCAGACCGCCTCGATGAGAAGGGCCGCGAGCTGCTGGCCACGTACCAGCCTACAGACGTACAGCTTCAAGTGTGGGACGACCTCTGCCACGTGGCACCGACACTGAGCTTCACGCGCCCGGCCAAGTTCATGTACAGGTCCGCGGCGCAGTTCGGAGCCTGGTGCCTTGCCAGGGCGCAGAAGATTGATATCCACATCATCGACGACGACGAAATATCCGAATCCTCGAGCTCCGATGAGGCATCTGACAACGAATCGCAATCTAAGAGAGCCGAAAAACAGGAGCATGGGGAGCAGCGTCAACAGGACCACAACGGCGCCGAGGTTGGCAAGGCTGGTGACCCTCTACCCAAGTTTAAGAACCACATGATCCGTCAGAGAGTCGACCGACACGGTGTCACGTTCCCCCTGGCCAAGGCAGAGGATCTCCAAGCATGCTGTGTTCCGAGCACCCAAGTTGGCAGCATAAGGGAGGCCCAGGTGCAGAAGTGGCTGGCGGCGAAACGCCACTGGGATGACAAGTACTCAGGCACCAAGGCTAGGATCTATAAGAAGATCATCGACGACATGGCCGTCGGCTATGTGGAGATTCCCGGCGAGACCCCGCCGCCGACTGCCTTGGCCGGACGGTGGAGAGTGGATGCCAAGGAGAAGACGACCAAGACGAAGCAGATCAAGAGTCTGGGCCTGGCTGTCTGGGCACTGTGGGGATCCAGCTACGATGAGGCCGCTGTGGAGCGCCAGCGCAACGCCGACCCCAAGGATAAGAATGGCACAATTGTCGACCAGGATCACGGTGAGGGAGCACGGTCGTTCGGGGACATTGCGACGCAGGAACCGGCTGCGACGATGCCTGACGACAGCCAATCGCGGGGTGCTGATGCCCCCGTCATCACTGGAGGAGAGGAAGAGAAGCAACAACAAAGCCCCGCGGAGGGCGCTGAGGAGGCCACTCCTGTGTCTGACCTCCTCGCTAGGCGGAGACAGAAGGAGGCCGAGTCGGCTGCCGCGGATCCCTACTCGCTCCTCCCAAGCGCCAACACTGGAGCGACGGGGAAGCGCCCATTCCTCGAGGGCATCGCCATGCCATTCACCATCAAGAAGGAGGCTGACACGGCGAGCATGGTGACCCTGAACTCAAATATGAGCCCCGCTCCGTCGCGCGCTCTTAGTCCAGGTCCAAGGAACTCGGGGAGTGATATAATATGGACTGGTAACGGCCCTGACGATGCCCAGACTCAGGCACCTGCTACCTCTCAGAAGGCCTGAGAATAACCCAGACACTCCTTTTTTTTTCTGTCCTCCCTTTTGTTTGTTTTGGGACATGTTTTGGAACATGTAAGAAAAATGTAGGAATTAGCCAGCACAACGGTGGTAAATAGTTTGCTTTGTGTTTGTACCCTCGCTTGGATATCGATGCTCTTTTGTTATTTCTTTTTAATACAGATAATATACATAACAATTATACAACTGGAGTCTATTCCCCAGCCATGACTGCAGATCCAAATTGCGCGTCTTCTAATACGCCCGTGTTTCGATCGTTATGGCGCTTGGTGTTCCTTTTCTATTCGGAGTTTTGTGTTGATTTATGTGGCGGTCGGTATCGGTCGGTAGATCAGTCGATCGGATGAAGAATTGCTCAGTCGACACCGTTGTATCGCTTCCACTGCTCGACGTAGAAGTAAGGGTCTTGAGGGCCCTTCTCGAGGCCCTTGTAGTCACCCGGCGAAGCCTTGACTTGCTTACTCACAAAGGGCGTGAGCTGGAAGAGTAATAAGGGTTAGCACACCCGAATGCGCGCGCGCTCCGGAGAAGAGCGAGATGTCTCCCGGGAGCAGGGGAACGTGGCCAGACATACCTTGAAGTCCTTCAGGTTCTCAGGGACCGCATAGGTGCGGACCTTGTCCCATTCAATCACGTATCCTCCGTACTTTGTGTGGCGACCCATCGATCCGGTGCGGTTACCCTTGTAGAAGCCGCGGCCGACATCCTTGGTTGTGAGCTTGAGGTGGCGGTATTTACCGACCGATAGTGCTTGTGTAGGTCTCATGGTCGCGATTCGGTTCGAAGGCTGTGGTGCGGTATGGTTTCAATCTCCCGAACAGAGAGAGAGATGCTGAGCAAATGATGGCTTCAATTTTTGGGGGAGAGCCGTGTCGGAGAAACTCCGGGATACGCATTACCTTTCCCCTTGGCGCGTTAGTACCTGTAGCTTTTTTGTTACAGGGGCTTGCGGGTCCCCACACTATGACCTGGTGGGTCTTGCATCGCGAGCGAGTCCACGGGCCACACCCATGTGAGAGTACCTGAGGGACTGGACTCGAGTGTCCATGTGTGCTGTTGCTTCCACATGGGACAAAGAAATCCAAAACAACCACCGTCACTCGGGGGTATCATCGTGCGCGGGCTATCACACCTCACAGCCTAATAATATCTATATATATGCCACTCTTCTTGAAAAAATCTGGGCTGGAGAGCAAATACACCGTGGTGAGTTTGAGATCGAGGAGGGGCAGACAGAGAGACAGCTACGTTCAATGCAAGCTAACCGCCGTAAACCGAACAGAACAACCACTGAGCCCTCGAGGGAAATCCCATGCCTGCGACGACGGCAACGCTGCCGATCCCCTAACTATGGATGCCTATCCCGACGGGAGCCTGGATCACAATGTCCCCCTCTTGGTCGTGTCCGGCCTGAATGGCAGCGCCCCCGAACAGCCACTGGGCGGCGAACTCAAGGACCAGGGCATCTTGGTCCGTTCGGCCCTCCCGCCGCTTGAGACGAGAGAGGCCGCCTTTGTAGAGCAGCACCTGGACAAGGTCAATGAAAGGGGCAAGTCGTGGGTCGCAGTACGGACCGACGAGCCGTACAGGTTCCGCGTCAAGACGGTCGGCAGGGTATGCGACACAGACGATATTCATTTCCCTGATGCTTCCGTTTCCCTCTAGCTTACCCGTTTTGCTTTGACAGTCATTTCTCCTCCCGCCGAGACTATCTCCCCTCCCCGAATCTTCCGACCAGATCTCCTCCCCGCCAGTCTTGCATTCACCCTTCTCGCCGCTGAGCCATGTCTCGTCCACGTACCCCGACGGCCTCATCGATGCGCAGTGGGTCAAGAAGCACCAGGAGCTCGTCCCCAGCATCCTGCTGTGCTTCTATACTATCTCGACAGATCCCACGACGACAACGCTACAAGATAACCGTCTCAAGGCCGATATTGCCGACATGAAGAGCGCCTTGACCAACTCTGGCTACAGGACCAGGCTTGCCGTGGCGCTCCTGACCGACGAGGATAGCACTCCGGCTACGCAGTCGATGGGCCTACAGGATAGGCTCGAGAACATTCGTCGGGGATCAGGCCTCGACCCCAAGTCGCTCTTCTACATCCCGCCCCAGGAGAGCCCCGCCGAATTGAAATCCGTGATTGATAGCATATTATCGGCCCTTGATGCAACCGCCCTGGAATACTACCGCGATCTCGGAAGGCATGCCAGGAAGAAGCGCTCGCGCGGCATAGCGCCCCAACCGACCGTCCCTCCTACCACAGGCACCTCACGAACGCTGCCGCTGTCCGGCTGGAACTTCCGGTACGACTTTAAGTCGGCCGTTCTGGGCGAGTTCCGCCAGGAATACGAACCTGCCCTCAAGTCGTATGAGCAGGCATACGAGGGGCTTCTCGGGGAGGACGTCATAGAGGCTGTCCCCAGCTGGAACCCCCGGTGGAACGAGGCGCGCATGCTAGCCGACATCATCGCCATTCGCTGTCTGCGCATATACATGTGGATGGATCAGACCACTCTGGCCGTGAGGAAGTGGCAATCCCACCGCGACCGCATAGCTGAGCTTGTGGATCGCCTTGGTCGAGGCACCGACAATTACGGGTGGGAGGCATTTGAGGCGCGCTGGGCCCTGGTCATGGCGCAGCTCATGGACAAGATTGAGCTACGGCCCGGCATCGACCCGTCGTCGGATGCGCCTTTCCTTCCGGCAGAAAAGGACGTCCTTGGGGAGCGCCTGCATCCCTGGGAGCTTCTACATCACAAGGGCTACTGGTATCGCATAGCTGCACGCCACATCGATGCCCGGCGAAGACTAGCCCGCACAATACCCGATGAGGACCGCATAGAGCCCCAATCGGGCGCGACTCAGAATGCAGCGGCGGGCTCATCGTACAACTACGACACGTACCTGTGCCCGGAACCCTACGAGGAACTTCCCCTAGACGGCGTGGGTGTGAATCATTCCCAGCTCATCCTCGACTGCCTCATACCCGCTAGATCGCAGTTTCAGGCGCGGAAGCAGCTGCGCACAGCGGCTGAGATAGCTCTTGAGTGTGCCAAGGAGATGGAGCGCATGAAGTCGTGGAGGGAGGTCCTGGCAATACTCCGGCCCCTTTGGGAGGATGGATCTTTCCGTTCAGAGGGCTGGGTGCAGATTACCGAGGACATGTGCTGGCTCATGAGGCGGGCAGCTGTTGAGGAGGGGCGTGGAGAGCTCGTCGTGGCACTCGACTGGGAGCTTATGAACAAGAGTAAGTGGTTTGCAGCCCCTCAAACACTCTCAGTATTATTTGTCTAACAACTATTATGTACAGAGTTCAGGAGGCGGCCACAGTGGCACTACGATCTATCCAGGTCGCTTGATGGCATCGAAATGTCAAACAAGCCCTCGGTCAGCATTTCGGACGCTGAGGTACCATCATTTGTCGACGCAGCGTTCTTGTTCCGTAACAAAGAGAGTAAGGCGGGCCAACGCTGCACATGTCAGCTAATTCTTACTTCGCACGCCTTCTCTGATGCAACCCCAGTCACTTTGAAAGAAGTGCAAGTCGAGTTTGAGGGCAGTCTCAAGCCGATTACCCTTGAACACGCAGCATCAGAAACAATGACCTCCGAGGGACGCACCTCAAAATCGACGACTACGATCACGGAATGTTTTGAAGACAAGTCGGGTGACGGCCTGCCATCGAAACTCCGAGGACAATGCGACTTAACATTGAGGCCATCGCAGACACGCGTGTTTGAGATGACGATTCCCCTGAGGGAAGCAGGAGAGGTTTCAACATCGTCAGTCCGGTTATCATTCGGTGCTGAAACTTTCGATATGGACTATAAGATGAGGCTCGATTCGCATTCCGCCCCTGGATGGTTCACGAAGGCATCTACCAAGCCCAAGCATCCCCGATCGAATGCGCATGTCCTCCAGGTGCAGCCACGCCCGCCAAAGGTGGATATAAAAGTGGTCGATCTGCTGAACCAGTATTACGCAAACGAGACGATCGAGCTACACATCCAGCTTCACAATGCAGAGGATGAGTCTGCAACAATCAAACTCGACACCCACCTGTTTGGCAAGACACTCCCTGGATTCACCGTGGTGTCCAACGACGAAGACGAGGGAAGGAAGGCAGACCCAGGGGAGGAGGAGTCGAAGGCTGCAGGGCTGCCTCTGGGAGACGTGCAGAGCTCATCGACTGTCGACGTGATACTCAAGATTGATCCCGCAGACATGCCGACGACATACGACGTGCACCTCCGCGCACTGTACCACCTCGAGTCGGACCCAGCCACACCTATCATGCAGCTTCTGCCGGTGCAAATCAATGTGGCGAGCGCATTCGAAGCCAACTATAACCTCATGCCTAGGCTGCATCCGGATCCTTGGCCAAGCCTGTTCGACTACGAGAATGTACCAACAGAGGCAGGAGATGAAGAACAGAGAGCAGCGCAGGGCCTGGCGCAGAACTGGAGTCTGGCATGCCACTACGCGTCGTTTGCCACCGAAGACGTCAAGGTGGTAGGCATGCAGATGAAGATGCTCTCGGGCTCCAAGTACGCACGCTGCTATGTAACGGAGGGGCCTGAGTTCTCACCCCAGGTGGTGTCGCCAAAGGTGATGCACGAGGCGCATTTCAACATGACGGCGCAGAGGCTGAGCCTAGACGACCGACATCCCGTAACGGTAGAGCTTGGCGTTGAAATCCAATGGCAACGACTAGGCAGTGATGATCCCTCCGAACGGCCAACCAACACGACAACAATGGTGGCAGGGCAATACCCCATACTTGGCAGCGAACCACGCGTGTTGGCATCTGTGTTTGACGAGACGACGACAATGTCTGACAGCAGTAACAACAAGGACGACGATGGCTCTGACGATGACGAGGATACGCAGCTGATGCTGCACTTGGAAATCACCATCGAGAACCCCTCGAGCCATTTTCTCACTTTCGGGCTGAGCATGGAACCGAGCGACGAGTTTGCCTTTTCCGGCGCGAAGCAGACGTCTCTTCACCTCCTGCCCATGTCGAGGCGGAGCACGACGTATAGGCTCCTCCCATTGGTCAGAGGTACATATGTCAGACCGGGACTCGTGGTGAGGGATAAGTATTTCCAGAAGGTGCTGAGGATCATACCGACTCAGGGGTTGAAGATTGACAAGGACGGACTGCTGGTCTGGGTGCCGTCAGATGGTGATGAAGAGTCTCTGGAACAGGATCAGGGGCAGGAAGAAGAGGAGGGGTCTAGTCAGGTAGAATGAGAGGCGGTACGGGTGAGGATATGCATTTTAGACGACACAGATAAATATGACGTTTCACATGATATTCGTGCCTGTAGGCCGCGGCCTGATCGCGTGGTAGGATAAAGCCTCGCCAGCAAAGACAAGCCGTGCTGAATGTTTGGCATTGCTGAGGGAAGCTTCAAACGACTGCGTCTTTACTCCGTACTATCATGTGAGTGCCGGCGCCGGTCCTTTGATCGGCAGGACTCATGGCAAATCTCTCTGCCCGTAGCTGCCTAGATAGCAACTCGCCGTCCTTGAGGGCTCAAGTGGCCCACGACGCCATGCTTATATACGAGCAAAGTAACAGTAACCCCAAAGTGAAACCGAGGGCTGGTCCAGCCGCCTCGTCCATGTATTATGCGCGGTCGGCAAAGGCCCGGCAAATGTGATCTCCATAGCACCGAGCCAGCACAGGTCCAGCCAACAGGCCGACGCGCCACCTAGCCAACCTCATCGTCGCTACCTCAAGACGAAATGGCAGCACGATTCGCAGGGCCTTTCAAGCGGTCTGCCAAGCGTCTCAATCTCTGGCCATCCCGTCAATATCCCCCTGTTTCTACCCCTTCAACGCTTACATTGCCAGCTCATTCCTGGCGTGACCGCTGCGCATTCACTACCAGCGCGTCTGGCGAGGCGGATGTCAAATATGACTGGATCGATGGCGCCGAGCCGCTCGATATGTATCGACCAGGAGGCTACCACCCAGTCGCGGTAGGCGACCTCCTCGGCGACCGATATCGCGTCGTCGACAAGCTTGGATACGGTGGCTACTCGACTGTGTGGCTCGCGCGTGATACGCACGCCTACCCGCAGCGCTTTGTCGCTGTTAAGATCGGCACGCCCGAGTCTTCCCACAGGGAGACGAGCACCCTACGCGCACTAGCCTCGGGCTCTACGTCGTCGTTTCCGCCGCATCACCACCGTATACTGGCTGGCCGAGCCACCATTCCCCCTCTCCTCGACGAATTCGACCTCGTCGGCCCCAACGGCACGCACCCATGCTACGTCACGCCGCCAGCGCAGTGCGACCTACGCGAAGCTATGTTCAACGGCTTGTTCCCGCGTGAAGTAGCCCGAGCCTTATCGGCGAGTCTCGTCCTAGCCGTTGCGTACATCCACTCACGGGGCATTGTCCATGGTGATATCCACCTTCGCAACGTCTTCTCTAAGCTTCCGAGTGGGCTAGACGATATGTCGAACAACGAGTTTATCGAGCAATATGGTAAACCCGAGACAGTTGCGCTCAAGGTCCGCAACGGGGGACCACTCCCGCCTAATGCTCCCGCGAGAGCGGTGCTCCCGATATGGCTCGGCAAATACGCCAATAAGTTTGAACTATCTGATGCAAAGGTCATGCTAGGCGACTTTGGCGAGGCCTTCTCCCTTGATTCGGAGACTCGCCTGGCCCGCGAATGTAATACGCCGCTGGCCTCGCGGCCGCCTGAGGCACGCCTCGATCCCGGGGGAGGTTTGACGGCGTCCGCGGATATTTGGAGCCTCGCTATCGCCATCTGGGATATCCTCGGCATCAAGACCGTGTTTAGCAATGGGTTTGCCGACGAGGACGATGTCGTAGCTGACATGGTTGACGTGCTTGGCCCGCTTCCATTGGAATGGTCCGCCAACTGGGCTAGACGCGATGAGCTATTCGACTCGGATGGGCAGCGCCACGTTAAGATGAATACTCTACCTCATATTCGCCAGCATTTCGATGATCGTGTACAACACTACCGTCAGAAGACTAAAGTCGGCATCTTTTCAGAGGAAGAGACAGCGGCAATTATTGACCTGATACGCAGCATGTTGCAGTACCGCCCCGAGGATCGGCTATCGATTGATAAAGTTCTCGAGTCAAAATGGATGGTAAAATGGGCTCTCCCCGATTTTGAACGGATACCGGTCTAAGAACGAAAGAGATGGATTTATTTCAGAGCTTTTTGTACTTGTGTGACGACTTCCGGGCGGGTGGCAGTATTATGTTTAGGAAGTAATCGTGGGATTCCCCGTTGATGAAAGCTCGAGGCTTTCTTCCAAAAAAAGATCGTAATGAAGACCAATTTGGTCCTAGTAAGTAGCAGTGATATATTACGTTGGAGTATCGCTCGTATTACTGTTTGTACGGATGGAGGAGTACGGAGTACGGGGTAGAGTATTGCAGTAATACCTGCAAGGTCACCCTCGGACATCGGTGCAGGACCATGTCCGAGTACATCTACCCGACGTCCAACTCGGTCCTCGCACTTCCGTCTTATTCCCCCGTCTATACAATGTATATATCGTCCCGAGTTGCGAAAGTATGATATATGGCCCCTTTTTGTTTGGGGGAATATATATATGTTAGCAGGTATCGTAGCATAGATTTTGAAATTGAATTGTATTGCTGTCCCTGCAGTGGCATCTATTCTCTGCCTTTCACCCTGCCGTTTTCCTTACCATTCATTCGACACTAATAACACGAGAAAAAAAAGAACATGTCCTCAACAAAGACGGAACAAGATGGCGTCGTCGTCCCAGATGACAAGCAGCAAGTCTCCGTCACGGACGAGTCGACTAAGGATGAAGATCCGACAGTGTATCCGAATCCCCTCAAGATGTCCCTGATCATCACCTCTTTCTGTCTGTGTATCTTTCTCGTCGCCCTCGATCAGACTATCATCGCCCCGGCTCTGGGTGCCATTACTACCGACTATAATAGTGTCAAGGACATTGTAAGGGTTTCTCTTTTTCCCCCTCTTTCTGTCTTATCTTTCCTTCTCTTCATTCCTTTCCATCTTCCCTTCGCTGCACATCTTCTTCTCTTTCACTTCGATGTCTATCCCTATTGGACATCAAGACATCGAAGCTATGTAAAGAAGGAAAAGGCTAACTGTTGGCTCTTTAGGGATGGTATGGCTCTGCCTACCTCTTGACCAACACGGCCCTGCAACCCCTATACGGAACAGTATACAAGCTATTCAACGTCAAGTACACCTACCTATTTGCCGTCTTTGTCTTCGAGGTTGGCAGCCTAGTCTGTGCCGTGGCACCATCTTCAACAGCTTTCATCATCGGACGAGCCGTTGCCGGTGTAAGTCTCTTTCTTACTCATCCCCCCCCCCTCTCTCTCTAGTTGTCTTAGTGCTAACTCTTTCTTGTGAAAAAAGCTGGGTTCAGCCGGTGTCTTTTCCGGAACCATTGTCCTTCTTTCCCTTTGTAGTATGACGATCCTATCCCCTCGAGTGTACACACAAATACTCCCTTTTACTGACACAGTGACAACAACAGTGCCCCTCAAGTACCGTCCCCTGGCCTTTGGTCTCATCAGCGCCATGTTCGGCGTCGCCTCGGTGGCGGGACCCCTCCTCGGCGGAGCCTTCACCGACAAGATAACCTGGCGTTGGTGCTTCTACATCAACCTGCCCATCGGAGCGGTCGCCTGTGTCGTGTGCTCCTTCGCCGTCGACCTTAGCCGTAACACGGCCGCCACCGTGGGCCAGACCGTCATGTCACGCATCATGCAGCTCGACCTGATCGGGACTGCCATGTTCATCCCCGCCGTCATCTGCCTCCTGCTGGCACTGCAGTGGGGTGGCGCCGAGTACGCCTGGAACAGCGCCACCATAATCGGCCTCTTCTGCGGTTTCGCTGCCATACTCGGCGTCTTTGTCGCCATCCAGATCTGGCAGGATGACAATGGAACGCTACCTCCGCGTCTGTTTAAGGACCGCAACGTCATGCCTGCCATGGCCTTTGCCTTTTTCTTTGGTGCCGGTTTCTTTCCTCTGACGTACTACCTCGGTACGCTTTCTTTGGCACACTTCCCTTTTCCCTTCTTCATCTGCTTTTTCTTCTTCTTCGTGTGTTTGTTTGTCTGTCTTGCTAATTAAGTCCCCGGTACAGCATTGTACTTCCAAGCCATTCAAGACGTCAGTGCCGTACAGGTGGGCATAAAGACGCTGCCTTTGCTCCTCGGCAGCGTCGTCATGTCCATCCTGACGGGCGGACTCATCTCCTACATCGGCTACTACGCTCCCGTTGCCACCGTCTGTATGGTCCTGTACACGGTCGGATGCGGCATGCTGACCACGTTCAGCACGCACACGCCCGCGCCCCAGTGGATCGGGTACCAGGCCCTGACGGGTCTCGGCGTCGGTGTGGGTTTCCAGATAGGGCCCCTGGTCGTCCAGACCGTCCTGCCGCAGGAGTGGGTTCCCGTCGGTGCGGCGTGCATGCAGTTCTTTCAGTCGCTCGGCGGCGCCATCTTCGTCGCCGCCGGCCAGACCGTCTTCCAGAACGGCCTCATCAACGAGATCAAGTCCAGCGGCGACAGCCTCGACCCCGTCATCTTCATCAACAGCGGCGCCTCCCAGATCAAGAATGTCCTCCAGGAGATGGGTCGCATGGACGCCTACGACATGGTCCTGAACGCGTACATGACCGGCCTGCGCAGGACGTACTACATGTCGCTCGCCTGCGCGGCCCTCGCGTTCGTCATGTCCCTGGGTCTCCAGTGGAAGTCGGTCCACAAGAAAGGAGATACGCAAACGACTGAGGAAAAGAAGGAGGGTGCGATTGCTGTTTAGTAGCCCCTAGCTGGCTTTTTGTTCTTTGCTCTTTTCTCGCCCACCTTTGTGGTAGTCATTTCTGTACACGTCTTGCTTACGAAATTTTTTTTCTTCTTCTTTTATGCTCTGGTGGCTCGTTTAATCGAAATATAGCAACATATCCCCATAGAGATTGGTAATAATAGAAGGCCATGACCTCACTGCGTGTGGTCGGGCGGTTGGTCCCAAGATTTGCGTGGCGCCTTCTTGGTAAACGTCTTCCTGTCGGATCCGACAAAGTCGAGGGCCCAGTCCTTGACCTTTTTCGTCTTTACAACCTGCGGATGGGTATCTGCCTGCTTGGTCTTCCGTGCCAGATCTCTAGACGAGTAGTATCCGCTGCCGTCGGCGGACCAGAGAAGCGTGATCTGGGTCAGACCTCTACGTAGGCTCTGCCCGTAGACCTTGCCTCGGAAGACGTTAAGGGCTACATTTCGCAGGAGCACCGTATCCTGGCGGTGCAGGTGGGCGAGCTGTGATTCAAGGACCGAGTCTTTCGACAGCCAGCAGGTGACGCCGAAGCCCGATTTGGTGTCGTCGCCGACGAGGATCTCGACGAGCGACAGGGTGGTACCCCAACGGGTGGTGACGGTGCGCGGCTGGGCGATGGAGATGATGGCGACGATGAGGTTGACGGTGACGGTCTGTGGTCGCAGAGACAGGACGTGGTGGGCCGGTGGGACGTCCTCGAGGTCGGACAGATGACAAGGGATGGGTTGTGGGGTTCCGGCGGCGCCGGCGGAGCTCCCGGCCGACGAGGACCATGTGGTGGTCACGATGGATGTGTCATCAGCCGCGGCAGCCGCAGAGCTGCTGCTCTGGTCGCCGTCGAGTTGCGAGGAGGGGACAACGGGGTTGTGTTGCGCAAGGGACTGCTCGTAAAACTGAGACAGCACGTCCTCGTCGTTATTAGCGCCAGTCAAGTCCGAAACATGGGTTGTCCTGAAAAAGTCGTCGCTCTGGTCCGCAACAGTGTTGTCGAGCTGGTGCAGCTGGGAGAAGAAGCCGCTCATGCGCAGAGGCTGGTGGGTGAGCGGGAGGGAGCGCCAGACGGCGTGAGGATGTGAACTGTAATGATGCTGCTGCTCGTCATCTTCATCATCATCGCCTACGAGAGACGAATCCGCTGCATGGCTGATGAACTGCTTGAATATAGGCTGAAATCGATCCAGCGTACATGACGATGGGGTGACCGTGGAGGGTGGCGGTGCCCCTGCGTAGAGCATCACCTTGGGCGGTGCCATGAGAGAAGATCCATTGATGCACGAGTAAGGATGGCTTTTCAAAGAGGGGGAAAAGGACGCAGGTCACTCGTCTTGTTGACAGCTGAAGGGGTAAAAAGAGTCTGTGTGTTTTATTTCTGTGTCTGAGGTATAAAAAGGTCTCAGATATTACGTTAAATTGCTGAGTGACTCGGAGGAGGATGTAGTCGGGGTTCGGGGAGAGTTGAATCGTGAAGGTGGTGAGAATACATGGACGCCAAGTACGTAGCGTATTGCCGAGGCAAGGGGGCGGGCGGCGGGGCCCCGCATCCCTATGGCGTTACCGTGTTCCACCTTTAAGCAGCCACGATATTACATCCATAGACAGACATCATCTCATACCCTCTTTTGATTTTATTTCCTTTCATCTTGATTTTCTTTCCTTCTCATATTGACGCATATACACCCTCCTCATTATATAGAACTCGAACATACGGTTGTTGTCTATTTTCCCTCTGTGTGATAACTAGCAGGGCTGGCAAAGAAGCAAAAGGCAGCAATGGCCTCATCCATCTTCCACATCAAGGAGCACGTCCTCCCGGCCTCACACATTCGAGAATACGCCCGAGCAACAAGTCTCTCACAGGATGAGGAGTTACTTCAGCACGTGAAGCAGTACACGCCCAAGGACAACCCCAACCCTCAAAAGGGCGATGTGACCATTATCGGAGCGCACGCCAATGGATTTCCCAAGGTATGTGCTCTACGATACTCTTTCTCTTCACATCCACAGGCTCTTCCCCCCACAACCAAATCATTCTCTAACATATATGACCAGGAGCTATACGAACCCCTATGGGAGGATCTATACCACGAGTCCAAGGCGTGCGGAATACGTATCCGATCCATCCTGATTGCCGACGCAGCATGGCAAGGCAAAAGCGGGCTACTCAACGAGCCTAAGCTGGGCAATGACCGTACGTGAACCTTCATTTTCACCATCCACGCTTTGACTGACTGACAAAAAAAAAAACAGCAAGCTGGCACGACTACCACCGTGACTTGCTGCACATGATCAACATTCTCCGTCCCCCGCGCCCCCTAGTAGGCGTAGGCCACTCGTTCGGCGCGGTGACTCTGATCAACATGGCGCTCGCGTCGCCCCGCCTATTCAGCACGCTGGTGCTCATGGACCCAGCATCGTCGAGCTTCGCGGCCGCCTCCATCGAGCGGCACGGCAGCGGCCCAGCGTCGATGAGCATCCGCCGGCGCGACCTGTGGCCCACGCGGGCCAAGGCGACCGCTGCCTTCGCGCGCAGCCCCTTCTTCAAGACGTGGGACCCGCGCGTGCTAGACCTGTACGCCCAGCATGGGCTGCACCCGACGACCGAGTCCGACCCTGACGGCGAGGTGAGGCTCACCACCACCAAGCACCAGGAGGTCTTCACCTTCATGCGGCCCAGCTGGGGCGCTTACGACGCCGAGGGGAAGAACCTCACGACGGACAACGACGTGCGCGTCGCGACTGCCCCGGACGTGCCGCACTACGTCGCCGGCTCCGGCGAGAACAGCGTGACGTTTACGTGGCCGTTCTACCGCGCTGAGCCGTCGCGCTCGATCCCCAACCTCGTGCACCTCCGTCCTCCTGTGCTGTACGTGTTTGCTTTGCAGAGCGACTTGTCGCAGCCGAAGCAGCGGGAGGAGAAGATGCGTCTCACGGGGACGGGCAACGGCGGTAGCGGTGGCGCCAAGCACGGCAGGGTCAAGGCTGTGCACGCGGAGAAGAATGGCCACCTGGTCCCTATGGAGAACCCAACCTTGTGTGCGCGTGAGGCGGCACGCTGGATAGGTCAGGAGATGGAGCGTTGGCGGGCCGAGGAGCGTCAGTATGAGGAGTGGACGCGCAAGCCGTACGCTGAGAAGGCGTTCGTCACCGATGAGGTCAAGGAGTGGACGGTCAGGGCTATAGAGCACATTGAAAAAGCCAAGGCGAAACTGTAATTGTAGACTCTCCTCATGTTTGTATTTCACTGCACAAGAAATGTAATAAGCCAGTATAATGAATAAGCTATGAATCCTTCAAACGTTCTTCGACTACACTAAATCGAGGCTGCATGTACTACATGTACCCTTGACATCGTGCACCTATCTTACAATACATAATAGCACCCAACGTTCTTTTGGTTGCCAAACTTTTTTTAGCTCCTAGAATGGGATATGTATCCAATCCTACATGATTCAAAACAAGGAAATCGAGAACTCAGATGTAGTACATGCTATCAGCCAGATCAGCATGCACAGATGGCCCAGATGATCCTCCACCCGTGGTAGCCCCAGACACACTCCCCGTCTCAAGAGTCATAGCATCGTCGCTATCGTCAAACATGTCAGGCCTATGCGCGCGGGCCCTCTCGCAAACAATATCAGCGTAGTAGGCGGGCGGGCAGATGCTAACTGCCTTTGTAGCCCGGCCATACAGATAGCACATCTGGTGCGTGAGGGCCTCGAGCTCGTTGGCGGCGGCCTCCAAGCCGTAGTCGGCGCGGAATATCTCGTCCACCAGGACGGTGTACCTCGCGGGACGGGCGGTGCCCTTTAAGGCATGGTGCGCCGTGAGGAAGAAGTCCCAGTAGCGGGCCTGGGTGACACCGCGGTCGACGACCGTGCCGGCCTCGACGTTGCCCGTGACACCCTCGGCGCGACCCTCCTGGGCGGGGAAGAAGCGGGTCTGGTGCCTCTTGACCGAGATTGCGAGCGTGATGCGCGGCAGGACGGCAGAGGCCGGCTTGCCTCCCTTCTTGCCGCCTCTGCGGGTGGCAGCCGTGGCGTGGTGGTGGTACACTTCCCTGCAAGCCTGGCGGATGCGCGGGATCTCCTGTTCGACAACCTGAGAGAACTGACCCTCTGACACGCCGTCACGGAAGATGATGATGTTGGCGGGCAGGTTGTCACCATTATTCTTCTGCCACAGGCCCAGGTGGCGCCTGAAGGCGTCGACGAGCCCGTCGCCCAGCATCTCCTGGCGCGAGCTCTGCTCCCAAGCCGTCGCCGGCCACTGCGCGAGGTCGGTGCCGATGCTGGACACCATGCCCACCAGACTGGGGGGCTCCTCCTTGCCGGCCTTGGGCGGCGACATGTTGGTCGGGTGGGTGACGTCGTAGCCGACGACCATGGTCTTGCCAGCCCGGAGGAGCTTGAGGTCGTTGGGCAGCGCGTGGTTTGCACCGCCGGCCTTGAGGTTTAATTTGAGCACGATGTTGGCCGCGTACGACATACCGCCCTTAGCCATCTTGTCCGATACCATGCAGCTGGTGTGCACGCCGTAGAAGCAGTCGCCCAGCGTCTTGATGCGCCCGTACAGGCTACTATCGGCCCTCGATGACAGGATGAAGACGAGGAACTTGATGTCCTTCTGCTTGGCCCACTTGAACACCTCGTCCATCTCGGGGCCGTTGGCCTCCCATTGCTGGAGGACGGGACGCGGGCAGGCCGTGCGGTTCGGAACCGTGAGGCCCGACATGCGCATGAAGTTGGAGAATTCGTCCAGGAACTGGTCAGACTGCAGGCGTGCGTTTCCCGAAAGCTTGATCTGTACCACGGACCACGACTTGAGGTCACCTCCCCGCGTCACCGTGCATGCCTTGAAGTTCCAGCTCCCCTTGTCCACGGGGACGGAGTTGGGCTTCTCCTTCCTCTTGTAGTACACGGCTGGCGCCTGGAGCTTCCGCCCGTCGACGGCCAGGAACTTGCGGTCCACAGAGATGCCAAAATCGGTGAGGAACGGGCTGTCAAGACCCAGAGTCTTCCGGCTGTGCTTCTCAATCAAGTCGGCATTGAAGCTTGGCGGGTTGCAGGCGTGATCGAGCATCTGCGTCGTCTCATCCTGTTTGAGCTTGGTCTTGACGCCCTGTCCAGGCCGGATCTCGACGAACTCTGCCGGGAAGTATATGGGATTCTTTGAGTTGCCCAGGTTGAATACAGGATAGTCGCCGAGCTTCATGCCGTACTCTGTTTCACCGTCAAAGTTGGTTACTAAGAAAAGAGATTGATGATGGGTATCATGAGGGTCTAACTTACTCTGCTTGTAATGCTCCTCGACGGTAATGTACCGGCCACCATCTCCCTCCTTGAGAAAGAACTTGATGTTGCGAGGGGCGGCAAACTCGAAGCCCGCATCAATCTTGGGCTTGTTTGGGTCTCCTCCGCCTCGGGGTATATCAAAGGATGTAGCCAGGTTGTATATGGCCTTGCTTCGTCTGATCATTTGGCCAGTCGACAGCTTGATGTCGACCCAGACGCGCGACTTGCTCAACATCTTGGCGACATTTCGAAGGTGTCGTCGAAGCCTGTCGTCCGTCTTTGGCCTCGGGACACCAGTGATGCCGAGCTTCTGGAAGATGGTCACGGCGTTGCCAGAGTTTCTGAACGTGCCGCAGGTGACGTTTGTGTTGAGAAGCAGCTGGCCCGTGGCCGGCCGGACAGACTGGAAGAAGCCACGGAGAGCCTCGAGGGGACGCGGGCCGAACCGCTGGTGCAGGTCCCTGATGGCCCTCTCCTTGTCAAATTGGGGCCCGAATGGGAAGAATCGTGAGCCGCCAACTGTGGCAATCTGGTCGCTCTTGGACCGCGACGTGAAGCCCATGACAATGTTGAGGGCGGTGAGGGACTCCTGGAAGCGCGGGAATACGTGGTCGTCCGCCCTGAGGTCTTGGGTCTGGAGGTAGGTACCGAGCTCATCGAGGTTAGCCTCGAACGGGCCTTTGATGGTGACTGAGAAGGAATCAAACATGTCCGGGTTGGACTCGAACGGCACGTTGATCATGATAGGGTTCTGGTCAAGAGGCAGTTTCTGAAGGGAGACAAGCTGGCTCTTGAACTCGGTGGCAACAATAGTCTTGCTGCTGTAGTGAGCCAGAACCCTTTCCATGACGAGCTGGAGCTTGCGACCCTTGACTGCGCCGGCAGCCTTCTTCTTGCTCTCATCCTTGGCCACCTCTTCGGCCTGGACTGTGTAGGACCACAGAGTGGGCGCCTTGACCTTAATGGCAAAGTAGTTGGCCCAAAGCACGACAGGTGTTCCGCTGCTTCCAAATGAGGGACGCACAGGGAAATACTCATCAAAGGCAGCGACTGCAGACGATGAGCCCTTGGAGGCTATGTTGAGCTTCCCGGTCTTCTTAGACAGGTCGTCGACAGCCGATGATCCATGGAGCCTCTTCAGGACATTATCCTCGAGCTTTCTGATGGAAGCGTCAACCTCGGGAGGGCCGTGGGGGCTAGTGTTTCGTCAATAAGGTTGAATATCCAGAAGGTGAGAAAGCTGGGGAATATCGAAGGAGGAACATGGAACATGCTGGAAAACATACCTTGAGTAGATTCCAGCTGGGCCGCGAGATCCACCACCACCACGTCCTCCACCACCACCTCGTCCACGATCGCCTCCTCTACCGCCACGGTCTCCACCTCTGCCAGCGTAGTCGCCCCTTCCTCGACTTCCTCCGCGAGAGCCGTCTCCGCCACCACGGCTGTATCCTCCACGGGAACTGTCTCCACCGCCCCGGCTAGTTCCTCCACGACCATCTCCACCTCCGCGGTTTGGACCTCCTCCGCGGTCAGATCCACCACGGCCACGTCCTCTGCTGGCACTTCTGTCACCGTCGCCGCGGTGGCCTCCACGGCCTCCACGGCCCCTCCTATCAGCCATGACTGATCAGATGTTTATAAAGTACAAGAAGCAAGTGATTAGATCAGTAAGTAGCAGTAAACACCAGGAATCTGCGGTGAGGAAAACAATGTGAGATTAACAATAAAGCAAAGGCGTGTTGCTTCGACGGGAAAAACATGAAAGGTAGGTTTAAGTTCAATCAAAAGCTAGCTGTCTGAGCGAGCTCTTATGTTCACGATTGGGCCTCGCACAAAGGTGACTGCTCCGTTGGGGCGAGTGGGGCAGGACAGACAATACTGATGAAAGTGAATGAATAAGAGGGGGGCATTGGTGAAAGAGACGGTGAATGAGGTGACGAGGTAGCTGCCTGGGGTGGTGGGTGGGTGGTCTTAATGGTGTGCAGGGGACGTCATGCACGATTGAGGCCCATGAGGGTGGCCCGGCAGGGATGTCATGCATAACCTCCAGGTTGGGTTACCCTGCAAGATGCTGCCCCGATGTGGTTGCAAAACCCCTCCAGATTCTCCCAGGACAATGGTAATGTATGTGCTGTAATGTATGTGCTACCACATCGTAATACATATTTTTGGAGAAATCTCCTTTGTCCTTTTGTCTTTTTTGTTGTCATTTCTTCTATTAACCTAAAACTTGATAGATATCACATACACAAGTGAGGGATCTTTTCACGTTGACATTTCCATGCAAGCTTACGTGTAGATGAACGCACGTAGAGCCAACCGCAATTGTTGTCTGATTTGACAAAAGGAAAAAACAGCAGAAAAAGAAAAGAAAAAGGCAAGCGATTTGAGACAAACAAGCCCTGTTTTCCGCGCCACTGAATGGTACCAATTATCGTATACTCGAGTAGGGCGTGCCTAGTCCAAGCATCGAGGTGAGCAACGTTCAACACTAACATCTACGCTCATCAGAGACATTCCGCATCAAGCCAGCTATTGATGTGATCAATAACGTTCACAAGTCCCACGTTACTGCCGAAGACACATGCCCCCGCACAGTGAAATCTGACATAGGAAAGGCAATTGATAGAAACCGTTGAGTTGTCCCACGATAATCACTCGACAAATACCAACACACCTTTTCGCCAGACCTTGATTGTCTTACAGATGATCAATATATTGATGTTTGTCAATATGCATACTCGACATCACGCAGCTCGTGACACCAACCCGCAAACTGCACGCCAACAATCATCTTATCCAACATATGACAAGGTTATCTTCCGACATGATAAAACCTCGACTCCAGTGGCGTCTTCAGTCCGGAGCTATCCCACCGTCAAGAATTCTCACACCGACTGCGACGATCCTTTGATGTGGGAAATAATTGCGAAATATACATTTGTTGCTCGTTGTTTCGGAATCTTCCCACCACAGGAGACAATATCAGACAGGCATGGACGACACTCCAGAATTAATGAGTCACTGTATCCCGGGCTTCAGCCCTATGGGCACTGAAGCTAAACGGGGCCCTGCATGCAACGTTTTTGTGCGGATGTAGACAATGATTCAGACTACTCGTGCGCCGTAACACTGATATTGAGTCTCTTAAACTGCCGTGTGCGTGCTATTTCGTTCAATGTTGCATTGATTGCGTGTAATATATCGTCTTGTGTGAACAGCCGCAGACTGATACACGGACGACATGGGAGTCCACGATCTTACTCACATTTGCCATGAGCTGTAGCAGGTTCCATAATCAGAGTGGGAAAAAAAAGTCTGTAAAAGAGAGGTAATCTGGTGGTACTGCTGACTGTGACTTCCCGTGCATCGTATCACCGAATGAGGAGACCTGGTCCAGCTGATATAGTTCAACCAGACGATTAGAGATCGAGTCAATATCAGCAAGGGCGCTGAATCTTTGTGAATATTTGACATATACAGAAAACGAACGCGTCTACGCCGTACGACGAAGCCCCCACGAACATGACAGATGGCAGACGAACATAGACTTATAGAGTAAAAGACACCCATTCAAGGCCGATCGAGTATCGAATACTTCAATTGTCAGACATTGACGGTCCCGGCGCCGCATGATTCAGGGGGCGAGGGGCAGGTGGATTGTGGGTGAACAGCGGAAACTGCACATATAAAAGGGATGCTTCTTCGTATACAAAAGTAAAATAAAATAATGTCGCAAGCTCAACGCTATCTATCCACGAGAGGCAACGCGCGCAGAGAAGGCTAGACAGATACCACTTGTACCCTCTTACTGACAATACCAGAAAGGTAAAAACAATGTGTTATGGGGTTGCAGAAGTCACTCTATGCACCTGCACGAACGAAGATTGCCCGCTAGACGACTACGAGTTAATATATAGTACTCACGTTGTCTCATGCGTTTATGACCACAACTGCTGGGTGTATTGCGACTAGTGGTTCTGCAATGGCCCCCCCGAGTTGGTCCTCCAGCGATACTCGATGCCCCTGTGCGAAAATATCACCTATGAAAACAGATACCGCTCCATCCCGTTGTGTGAAGCATGCCGGCGAGATTGCCCCCAGGCGTCATAAGGTGGGGGCGTGAGCTCTGTGGCTCACCGATGTGGTCTCTGCCTCTTTCTTGACATCCGGAGGGGCTGAGCTGAGGAGGGTAGGAAGGATCATCGTGCGGTTAACACGGGGATGATGATCCGATACGTATGTATCTGATTGGAAAGGGAGATGAACACGATCTATATATTGGCCAGGTACTGTGACAGCGTCCAGCGGCCCTAGATATTTGTTGTATTAATAGGAAACCCCATTCTTCGCCCCGATCTTTGAAATACTGGTCACTTGGTTAAGTAGCGAGTGTGCAGCCTCTAAATTGAGCGCAACGAAGGCCAAGGAGCCGCAAAAAAACCCGTGCTAGAACTGTTGTAGACTCAGGCTGGCCGGTATGCCCTCAAAGTCTCATTGCGATTTCACGCGTGAAGCGGGGCGCAATAGGCGGGGTCCTAGACCTCACATTTGATCCCGGGTCAAGTTCCGTAGGTCTCAGCGATAATCACGTAGTGAGAGTGTAATCATGTCCCATAGACCAGAACAAAACGAAAACATGGTCCGTATGAAGCTGCTGAATCAAGCATCAGAGGTAACATGGCCAGCGGTGGCAACTGAGAGGATTTCCTCCTCCAGGCTCTCGACGGCGACCACCTCGAGACCAGCATCCTGGAGTAGTTTCCGGCCCGGGTTCTGACCGACAAACGTCTCGGGCTCCTGGACGCCGACATAGACAGTCTTGATCCACGACTTTTGCTGAATGACCCGCTCCACGCACGGAAGTTTGCCACTCAAGCGCTTGAAGCACGGCTCGACTGTCGTGTACAGCACATGGGGCTCCTTGATGGACTCAGATAGTTGCTCCTCTGATGTGGAGTGCTCATCTGCCAGCTTAAGGATACAGCACTCCTCGGCATGTGTGTTTCCGGGAAGCTCCAGGGTGTACCCCTCTGCAGAGATGTGGCCGTCGGAAAGGCGCACGAGGACAGCTCCGACTCGGAAGTTGGTGGGCTTGGGTGGCGACTTGCGTGCAAGGCCTAAAGCGCGACGCATGGTGGCCTTGTGGTCTACCGTATTTGAGACCATATTGAAGAAAAAAATTGTCAGCAGTTTGGAGGAAGCTGACTCGATATAATGAATGACGATATTTGTTTGGCAAGGAGATGTTGTGGTTTGAGCGGCTGGTTGGACCCCGCAGGGGACCAAACCAAGGGAAAAACGGGTGCACAGATCAGTCACCCCCACGTCACAGGGCAGCTCCTATCCCGACGCGTCCAAAGACGCGTTTCCTTTTTCTCTTAAACCCATCCAACCACAACCACCTCACAAAACAAGAATACCGCCCTTGATCCGTTATAATGTCAGACCACGAGGACTACGAGGAGCCCCTGGATAGCGAGCCGCCGGCGATTAATCCGTATGAGGTCCTAGACCTGGAGGACGACTGTACAGCGGATGAGATCAAGAAAGCGTATCGCAAAGCAGCTCTGAGGCACCATCCCGGTACAGTCCCCCTCGGCCATACCCAGGCATACACTGGCATCTCCCGCCCGAAAGCTAACAGCTTATTCATTTGACAGACAAGGTTCCCGATGACCCCGAGAAGAAGAAGAAGGCCCACGAGGCCTTCCAGGAGATAGCCTTTGCCTACGCGGTGCTGTCGGATCCTGCGCGACGCAGGCGATACGACGAGACGGGATCGACGGCCGAGTCCATCGTGGACGCCGACGGGTTCGACTGGAGCGACTACTACCGATCCCAGTTCAAGGATGCCATCAACGCCGACGCCATCGAGAAGTTCGCCGCGCAGTACAAGGATTCTGAGGAGGAGAAGTCGGACCTGCTGGCGGCCTTTGAGCTGTTCGAGGGCGACATGGACATGGTATTCGAGACGGTCATTCTCAGTGACCCGGTCGACGACGACGAACGCTTCCGCAAGATCATTGACGAGGCCATCGCCAATAGGGAGGTGCCGGCCTTCAGACCCTATCTTAAGGAGAACAAGAAGTCGGCCGCCGCCCGCGCAAAGAAGGCCGTCAAGCAGAAGGAGGCTGAGGCCGCCGAGGCAGAGGAGTACGCAAAGGAGCTGGGTGTCCACGACAAGCTTTTTGGGGATAAGAAGGGTGCCACGGCCAAGGCTGGTGGCAAGAGCAACAAGAAGAAGAAGGATTCCTCTGAGGATGCGCTCGCCTCGCTGATCCAGAAGAGGCAGCAGGATAGATCGTCGGATAACTTGCTCGATCGCATTGCCGAGAAGTACGGCGCCACGGAGCAGCGGAAGAAGGGAAAGAAGCGCGCCATGCCGGATGAGCCGCCCGAGGAGGCCTTTGCTGCCACGGCTGCTAGGAAGAAATCAGCCAAGAAGTCGAAGGACGAGCCTCTTCCCCAGACACCGCCGCGCCAGACTGGTGGTAGATCCAAGAGGTGAAAAGGCAGATGCACACAATTGCTAGATTATTCACGGAAGGAAGTTTCCTGGAGTTTTGTCAGGCTTGGAGTAATAGGTCTCTTTTTTTTTTTTGTCATTATTTCTTATGAGGGCACGGGTCTGTTGATTTAGGATTATACGTTCGGGCATGTTATTACAAGATCACAAGAACACATGTATTTGCTGCCTATGATTACACCATGAAAAGGGAAAACACGAATAATTGTACATGTAGAACGTGCATCGGAATCAATAGTAGAGAAAACAACAACAAAAGTCCATGGTTCTCAATTTAGACGCCGATTCACGCTGCTGATAGCTGCCTGTGATGAAGATTAGCGGGGCATCGGATCCCGTCATCTCTACTAAACTCTACATCCAAGCGAACCCACTCCCTCCCACCACATTCACGCATACTGTGATTTAACGCTGCTGGGCGGCGATGCTAATATTCAGCGCCTAAAAATTCGACACAAAAAGACGAGGCATGACTAGCAGAGGCACCGCACAGACAAGGCGAACGTCCCGAAGGCACCACGACAGTATGCAATGAGCGGCGCATCGCGTGGCCCCAGCACCTATCCACGATGCTGCTTCCACCTAGCCCCGACGTACAACGCATGGTGCATGTTCCGGGCGGCAGATATCCGTCGTCTGAAGACGCATCCCGACTTTGAGGGTAATAACATGTTTATCCAACTCTACTTTCCTTCAGACCGCAAGAGAGCATTAATCAGTGGCTAACCGCATGCGCAGGTCAGGATATTTACTTCTACAACAACCTACCAGTCAGATGGGTGCGCATCGTCGGGATAGTAGTAGCGATTGACGACTTCTCTGGTCGACGCGTCTTCACCATCGATGACAGCAGCGGCGCGTGCCTCGAGACGATTACACCCTACACGGACAACAACAACAACAACAACGCGTCAGCATTGCAGCCGAACAATAACAACAATGGTAGCAGCTCAGGAGGGTTAGCGGGGGGAGGGAACTCGAATACGATTCCCCAGCCCCACGCAGAGATTGAAGTCGGCTCCGTCGTCGACGTGAAGGGCGGCCTCGCCATGTTCCGAGACGAGTTGCAGATTAATATCGAGAGGATGGTCGGCCTGAGCGGCACAACGGAAGAGGTGGTGCTGTGGGAGAAGAGGGCCAAGTTCCAGCGCGACGTGCTCGCGAAGCCGTGGGTCCTGGATCAGGGCGACATTATGCGGTGCCGCGAGGAGGCAGAGCAGGAGGAGAGGATTGCCGAGCGCAAGGCCAGGAAGCTGAGGGAGGCAATCGCGCAGACGTCGGCAAACCACAAGAATGGCTACAGGGGTAAACCGACCGGGCAAAAGAAGTCTTCCAGAGACAAGGAGAGGGAGAAGTCCGACTCACCTGATAGACTGCCGAGGAATCTTCAGGAACTGATTCGGCGTGGTGACCTGCCGAAGGGCCAATTCAGTGCCCTAGGACTGTAGGCTGGGAAAAGAGGGCGAAAAGGGGGGAAAGGTTTTACGATTATTTGATGACGGAGTTCTTGGCTCGATTCCTGTGAATTTCTTTCATATGATATATGTTATTTGGGTAGCAGTAGTTTTTAGCATTGCAAAGCGACTTGTTTATCTCCCGTTACCGACGTACGATGCATCCTGCAGGTGGGTGTGCTTCATGCCCTACGTCATCTCATGAAAGTTGGGGACGCGCGGCGACCGACGCATCTCTCACAAGAGCAAACATGATTGTAGAAATAAAATGTCCTAGACGAACCGACACTTTGGCTCGTGTCGTGGTGTCACGACCGCATTTACCCGATCGAGCTGGTGAAGCTACTATGGTCTGGGAAAGCTTCAGCTGAATGCCGTAATTTTGGGATCTCCACAACCCCTCCTCCTCGACACAAGTCCTCGAGCCTGCATCTACAGACGCTTTATGCTCCAACTACTCGAAGGATTCGGATCAATCCGCCACCCTATTCGAGACCTGTTCAGTCGCAAGGGATACGTGCGACGACCCCGAACATACATCGACTGAATACGCACAATCGGGTACGTGTGGACAGTACGGGTGGGTAGCTCTTTCCTCTTTCTAGCAGGCCGAGCACATGAAGGGCCACCCACATGTTGGTAGCCATCGCAGGCCATCTTCCTCACAACCCCAACGCCCTCCGAGCCCTGGTATAGGATATTGCCATCTTTTTCAACATTTGCATGCATTTCCATCCATCCATAATCAGCAGACTATTTTCCTACATGTCGTGGCCCTTTTTAGGTCTGACACGCATCACCTTGAATCTTACGCTTCTCATGCTTCGTCTTCCCTCCTATCATTTACATCACATTGAATCACATACGGCAGATCTGCGGCTTCTTATAAAGACAATAGCAATGGAGCAAACAATGGCACTCATCCAATGCCGATTGGCGCTTTCTGAAGCATCCCACTTCATCAGCTTGCTCGGAGGGCTTTGACCTTGATCTAGCACCATCAATACTCTTTTACAATGGCACTCAGTCACGGACTCATGATAGTTGTGATGCTGACATGGTTTCAGTTAGCTTGCGGTTCGTTTTTGCCTCCGGTATCTATTTCAGCATCTTTGGAGTATAGCAGGTATCTCCGTGGTGAGCCACTTGGCCCAGTGCCTTCGTCGTTGATCCCTCGAGCCTTCAAGGCGCTCAACACTACGACCCCGGCAGCAGTCAACGCCTCACATATAGCATCACCCACACATAGGTTCACTGGCGGTTCAACACTACGACCCTCGCACACTTCCTCGGCATTTCCATCGTCTCCAACTGTCACCATGCCCGGCCGCAACATCTTCGCCGATGCGATTGGGACGGAGCCTCCACCATCCATGATGGAGGTGAAGCAGGATCACCCGGTTCCTCGCAAGGGCGTCATGCAGCAGGCTCCGTTGCAGACCAACAAGTTCTATTCCAACTTCTTCCTATCGGAGCAACGAGATCCTACCTACACGTTCCCTTATTCGATAACATGGGGCAGCGGTAACGGCGTCACGAAAACCTGGGGCATGGTCTGCTCTCATATCGAGGCCCACCAGCGTGTATTCGGCGAAGAGAAGTACTCTGCTTCCTCATATTACCTCAACCCAGTCGGGATAGAATCCCTGGCGCTCTCGGCTAGAGAGCTTGGGAATGACACCACAATATCGATGGACAGCCTGACTGCTTTCTCCTCCAGAGTGCACCTCAGTACAAGCGGTGTGACACTCCCAATCGTCTCATTTTCCCTGGTTCAGGGAATGCCTTACATCACGGCAGTATACCACGGAGCCACGCCACTTATCCAGACTGGCGTCTTCTTCAGGTCGGTGACCAAGTTCTCCCAGGAACTGAAGCGAAATTTGAGCAAGTTTACCATTGTCCTGGAAAACGGCGCAACCTGGAGACTCTACGCGTGGGCGACGGAGGGAGAAGGCTTGGAACTAGATGTGATGAACAATGGGACAGCAGTCTCCCGGAAACCTTTCAGTGGAGTCTTGCAGATTGCCAAGGACCCGATGACTCCCGGGTCGGAACGGGCTCTTGATGACGGCGCGGGCATCTACCCGGTCTCTCTTGAGATAACCGGGTCTACTGCCGGCAAAAAGGGATGGTACCAGTTCCATTTTCAAACTTCTGGCCACGAGACTGGAAATCTGTACATGTACGCTCTTCCCCATCACGTGGAGTCGTTTGACCGCGAGACTGTGGAGCGACTCCAGAGGATTCAATTACAGACGCCGACCAAGGGTGTAGCGAACCTCATCAAGGGAGACACGTGGACCATGGTCGAGCCGGAGATGCCAGTCGATCTGGAGTTTGCACCTTGGCACCCTATGAATGGGACGGTCAAGGAGATCTCGGATGAAGCAAAGAGCATCATTCGGACGGTCGCCGCGCGGGAACTGTTGCTAGACGTGGCTACCGAAGGTGAAATGGAGTCGATGTACTTTGGCGGAAAGGTGCGTACATTGTTGTGAAGGGGGCCACAAGACGAATGAGACGCTAACTATAGGGTTGATGCAGGCCCTTGCCAAATTCGCCCTTCTTGTCTATGCTGCTTCCGATTTGCTCCATGACCAAGCCATGGCCCAAAGCGGACTTGAGAAGCTCAAGAAGATTTTCGGAATCTTTGCAGCCAACAAGCAGAAGCATCCTCTATGCTATGAAAGTGAGTGATAGAATTGCTTGCATCAAAAGTTGGGCAATTTTCTAACTACTCTAGGTGCTTGGGGCGGCGTCGTATCGTCGGCGACTTATACGACAGGCGACTTGCTGATTGACTTTGGTAATACGTTGTACAATGACCACCACTTCCACTATGGCTACCATATCCTCGCTGCCGCCATCATTGGGCACCTAGATGGCGAGTGGGTGAAGGAGAACAGGGATTATGTCAACGCTCTGGTGCGAGATGTGGCCAACCCGAGCCAGGACGACAAGTTCTTCCCCATGTGGAGAAACTTTGACTGGTACCACGGGCACAGCTGGGCGCATGGACTTTTCGCGTCAGCGGATGGAAAGGTGCGTATATATGCTCTGTGTACTACAGTACTTGTTGGGCATGTTGCTAATTGGTGGTTTGTGGCATTGTAGAACCAGGAGTCGAGCTCCGAAGACATGATGCATGCGTACGCTCTCAAGATGTGGGGGCAGGTGTCCGGAGACGCGTCTCTTGAATCACGGTAAGGGTTTCGGCGTTTTCTCCCCCGAATAAACAAGTTGATTCTAACGGCCTGAATAATGATGATGCTGCAGATCGAACCTGCAGCTGTCGGTTCTGGCGCGCAGCCTTGGACAATACTATCTATACCAGGACGACAACACGGTGCAACCTAAGAAGTTTATCGGCAACAAGGTAGCAGGGATCCTGTTTGAGAACAAGGCGGACCACGCGACGTTTTTCTCACCAGACATCGAGGCAATCCAAGGAATTCACATGATTCCGATCCTGGCGGTAACAGCGCTGATGCGCAAGCCGGCGTTTGTCAGGGAGGAGTGGGAAGCCTTCTTCAGCAACGGGCGCATGGCGGGGATCCAGAACGGCTGGGCGAGCATCATCTACGGCAACTATGCGACTGTCAACCCCAGGGCTGCGTGGGATTTCTTTACATCTCCAGATTTCAACCTGCAGCTGCTAGATGGAGGCGTATCGCTGACATGGTTGCAGGTGTACGCGGCCGGTAAGCCACACTCTCCTTCCCTGTCTCCATCTCTCAAACGCAGCACCCCGTCTGTTCCGTATGCTAACTTTGAGGCTGTGTTTCCCTCACCGTGCAGCACTTGGTAGGATCTGATTGTGAGGGGAAAGAAGCGAGCGGGCAACGTATTGGGTGACGTGACGTGGCGTAGAAGTGCTGCGCGAGGGGGTTGGTGCGCACTCGTGCAGAATCTGAGGGGTGCACGACATGGGTTTACTTTAGAGAGTGGTATTAGTGGTAGTACTTGGTGCGGTGCTATACTCACGATGATACGGAGTTTTGGAATACTTTTGAACGACTAATACCAGTAGTGATGTGCAATTGATGATGCCATGCACCTGTATGAGTTCCCGTATAAGTGCATGTACAAGTACGTAAGTCGGTGTACTCACCAGACTCCTCTGGTCGGTGAGGCGCGCGCGCGAGTACGACGGGCTTAGTTGATGCCCAATACATGCAACCTGCAACCCGCATTCGAGAGCGCTCGTGTACTCGTACATGTATTTGGCTCCAAAGGGCGGTGGACAGGGCGGGAGGCAGAGCGGGAGAAGAAAAAGCCGACGGATGGAATTAAATGCGAAGACTGGCAGGCTGCTTAGTACCATGCAGTTCTTTTAAGAAGTTGATGCTTATGATGGTTTTTATCTACTAGTACTAGTAGTAGTAATTTTATTCTTACAGGTACGCATGACGGGTCCGGATCAAGCCTCAAATTCAAACGTTGATGACTCCGGAGATGCGGAGTATGCGGCATTGCTTATGTTGACGACAGCTCACTTTTATTCTACCACGGAGTACTAGTAATTATTGGAAAAATGCCCTTTGGACTTTGGACCCTGCAGACGGACCATTTTCTTACTTGTAAGTTCAATGTAAAGTGTGGCGCGTGCGGAGGCGGGCGCGCGCGGCGTTGTAAAGAAAAGAGGAGCCCCGATGTGAGCCTGGCGCCAAGTTTTTTATTTCATTTTTTAACATGGTAGGACATGGCGTTTATTGTCAGAATGCCAAGGTTCGAGGGATGAGGCTAATGGAATATGCTTGTATTACTACATACCTACTACGGAGTACTAGTAGCTGCAGTGGTAATATGCCTAGATGAATGGGATTGAGGAGACTGAGAAAAGAGGCTTGAATGTGGCACAGATATTGTAGAGAGATTTTACGACTAATTGAACGATTCACGTCATTGTAGGAAAATGACGTGTGTGGTATGCGCCATGTGCACGTGTGTGTGTGTGTGTGTGTGTGCGTGTTGTTACAAGCCGGGAAGTGGGAGTAAGAGGCCGCCACTGGCCGGAACAGCAGCCCCCTTTTTATGTGGGGATATACTTTTTTATCTTCTCTTTTTTAATTGATTCCATCGTGGAGTGAGGCAAGTATTTACTCGTAATCGAGAAGATGGTTTCACGTTCCCAGATCGTCTACTACAAGAGCGTTTTGGGTGTCACCCCCCGGTGCTTGCTTCATCCGATCCATTACTACGGAGTAGATGGTAAGGAGGAACCGAAAGCTTGACCTGCGGTAGTACTGGCAGTGATACAATAAAAATGTATGATGCGGAGAGTGGGAGTGACATATTCTATTCTATCCGAGTATGGCTAGTAGCTTTGTTGGGTACCAGTTGCGTGGATCTGATCGGTCAAGGTTTACTGTACGATCAGTAGTAGTATGGAGTAATAACCCGATGGAATAGCCCGGTGGAAGAAGAAAGAAAAGAAAGAAGAGCATATACTACTTTTTCCTTTAGTGTCGTCATGGCTGAGAGAAAGTACGAATCAGAAAAGATGAAGCGGATTTCGTGGGGAGGGGAGCCTGCATACATGGAACTTGCACACGAATGCCACGACGACGGTGTACGAAGCTGCGTCGAAGCGGCAGCAGCAGTGGAAACAAGGGGAGAGAGGAAAAGAAAGAGAGAGACAGAGAAGCCTGAAACTGATTATGAACTAATACTGCAGCTGCACTGCAAGGTGTACTGGGTCCAATGGAAAGCTTGGGGGTGCGATGCTGAGCCAATAGGCAGCGCTACCTAATGGGGCAGCTAAAGCTTTTAGTTGTAGCTTAGCAGAGCTATGACCTAGTTTAACACCTGTAGGTCCCCCGATGGTCACCCACCTTACCCGAGCGAGCTCCAGCTCCAGCTGCTTTTTGCACAGCCCCAACGCCCCTCAAAAGCGCTCAAAGACTCTCTCTAACCCGCCCGGCAACCCATTCGTGCCATTCGTGCCCATTCCATTCCCAGCGCCTGCTGAAACTTTAGAGTACGACTCTGATCGTACATGTACGGAGTAATAGTAGTAGTACTCGTAGTAGCTCGGTCGTGCGTCGTACCAAAAATTGAATGCTGTTGTTGGCCTGGCCCTAAAGCGGTGCAAACTTTTGATACAATCTCCCTTCTCCTTCCTCCTTCCCGTCGTTCCTTCTCTTCTCAAAAGTCGCTCCTTCCATCTTTCTTCCACCAACAACGCTCTCAGGTCAAAACTCCTTTCTTCCGTCCCTCCTCCCCCGCCCCTGGACCCAACTGCGCCTCTCGCATCTGAACGCTCCCGAGCAGAAAATCGTGAGTTTCATCTCTTTTTACAAGCACCCAGCCTCATCTATTAGTTCCAGCCTACCTACAAGGGACCACCTACGGGCTGTGCTAGGAGTGTGGCGCTCATCCATCAATCCATCGACCCTTTTGAAACCCCTTCGTGTCGTCTTGTCGTCTCCCCCCCGTGGTGGTCCCTGAGATCCCACCCCCATCCCTCACGTCATGTCCACTTCCCTGTCCCCCCTGCTCAACCCACCCCCCGGTTGGCATGCCCACTTTCCCGTGCACTGCCAAAAGATTGGAAGCGTGTTCCAGCTGGCTACAGGGCCTTTGAGAGAGACCTTGGCTCCTCTGTCCTCCTGCCCCTAGCGGCCATACTAGTGGGAGAAGTACAGCCGACCTGAACCAAACCTCCCTCCACTACCCGAGCAGTATTGCCATTGAAGTGGAGCACCCTTTCTCCAGTCCTTGTTATTGTTATTAACCATGGCTTGCGGCACCACCACTTCCCTTTCTCTTCTCTTTTTTTTCCCTTTCCCCTTCTCGTGAAGCTAACAAAGGATTTTCCTTTTCATCAGAACCTCTTCTTCATTTAAACATAATCCGGTTCTGCGTCGACGCAAGGACATACAATGAGCACCAATCCGAAGCCACAGGCCGGCACCAACGAGCGCACGCCTCTCGTTAATGGCAGCGGCTCGGGCGCATCCGCCCAGAATGGCAACCATCACCACACTCACCCGGTTCGGTCGCCAGCTTATACATTCTTACTCGATGCGCACAAGACGCCCGGTCTCGAAAGCTCCAATGTTGCCGTCAAGGGTCTCGCATACTCGTGGCACATCTTCAAGGTCACTATACTGAGCAGTATGTTTCCTCCATCCCACCAGGGTCTTGTGTACCACCAATACAAGCGCGACTGTTTGCGATTGCGACACAGAGGAGGGGAAAGAACAAAGAACAGAAAGGAAATGGAAAAGACTAACAGATTGAACTTCTCATAGACTATGTCAACTTCCTGCTCCCCGCCGTGCCAATTGGTATTATTGCCGGCCTGCTGGGATGGGGCTCCACCGCCGTCTTCACCATCAACTTCCTGGCCATTATTCCCCTCGCCGCCGTCCTCTCCTTTGCGACTGAGGAGTTCTCCCTCAAGCTGGGCCAGACCATCGGTGGACTGCTCAACGCCACCTTCGGAAACGCCGTCGAGCTGATTGTCAGCATTGTCGCCCTCAAAGACGGCCAGATTGAAGTGGTCCAGTCGTCCATGCTGGGCTCCATCCTGTCCAACCTGCTCCTCGTCATGGGCATGTGTTTCCTCTTCGGCGGTCTCATCCACCGTGGCACCAGCGGAGAGGGCTCCGAGCAGGTCTTCTCGTCGGCCGTCGCCCAGTCCACCTGCTCGCTCATGGCCCTGTCGTCGGCCTCCCTCGTCATCCCCGCCGCTCTGTACGGCGTGCTCAACGGCAACGGCAACCCCACCGATGAGAAGACCAAGACCATCCTGATCCTCTCGCGCGGCACCGCCATCATCCTGCTGGTCCTCTACGCCCTGTACCTCGTCTTCCAGCTGCGCACCCACAGCAACCTCTTCGACCCGGAGTCCCAGATCAACAAGGCCGACGCCAACACCATCAATGCCAACACTGACCCGACCGGCGACGAGGAGGAGGAGGAGGAGGAAGCTGAGGAGCCCGTCCTGGGTCCCGTGGCCGCCGTGGCAGTCCTGGTCGTCACCACACTGCTCGTCTCCGTCTGCGCCGACTACCTGGTGGGCAGTATCGACGACATTGTCGAGACGGCCGGCATTAGCAAGTCCTTTATCGGTCTGATCCTCATCCCCATTGTCGGCAACGCCGCCGAGCACGTCACCGCCGTCGTCGGAGCCGTCCGCAACAAGATGGACCTGGCCATGGGCGTCGCCATCGGCTCCAGCATCCAGATCGCCCTCTTCATCACCCCCTTCCTCGTCATTGTCGGCTGGATCATCAACTCGCCCATGTCGCTCCGCTTCGAGACCTTTGAGACTGTCGCATTTGCCGTCTCCGTCCTCGTCGTCACCTACACCGTCCAGGATGGCAGGTCCAACTACCTCGAGGGTGCTATGCTTATCGGTCTCTACATCATCATCGCTGTTGCCTTTTACGCCGTCCCCAACGGCGCTCTTGACAAGGATGGCGCGTAAGGGATCTACCCTTGCATTCCTTTGTTCTCACTAAGAACACACACCCTTTTTCTCTTCTATACTCTGTTCCTTAATTCTTGGTTTATACTCCTCTTCATTTCTTTTTCGTCTCCTTTTGCCTTCATACTCGAAAAGTCCTCAGAGACCTCTCCTTTCATCCTTGAGAGGTCCAGACTCTCCAAGTTTGATCCACATAATCGTTTTGAACGATTTCATCACACAACTTCTTATGTCTTTTTTTGTCTCTTTGTCTTTTATTGTTTTACACCTTGTACAATTATCTCACACACAACCCCAAATATGGGGGCATTCGTCTTTTTTCTCCCCTCTCCTCTCCTCCTTGAAAGGATCCTCGTCATATGGTAAACAG
The DNA here is from genome assembly GCA_900188565.1 of Geosmithia flava. Lineage (NCBI taxonomy): Eukaryota > Fungi > Ascomycota > Sordariomycetes > Hypocreales > Bionectriaceae > Geosmithia > Geosmithia flava. The sequence goes on along the minus strand of FYEV01001645.1, from coordinate 188,985 downwards.
GGGAAAAGCCAGTGGGGACGAGTTGAGGGGAACACAAAGGAAGATTAGCGATACGTTGGAGGAATCGTATCATGCGATTTCTCATTAGCCTAGGATATACGTCGGATGGGCCCGACTAGGGAAAACAAAGCCCTTGTGACTTAGTTTAGGAAGTCACAGTTGTCAGTGGATTTGGCAGCAAAAACAGGTAGATGCGATTGTATCGAAATAACGTTTTTTTCTTGGTTACTATTGTGTCTGCATTATTTAGCAGCTTACCATCAGATTGTGACATGCATTTCAATGAGTTCCCAGTATGATCGGACCTATGTCCACTAGGTTTACATCTGATTCACAGGGGACATTGTTTACAAAAGCAGATTCTTGGCATGGAGATTTGTTTCATCAGACTGTTACACAAGCCCACCAACTACGAGTAATCACTACATCACGCATATCAAACTGACCATGACAGTACGTCGCTGATGACAAAACAAGTGTTGTCATTTCATTTCGAGATTTCGAATGGGGGGGATATTATGAATAACATGCTGAAATGCGAAAAAGAAAACAGCAGATTGAAAAGAAAAAGAAGGAAGAAAACAAAGAAGCAAGGAAGACGAAATGAAACGACCCCCTCACGAAAATGTCTCCTTGTGAAACCACACCTCGGAAGGGCCGTCCACCCTCCCCTTTATACACCCGACCTGAGCAGAAGCAGCAACAGAACCAACATCATGCACCATGGACGCGGGCCCACACACGACGATGCCTACCGTCTTCCCCCCCGCTGACGAAAGAATCTCACTACCCAGAGTGATGAGGTCGGCACGACCGTGGAAGACGGTCGTATCGACACTAGACTGCAGACGGGCGTGGAAGTCTGCCCCTCCACCAGCGACTTGACTCACGACGGCGGGCTTGGAGCCCATTTCCATTTCAGGGTCGAGGTCTTTGCCATCGGCAGAAGCAGGGACAGACGCAGCAGCTGTATCGGGCGGGCTGACCTGGGTATCCGTGTGGTGAATGCGAACAGACAGACCAGCCAGGTTCTGAGGGTCCTTCTCCTCCTCAAACATGTCAGACAGAGCATCAGTGTACCACCGCGAAAGATCGGGGTCACGAGCCGACACGACAAGTGTCATCTTGGGGTCGACAGTGCCGACAGCACCTGGCTCAGCGCAGCGGCAGCGCTGACGCGTAGCGAGGAAGTCGCGCGCCAGGGCGAGCGTGAAACCCACACCCGCACCGCCGCCAATGACGACGGTGTGGTCGAAGCCGTCGTGCCATCTCCCCTTCACACCACCGTAGGGACCGTCAAGCAGGACGGGCACAACGGCATTATCAGGCTTCCTGGCGGCGAGCTGGGCCAGCTTGGCGGTTATACCGGCGTGAGGACGGACGTAAAAGACCATTGTGTTTGTGGCAGCGTCACCGGTAGGCAGGGAGCAGATGGTGAAAGGGTGGGAGGTGAGAGAGTGGAAGGGCCCCGCGAAGAAGCTGGGGAACCGGAGGAACATGTGCTGTCCGGGGGACCAGTCTGTCGTGGCGGACGGGGCGGGCACGCTGATGCGCATGATCTGGTCTGTCTCGAGGACGACGCGGGCGCGCAGACGCACACCGTGCTGCAGGTAGATGCGCAGCTGGGAGTAGGCCCACGACAGGGTGTACAGGACGGCTGTGACGATGAAGTAGTCCCATGATGTCATGCGGAAGTCGCAGTGGAGGAAGAAGAAGATGACGAAGATGATGGCTGCGAAGAAGTGTGTTGCTTTGAAGAATTCGTAGAATAGTTGGCTGGGTGGTGCTAGTCAGTACACTTGCATCCATAGAGAGGCAGAGAGAGAGATTGAAAGGGAAGGGGAGAGGGGATGAGGAGTAGAGAGGAAAATGTGCGTACCGAATCCAGCGGACAGAGAAGAATGTCAGGTATGCTTGGGCTAGCAGGGCGACAACACCAGTCACCCAGACGCCACCTTCGTAGAAGCTGGCGACAATGGTACCCGTCTGGATGCCGTCGACGATGAAGGGGAAGGTGTGGACCAGGGCCAGGACGAACATGGTCCATGCTAGCCAGTTGTGCCATACTATCAGCTTTTCGTGGGAGGTGCCTAGGACGGTGGCTATCGGGTTGGCTTTTGTTCCGAGGAGGCTGGGATTGTGTTAGAGGGGGGCGTAGAAGAGAGGATACAGAAAGAATAGAAACGGAATTGCAAAAGAGAAGAAAATAAGAGGAGAAAGGGAGAGAATAGTGAACGTACATGATGAATGGCATGCAGCCTAGTGCCATCCATCCTGCCCTGGTGGCGATGGGAGGGGAGTGACCGAATGAAGAGTCGGGCCAGTAGTATGGTTTAGCAGCGAGTGTCATGGCTGGGGTGCTCAAATGTTAGTAAGAGATCTAGAGCTGACGATCTCTAGATGTAGAACAGGGGGTAACAGAAAGAGATGAAGAGGAGGGAAAGAGAAGAACCTACTAGCAAAGAAAACAAACCCCACAGCTCCAAGAAGATATGTCCCCAAAGACTGAGAGTTCCAGCCGCCAACCCTCCAAGACTTGTAAGACGCCAACCTGGCCAGGGAGGTGACCCGTCTCCAGGAGGTGGTGCGCGTCCAAGACTCGGGAGACAGCACGGAGACGACGTGGGCGAGGGAGAAGACGATGATGCAGGCCATGATGAATGCCACGGTGGGCAGGGCGTAGCGGTGATCGGCCTCGTACCAGAAGACCCAGTATCCCGTCTTGAGGGCGCATTCTTCTGGTGTCATGTCGCATGTCCCCGGGTCGCGATCCGAGTGCAACATGACCGGTTGGTCTAGGAATGGGAGCATAGACATGGTGATGGTTGTTCTTTTTCTTCTTCTTCTCTTCTTGACTCTGTTTTATGTTTTCCTTGTCTGTTCTATTCGACGACAACAACAACAGCAGCAGCAGAAGCAGAAGCAGAAGCAGAAGCAACAACACCAAGAAGGAAATGAAGAAACACTTGAACAAGGAGAGAAAAGAAAGAAAAGAAAGGATGGACTGCTCCAAGTGAAGAGGGGATGATCAAAGGTGGTACAAGATGGTCACGGTGTTTGTGGTTCAGGGATGGGCAAAGCTGCACATATGTAGTACTTTGGACCCAAGGCCAGTCAAGACCAAGATATTACGAGGATTTTAATCTTCTCTCTCTTTCTGGAAGTCTTACCACTGGCTCTGTACAGTACACGTACTATATTAACTCAATATTTTACTGCTTACAGACAGATACAGCTATACATGGGGGGGTTCGTCATGGTAAAAAAAAAGAACTTGCTCTTGCCAAGGGAAACAAACGAGAAGGTTATTACTCGTTACCTTTAAACAAAGGGAACATACGAGCGATTCTACGTAAAAAGAGGGCAAAATATGGAGTTATCTCTCCCTCTCTGACCCCACGGCAAAGTCTTGCCGAAGAGCAAGTTGTTATAACCTTGAGGAGTGGGAGGGGGGGAAAAAAGGAGAGCAGGTAAGAGCAAGTTTCTCGTACTATGATTGGTCAGTTGGCACTTATATCGTCTCCAACGGGGAAGTTCGTGCATACTACGCATTTTTAACATCTTACTGCACCGTAAGCTGGTTCTAACAATGAAGAAAAGAAAAAAAAGACTCTAATAAGAGCGCGTCTTTTTTTGTCTTGTCTTTAATGGACTCTTCTTTTTCGGTTGAATGAAGAGGGGGTTATCACTTTATTATATTGGGTTGATCCTCCTCTGACTTGCCCATTATACATGTCTTTGCATACCCTCTGCTAGACCAACTTTATCAACCAACTTCTCTCTCAACGTCTACCCACATAACACCAAAACACCAGCGCCAGCATCATGACAATCCTCCCTCGCCATGGCGATAGCATGGACAGCATGGACATGGGCTCGTCGACAACCACAGCATCAGGCTCCATGTCCACCGGCATGTCTGACTCCATGTCCTCCTCGTCAGACGACATGATGTCCATGTCCTCCATGACAATGACCTTCTTCACATCCTCCAGCACCCCCATCTTCTCCGACAGCTGGATGCCCTCCAACAGCGGCCAGTACGCGGGGACATGCATCTTCCTCATCTTCCTGGCCGTCTGTCTCCGTGTCCTCGTCTCTCTACGACCTATACTCGAGGCACGATTCTGGGCTGCTCGCAACAACAACAACAACGCCATCACCAACAGCAGTCACGGCAGCAACCACCTTGGCAGCAGTACCAGTGAAAAGGTGGCATCTGGATCAGATGAAGAGTCGGATCGTCAACGGACTACGCCTGTCACCGTCGCTGGTAGTCGTCATCCTAGGGCTGCTGTGGCTCTCGCTGGGAGGGACATGGCTAGTCGTTGGGCTGGTTGGAGTGTTGGCACGGCTGCTAGTAGGGCTACGTATGAGCTTCTCATTGCCGGCGTTGGATACCTTCTGTATGTTTTCCCATTACCTCCCCGTTTTCTATTTGCTCCCTCTCCTGTACCATCTCTCTCTTCTGTCTTCTCTCTCTCCTTTGACTTCTTCCCCTTCTCTTTGGACTCCTCCTGGAAGAGCATAGGCTAACAACCTGCAGCATGTTGGCCATCATGACCATGAATGTAGGCTACTTCCTCTCTGTCCTAGGTGGTATATGGCTGGGAACATTTGTCCTTGGAAACCTGTCTTATGACGATAGGTCGGATCACTGCTGAGCATGCGATTTATACCGCGATTGAATATGATATCCCCTCTCATCGTTTGGCCTGTCTTTTTTCTTCCCAGTATTTCTTAGTATCTTTCTCTCCTTTAGATAGCCCAGTTATTAGTACCTTGGACAGATCTGTCGTTATTCCCAGCATGCACGTCACGTCTTTCTTAATACATGTATACATCTACAACACCTCTGTCATCGCATCACGCCTTCTAATACATATCTCAAACACCTCGTATCATTGAAAAATCTCCTTTTTTGTTTTTCCCAACATGCTTCATCTATGCCCTAAAATATGTACAAAATACCCACATCTTCCCGTTCTCGCCAGGCCCCTTTATGCCGTAGGCTTGGAAATGGGCTTGATAACACCCTGCTTCATCAGAACACGAGGCTTCGTGCTGTCCTGGAAGGACTGCTTGGTCTGCCACTCCGGTCCCATGGGTAGTCGGAGGGATCTCTCGTACTGCTGTCTCGACTCGAAGGGGTGAGGAAGTTGAGTTGCCAGGTAGCGATCGTTCTGTCAAACACACAATGTTAGCTTTTTTTTGTCTCTCTTTTCTTTCCTTCTTCCTTTCTTCTTCTTCTTCTTCTTCTTCTTCTTCTTCTTCTTCTTCTTCTTCTTCTTCTTCTTCTCTACGTCTGTGCGTGTGTGTGTGTTTTGTAAGGGGGGGGGACTAGGGCGACTAACCTTTTTGCTCCTCTTCTCATTAATCATAACCTTGTCAAGCTTAGCATCCTGACGATCCTTCTGCTTGATACCCTCCACCTTCTTGAGGAAGCGACCCTGGTTACGCTTCTTCTGCTTCTCGCTGATGCCATCGCCCACCCACGAGCCCCAGCCGGGGATCGTCTGGTCGATGACCTTGTCGTCCTCGTCCTCGGCAACCTGCTCCTTCTCCTGGGCGAACTCGAGCTCCACGTCATCGTGGGCGAAAGCCCTGTCCAGCAGCTTCTGATCGCGAATCGCCAGAGGGAGGTGGTTTTCTGCGTCGTCCTCGTCCTCGCCCTCCTCGTTTGAGACAGCAGTGGCAGCGGTGGTTGTGGGCCTGCGCGTCGTCTTCTTCTGGCCAGCTCCTACTTCTAGACCCGATGTCGCGGTGAGGTCGAGGTCTACCTTTGAGGCGGAGACGGCGTCCTTCTTCTTGCGACGGTGGTCGATGCCCGTTGACCAGGCGGCGCTGCCTCCGCTCGGGGCGGCAGCAGGGGCAGACGACACTTCCGTAGAGGCCCAGGCGTCGCCGGGGGTGGCAGCGGTGGCGGCGGGGGTAGTGCCAGCGGAGACGTTCTTGGTGGAGGGGGGTTCAGCCTTGGCAGGAGCAGCAGCAGCAGCGGCCTTCTTCTTCGGCGGCTGGGCACCGGCAATGGTGACACCGGGGACACCAGCGCCGTACTGCCTGCGGCCCACCTCGGCGACCTCGTCGTCGTCGTCGCCGTCGGGGTTGTTGTCCCCGTCGGCAGCGGCGATATCGTCACGCAGGGCCTCGAGCTCCATCCTCCTGGCCGCGTCGGCCTTCTTCATGAACTTCATGGACATGACGCCCTTTGTGGGTGCCTCGTCCTCGTCCCTCTGGAGCTCCTCGTCAATCTGGCGACGCAGCTTGGCGCCGGAGCGCTCGTCGTCGGACTCGTCGCTGCCTCCGGAGCTGGAGGTGTCGTCGTCGGAGTCGACGGCGTTCTTGCCCTCCTTGCGGCGGCGGAGCTCCTCGTCCCGACGGGCCATGTCGTTGAGGCCGGAGCGGAAGTCGTCGTCCCAGACGGCGCGCTTGGCCTTGCCGCCCATCTTGGCCCACTTGCTGTCGCGGTGGCGCTGGCCGACGCGCTCGAGGGCCCTGCGGCGGTCCTGGGCCTCGCGCTCCTCCTCCGAGTCGAGGCCCTCGCCGTCCTCGCCGTCCTCGCCGGCCCGGATGGCGTCGCGCTCGTTCTGCTTGCGGTGCACGCGGTGGTAGGCCTTGCTCTTGATCTTCTTGACGCGGGCGGCGCGCTTGGCCTCGCGGGCGGCCAGCTCGCGCTCCCGGCGCCGCAGGTTGACGGCCTCGCGCTGCGACAGCTCGTTGCCCTCGTCGTCGTACACCTTGGGCTTCTCCTTCTTGGGCTTCTCCATCGACAGGCCGCTCTGGTCCATGATGGACAGGATGGCCGACTCGAGCTCGTTGTGGGAGGACGTCGTCGCCGCCGTCAGCGGCTGGATCTCGGTCATGTCCAGCCCGGCCTTGCCCGTCGTCTCGGGCAGCGGGAACATGAGGTGCTCCGCGCGTCGGTTCTGCTTGACCGTGTCGGTCCATCGGTTCAGCGTCTCCGTCGTCTTCTCGTACGCCGCGCTGCGGTTCAGGCGGCCCTGCTCGCGTCGCGCCAGCGGCACGTCCACCTTGCGCTTGCTCGACTCGGGCTGCTTCTCCTCCTTGCGGAGCTGCTTGACCGTCTTCTTCATCGCCGGGTCCACCCCCGAGAGGCCCAGGTCGCCCAGGTCGATGGCCGCCAGTGTCGCGCCCTGCTGCTTCTTCTTGTTGGCCTCGTCCTCCTCGCCTCCGAAGCTGGACACCATGCCACGCAGGGCCTCGAGCTTCTCCGGGTCGGCCTCGTCGTCGTCGTCGTCGGAGCTGTCCTCGTCGTCGTCTTCGTCGCCCGACTCGGATTCGTCCGAGCCCTCGCTGCCAGAATCGTCCTCCTCCGAAGATGATTGGCCCTTCTTATCGACCTTCTCATCCTCGGAAGAATCTTCCCACTGGTCCAGAGCGGTCGCTAGGTCGATGGCTTCCTCGCCGAGAGTCTCACCCTGGTCATCTTGCGAATCGTCGTCCGAGTCGCTCTCCTAATTTTTTTTTTCTTTTGTTAGTTCCCACATCATATATAGCAGACGCTTGTTATGTCTTTCCCCCTCAAAATAAGTATAAAAAGTATTCGCAAACTAACCTCGTGCTTGCTCTTCTTCTTCGACATGGACCCGCCAAAAGTGTAGTCGTCGAATTTCCCGTCGTCGCTGTCGGCAAAGGCATCGTCACTCTCAATCTCGGAGTCGTCATCGTCGTCAGCCAGGCCACCCATGCGCCACTCGTTGCCCTCGCTGTCGCTGCCGTAGTCGGCGTCTTCGTTGTTAGCCGAGGCGGAGGGTCCCTTGGTGCGCTTCCTCTGGGGCTGCTGCTGCTCGAAGTCGTCCTCGTCGTCGTCGTCGCCCTCGCCGTCCTCGTCCCGGCCGTGTTTCCGGTCGATCTCGGCGTCCAGCTCTCTGAATCGCGGCGTCTTCTTGTCCCGCGCGGGGAACATCTCCTGGGCGATGCCGAATGCGTTGAGGGCATTCTTCTGAGATCTGGCCTTGGAGTTCTTGCCGCCCTTCTTGGCCTTGGACGGGCCGGTCGTCGCGAGGGACCTCCCGTGTGATTGTCGTCCAGGCATGACGGGGTGGGTGTATTTGTGTTTGTTGTGTGTTGATTATATGTTGTATAATTCAATCGACAACCCATCACCAAGGCACACAGAAAGGCAAAAAAAAATTAGTGTGTTGATTTTTCTGCCATTGTCCCCTCTAAAAAAAGTTTTGGCGGTGAGAGAGAAAAGGTACGTACTTCACCTCTCTCGTAATTCGAACTCTCCAAGTTGTGAGACCCAATTCCCATAAGCTAATTATTACTAAGGCAGACTCGGACTACGGAGCACTCCAAGTGACGAGCCCACCAGCAAAAGCCGGGCCAATACGGCCAACGGGCCAGAACAGTCGTACGAGTCCGACATTCAAAAAGGGCAAAAATTCAAAAAGAGTAAATAAGCGGGGTCCAATCGACCGCCCCTGGACCCTTGTCCCAGCCTATCAGGGCACTCTTGATTTTCTTCCATTAAACTCGTTGGTTTCCCACGTCTCTTCCACTCTTCTCCCCTTCTTCCCTCCCCCTCCGTGTGTGTCGCTACCTTGGCCTTCCATATCACCAATCCAATTCATATCGCCATGGCTTCCCTGGTCCCCGGAGTCAGGCGCGTGGCCCTGCAGGCCTCGACCAGGTTATTATCATGCAACCAATGCCTACGACAGCCGATTGCCCGCCAGGCCGCCGCCGGCGCCGTATGGTCCTCCTCCCCCACGATCAACATGATCCGATACTCGTCCTCCACGACAACGACGACGACAACACCGGGCTCCCCCCTGAGCAAGCTGGCGCAGGATATCTCTTCGCGCCCCTCATCACCCGAGCATGAGCAGAAGACCGGCTCGGCCGCCGGCGAGGGAGAGTCGACCAAGAAGTCGTCCTTCCCCGACACCAACCCCAAGGGCGTGGCGTACTGGCTCCTCGGCAGCGCAGCAAGCGTATTTGGCATTGTCGTCTTTGGTGGTCTCACACGTCTAACTGAATCTGGGTATGCACATTCTCTCTGTTTTTTTTTGTTCCTTTCTTCTTCTTCTTCTTCCTCAAAACAATCTCCCCGCAAAGTGACTAACAAAAAGGATATAGTCTGAGTATAACCGAGTGGAAGCCCGTGACGGGATCCCGCCCCCCCGTGACGGCCGAGGACTGGGAATCCGAGTTCGAAAAGTACCGCGCCTCTCCGGAATTCAAGCTGCTGAACCCCTACATGACGCTGGACGAGTTCAAGAAGATCTACTTCATGGAGTGGACGCACCGACTGTGGGGTCGCGTCATCGGCCTGTCCTTCGCCCTCCCCTCGCTGTACCTCGTCGCCCGCCGCCGCGTGACCCCGCTGATGGGCGCCAACCTCCTGGGCATATCCGCCCTCATCGGCTTCCAGGGCTTCATAGGGTGGTGGATGGTGAAGTCCGGGCTGAAGGACGACCTGTTCGCCGAGGGGTCCCACCCGCGCGTGTCGCAGTACCGCCTCACGGCGCACCTGGGCACCGCCTTCGTGTGCTACTCGTGGATGCTGGTGTCCGGTCTGGCCATCCTGCGCTCGCACCGCATGCTCCGCGCCGCCGACCCGCGCGCCGTGCTGGAGGGCGTCAAGGCGCTGCAGAACCCCTCCCTCAGGACCATGCGCCGCCTCTCCCTCGGTCTCGTCTGCCTCGTCTTCACCACCGCCATGTCCGGCGGCCTCGTCGCCGGCCTCGACGCCGGCCTCATCTACAACGAGTTCCCCTACATGGGCAAAGGCATCACCCCGCCCTCCACGGAGCTGTGGGACCGCTTCTACTCGCGCCGCGAGGACGGGTCAGACCTGTGGTGGCGCAACATGCTCGAGAACCCCACCACCGTCCAGCTCGACCACCGCATCCTCGCCATGACCACCTTCACCTCCATCCTCGCCCTCTTCTTCTACGCCCGCACGGGTCGCGTCGCCGCCGCCCTGCCCCGCGACGCCCGTCGCTCAACAACGGGTCTCGTCCACCTCGTCTGTCTCCAGGCCGCGCTCGGCATCTCTACCCTCATCTACCTCGTGCCTATCCACCTCGCTGCCACCCACCAGGCTGGTAGTATCGCTGTTCTGTCGGGTGCTCTCGTCCTCGCTCACAGGCTGCATGTCCCTGCTTCTACTGTCAGGATTCTTCAGCAGCGTCTCAAGCAGGTGCCTACGAATAAGCGTGGTTGATTTTATCCTCTCTTTGGTCCTTGACATTCTGATCTGTCATTTTACTCTGCCGTTTTCTTGACATTATGTTTCTACTACTTTGACCGTTTCCTTTTGGAACTTTGACATTTGTCAGTTCTGCATTCACATTTTCATCATCTTGTATAACCATGTACCAACAAACGGGCAGGACACACCTGTACTACTACTACTATAGAATTGGCGTTATGTACTCTACTCATATAAAGTATACAATAAAGAGTTTCGAGCAATTGTTCAGGGTCATTCAATACACAATCACTAGACTAATAAGACCAAGTAGATCAGGTCAGGACTGTGAATGCAATCACTTCAACAAGACCAAGGCCGGTATAGCATCACACCCAATTAAACAAGATCGACCAAGCAAAGACGGCATATAATCAATCCAACAAGGACAATCAAAGACAGTGAGTACATGTACATATAAAAGCACCATCTTTTTACCATATGCGCCTAAATTATATTGTTTTTCCCCGTCTAGCTTTTTACTTTACTTTTTTGTTTCTTTTCTTTTCTTTCTTGTTTCGTTTTACTCTCCCCATCTCTTGCCTCTTCCTGTTTCCTCTCCTCTCCTCTTCTCTTGTTTCCACCCTGTGCCCAGCTCATGGTTTTTTGCCAGCCATTGACGTAGATACACATGGAAAAGAACAAGTGTAAATGCCTGTTTGTACAGATTTTGCAGTGGTAGTAGAGTATAAATCCACCATGAAAGATGGGATGTAGTACAACTAAATGAACAAGGCAGTACTGGTAAAAGCAACCTTCCCACATCATTGCTTCACTTGACCCTTCTTACTCCCCCGCTTCAAAAGCAATGCTTCTCTCCTTTCTCCGTAAAAGCAACGCTTCCTCCCTTCTTCCTCCGCAAAAGAAGCTCTTATGAACCATTGTAAAATAGTAAAAATGATAAATGGAAAAATAATAAGATAAAAAAGAATAGAAAGTTGAAAAACGCTCTCGCAATGTTCTTTTTTGTATGGTGAAAAAAAAATGATCCATATTAACCGCTGTACAAAAGTAAAAAAGGAAGTTGATATAAATGAATAATGATTCTCAAATGAGACAGGAGATGGAGGGAAGATGCTGAGGGTGAAAGACGAGGAGAAGAAGACGAGTGAGCCAATGTTGCCAGAGAAACTGCACTACTCCATGTACATGGCGTCTCCGCGCATGCCTTGGATGGCAGCCATACCCATGTCACCGGCGTGCAGACCGTTAGCCTGCATGGCCATGTTCATATGGGGCATCGATCTGGTCATGTTCATGGCTGTCCTGCCCACGGGGCTTCCTGTGCCGTTTTGCATCATGAAGCGTTGGTCTGGTATTCCTCTTTGCTGTTGCTGTTGTTGCTGTTGCTGTTGCTGCTGCTGCTGCTGCTGCTGAGACGGCCCTCGCGTTCTGGGCACCTCGAGTGTGCCCTGCTGCTGTTGCGGCTGCATCGATGCTGTTACAGGCTGCTGCTGCTGCTTCTGGGGTGATTGCTGCTGCTGTTGCTGGTGGTGATTCATCATAGCAAAGCTATCGTCGTCCTCCATCTCCGCATCGGCATCCTGATCACTCGTCGTCTCGTCGACCGAAGGCGGCGCCGTCGTGTGAGCCGGCGTGGTGTGTTCACTTGTGGCCCCGCTGGTGCTCGTCGTCGACTGTCTCTTAGCCGGCTGCGGCTGCTGCTGCTGCGGCGTACTTGACTGACTTCGGTTGTGACCGTTTGTGGTGGCGGTGGTGGCAGCGGTAGTAGGGGCAGCGCCCGCTGTCGACACGGCAGCTGCTGCTGCAGTGCCGTTGCTCTCATCAGCGCTCCCTGATGCCTGCTGGTCCAGGGACTTCTGGGCACCCATGCCGCCGCTGGTCGTACGGCACGTCGAGACGACCGTCTTCCAACGCTCAATGGACCGCGACACAAGTGTGCCAATGTCGAGCTGGCCGTCGTCTGTCCGGAGCCCGCTCAGCGATGCACCCTTGACACCCAGCTCGTAGGCGTGGGCGATGGTATCCCTGTCCATGGGAATGGTCTGGGGCGCTAGCGTCTTGAACTCCCTGGGCTGCTGTCTCCTGTTGAGCTGGTCGATCTGGGCCTTGAGGTGGGCATTTTCCTGCTCCAAATTGCCCTGCTTCTCCTTCATCTTGAGGCCCTCCTTGTGCTTTCGTCCCACGCAGCGGGCCATCTCCAGAGACCAGACCTCATTCTGTCGGGCCGGGGGTAGGCTGTCCCACACAGTGTAGGCCGACTGCAGGTGCTCATCGATCTGCTTCTCCAGCTCGTCGGCGGCCTTTTCTGCCTTGCGCAGTTGGTCCCGCCTATCTCGTGTGATGCCATTGGCAGTCGAAGTGTTTGAGGAGTCGTCCGAGGCGTCGTCATTTACTGATTGGCAGGTCGTCTTCCATGTCTTGAACTGGTCATCGAAGAATGCTCGCAGGGCGTCGAACTCGCGCTGGCCAGGGGACTGAACGGACCACGAGGTAGATGTGGGGTGCTGTGTCGAGGAGAAGAGTGTGGGTGGGGGCTGCAGGCACTGCAGTGTGAGGGCTGGGAAGTCGAGGGAGAGAGGGTCGAAGTCAAAGGGCATCGAGGTGACGTCGAATTGTTGTCTAATGGGGAAGTAGGTCACAGGTCAGTAAAGGTAGCAAATAATACAAGACCCACATAGATCCGAATTGTAGGATGTACAAGGTCGACCAGAAAGGGGGAGGGAAAGTGCAGAGGGGGGGAGGCAATGGAACTCACTTGGCAGCATGCCAGGAGCCTAGCAGCTCGCGTAGTGCGAGCTCGGCTGCCCTGGCCGTGTCCATGGCATCGGTCAGCCTGTGCTTGGCGTCAAACTGGGCCTTGTTGACAATCTGGCGGCTGACGTTCCTGGGCCTCCTGCCCGTCTCTGGTGTAGCAGCATCAGCCAGGTCATTGATGGAGGCGTTGAGGTCCCAGCGGGGGGTGCCGTAGGAGGAGTACTGGCTCAGGGAGGAGTCGACGGCGTACTGGCCATCCCTGGGGAGGGGAGGGACGGCGGATGCCCTGTCATGGGAGGCACTGTCTTTGCTGGCGGTGGAGCTCTTGGGGGTGTTGATTGGGGTCGAGACGCCACGGCGAGGGCCTGTCGAGCCCCGGGGCTGTCGTCGGGTGATGTTGCCACGCATCTTGCGGATGGCGTCGACATCATGAACGCCGTCCGAGGGCTTCGGGTTCTTCTCCTTTATGTAGACATCGAGATGGCGGCCGAGGGACGACGAGGTGAATGGCTGGCCGCAAAAGGGGCAGTTCTTGTCTTTCGGGGCACTGTACTTTGTAGTCCTGCTGTCCTCGTGCTGACTATCGTCATCCATGTTTTCGGACTGCATTTCCACGACCGTTGTTTTTCCGCCTCTTTCAGAATTCGATTGGTAAATGGTAGGTAGTAAACGAGCGTCGAGGGAGGTGGGAGGAGACAAGGAGAATCGGAGGTGAAGCTTTCTCTTGCTGTTGGAGAAATGGACGAGAGAGGGAGAGAGAAGGCGAGGATGTGATATGGTTTACTATCGTCCTAGTCGTAGAAGCGGCGGAGGGAGAGGTGTCCCCGGGGGTAAGGGCCCATGGAGGAGAATTATCTGCGGGAAGGCAGTCGAGTGTAATAAGGTAATAGATGATGGTAAATAACAATGAAAGAGAGAGACGGAAGGAGGGAAACGAGAGTGTTGGTTTTTTTCTGTTTGGCAGGGTCTAACGAGAGAGAGTAGACATTCGAAAGGGGGCACGGGAGAGAATGGAAGAGAGGAAAAGAAAAAAAAAATAAAGGAGAGACGTTCTAATGGACCGTGTGGGGGAGGAAGCAACCAGGAGAAGGAAAAAAGTCTGGCCAGTGACGACTAAGAGGAGAACGGGATTGGGGAAAAAATAAAAAAAGTAATAAAAAATGAGATGAAATGAAATAAGAGCTAAAGAGGGGGAATAATTAGGATTGAAGATGCGAAGGGGGAGGGAGGGGACAAAAAAAAGAGAGAGAGAGAGGGAAAGAGAGGAATGTCTGAAGAAGGAAGGAAGAGAGAGATGGGATCAATTGGCAGTGGAGGTTTCTTTGTCTAGAGATTTGTCCTGTGCTGCTCTCTGTAAGAGGTTTGGTTGGAGTACGGAGTATGCAGTATGCAGTGGGAGTCTGGTGGTGGTGGTGGTGGTGGTACGGAGTATGTACGGAGTAAGGAGTACTTGGAGTAAGGAGGTATGTACCTACTAGTACTGCTGCTGCTACTACAGGCATTACTACCTGTATGCGTACTTTGTAATAGATAGATCCAAGGTATGAGATGGGTCAAGGATGGACGCCAGGAGGTTGACTCCAGGTCATTATTACTGTGTATTAAGATCAAGGAGGCCAGGAGTTGGGTAGGGACTATTAGGTTGTTACCTGTACCTGCACTCTATTACCTGTGCTCCGTAGAGTCCTGTGAGCATTCAACATTGAAGCCCAGGAGGTTCAGAATTCAGGGGTGCAACAAGATGCAAGATGGAAAGTCATAGGCCAACCATTCACGGCGTCCATGACCGGGACCTTGGCCCGTCCCTTGACCTTGACCCTTTGACCCTTTGACTGTCCCCGCCCTCAAGCATGGCAGGAGCAGATCCACTAATAATAGAGTCTAGCCTCTAGCTAGGCAGGAGTCAAGTACTTGCCCGCCTGTAGGTACAGCATTGGCAGCGTAGCAATTCAATATAGGGGATCAGCAGCGCTACGGACGTCGTTGTACTGGGGGGGAAAGAGCAACTGGCAGCTGGAATGGGTTCATCTAATTGGTCGACTGGCAGCTGCCCCCAACTTTTAACTGCAGGTGCCCCTGAGAAGGTCAAAGGTCAGAGCTGGGGATGACCTCGCTGTATTAACCGTAGGGCCATGTTCACATGTGGTATTATATCGCTTCAATGGCAGATTGCTTTACTCCGTATACAGCTATCATCACATGGAATGTATAGAGTATCTGTCTTCATGCATTCATCACTCGCAAGTGTCTATTACTCTAACCGTAGGCCTGTCCGCAGTGATGCCATCACCCAATACTCCCTACATGTATTCCGTACACCACTGTACATCCCAGACACCCACCTCGCCAGATATGCTCGTAAACAGCATGGATTATCCCAACACTCACGATGCATGCCACTCTATGGAGAAGATTCTAATAACGACAATGTGCGAGTAATAACACCGATTGCCGTAGCTTCTTTACTAGCCTCTCAGTACAGGTAAAGAGTAATAGTAGCACGAGTACCGTAAAAGCATCATCACTCCTGATGAACTTTTCAAAGCAGGGACTTTTTTTCTTCTCTCTCTCATTCCTTCTTCTTTCCTCTCTCTCTCTCTCTCAGGTATTCGTACTCGTACATACTCGTACTAGCAAAACAACGGAATAAACAGCCGCTCGCCGGTACGTCTTGGCCCTGAGCAGGGGGTAAAATCTGATGATGCACCGTTGTGGATCGCCGTAGCTGCATGCAGTGAGCCCGGGCGACCTTTTTTTTTACAGGTACAACTCTCCTTTTGTTCTGCCCCCTTTTCTTTTACTCTCTCTCCCTTTTGCCAACCTGTTTTTTTTTTTCTACGGAGTATTGGTATTCGTATGTGACACGAAAAGGAAAGAAAAGAAAAGAAAAGAAAAAACAATAGTTTGACATGCCAAGTTGGTGCATATCCAGGATGGAGCATATTACTTTCTGGGCATAACTTGGCCATAATCAATCTTGCTAGGGGGAAGGGGGGGCCCGGACCTGGCCCCTGAGTCCAGGTCCTTCCTCACCGAGGAAATTGGAGATGCTCGTACGCAGTACTCGTACCTGTAGACGAGACCGAGTACGACACAATATCATACTCAATGTTTGCTTTCCTTGATTGCTTCCTTTCATTATTCATGAATCATTCCATACCTGTACTCCGTATACATAACGCTCTGACTTGTACGCCCAGAGCTACTCGTACGTACGTTTTGGCTCAAGACATGCAGAAGATTGCATCCTGGCCAGAGCTCCCCGGCAAACGGCCGAGTGGGAGTACAGCTACGAGTATGTATTATTACTACTCCGTACATGTGGATAGTCTATTACTACTACCATGGACCTTGATTCTTCCATGCACGCTTCGGGGATTTTTTGTCTCTCTTATTTTATTCTATCCGTACCTTTTTTTTTTTCTTTCTTTCTTTCCTCTTGCCTGGCGCTTTGCGTTATTGCCAACAGCTCTCTCCTAACAGGCTTCTCCTAACAGGGCCCCTTGTGAGGACCTTGTGAGAACCTCCTCCGTACAGGTATTAATAGCATCATTAATATCTACACTCGTAGGTAGTAAACTCCTCTTCTCTTCAAAGGTCCCCTGCCCTCTAATAACTGTGTCTCGTATTGGGCCCATGGGTCGCTGGTGATGATGAACGGTGTATCCACGTAGTAATATATGTCTGTACTTTCTACGGAGCAAAAGGTATACCGTAGTCCAATTATTACATGCAATAACGAGCAGGTTATTATTACTTCGTACGGAGCACATTGTACTCTTACGCACATTCAACCAACAAGACCTTCTCTCCTCTCCTCTCCATCCGATATTGACTCATGGCAGATGCTGCATGCATCATCCCAGTCCTCCTCCCCCTCATGACATTACGACTACGGGATAATGCTCCGTTCTCCGTCGACCAGGCCCACCCGCTCTCTCTCTTGCCCCTTTTTCCTATCCCTACTCCGCATGTAAGACGAAAATCCGTTTCCCCTTTTCCGTTTCCTCAAAGTATTAATAGGGATACAGAGTACGTGTACAGACAATTCATCACTCTCGTCTTTATACTCCGTACACCACCTTTCTTTGCAGCCAACATATCGCAATATCATATACATTAGTGTGTGTATGTGTATGTGTGCATGTACATGTATACAGCACAAACTCACCATCCCCTTTATGATGCATCGACTATTCATACCCCATGTGGTAGGTCCTACGTGTAAGAGTAAGCGATTCGATGGCCAACCCTGGAGCCGCATGTTATCACGGCGTACTCTTGCGGCGTGCATACTAATACATACATGTATGTACACATGGCCTTCTCCAATCCTCTCCGAATGCTTGACATGTTCCAATCTAGACAAAACCTGGACAAACTTCCAGCCCGGAGTAGAGACCCGGGCGCAAAGGGTGCACCAAGGGCCTGCCACGTGAGAGGATGGAATACCCCCAGAGCTGCATGAACCCCCTATCCATTTGCAGCCATCAAATTCCACAATCCGTCGATATCATTGGTGGCCCTGCCGCCGCGCCGCATCATCTTATTTCGTGTACGAGTACGGAGTACATACTTACCGGTTATTACTATTGCTCGGACATAGTCGTACACCCACTGCATGCCTTGAACAATGTATAATGTACTCGTAGTTTGGATATTGTCTTCCATTGTTGACAACTTCATGTCACTACGTCAATAACAGTCTCAGCTCTACAAGTATATTTCGTTGGTGATGCTCCTTGATCGATTGTATTTCCCAGTGTTCAAATTGCTTTACTACTAGTACTACTAGTAAGAGGCACAGTTCCAATTAGGATAGAACGATATGCACGACATCAACCACGGCACCCAATCATACCGTCGAGATCAACAGGTACCAAGCATCATGATTCCATCATCATGGCCAGAAAACGACTGCGTGTACGTTAGCCGCTGTTTCCTCCCCAAATACCCCCACGAGGGAAATGTTTAGACCAAACAAGTTCTGTACTCGACACCATGAACCCCCACACACACGCATGCGCCTCTTCCCCCCCTTGCCTTGTATTTACTCGTCTCGTCAATATCTACTATTATAATCTTGTATACTTGAGAGAGGAGAAGAAAGACTAGTGATACCAATCGCCCTTCTTCCATTTCACCATGCCCTCGTACTTATCTTGACCACATTCAAAGAAATACAATTGCCCACGTTTTAAACACTGCGATCTTCAATGGTGTTAGTGGGCCCCGATCGGCGGGTGAAGAGCCGATCGGTCATTCAATCCTCACAGGGGTTCTTTTCTTTGTTCTATTACCACGTTGCCAGCTAGTTGCTCTTTGTACCTGTATTAACAGATGCCACCTTCTGGAATATAAGACCTTTGCGAATATTATATGAAAAAGACAGCCCCAGTGACATCTGACGGAACATCTCCCCCCCTCCCCCCTTACTGGAAATCCCCCTTTTCGCGGGGGGCCTTGTCTTGTCCTACTAATCCGGGGTTCGTTTTGCGCCAGTGTGCCACGCGGGTCCCCCTTTCCCCCCCAGATACGGGGCGTGAGGAAAAGGTGGTGTGGAAACATGGATGATTAGATGGCGTTAGCTTCAACTACGCGATAACACCAAGGACTGTGCTTATAAGCGATTAGTAGTAGAAGCTGCCCTACCTCCTTCTCTTTTTCTTCTTCTTATTGGCACTCTGAAGGCATCATCGGTGTGAACCTCGGGGCTCCTGTTCTCCACACCCGCGACAACTTAGCTCTCTTACCCATCAGCCAATAGTCACGGCAAGAGCGGCCGTTGAATCAACCAGTTCATGTAAACTCGTAGCAAGTAATCAACATTTTTGAAAATTGGCTCCCTTTACCGGGATAGGGGTGGTTTGCGCGTCTAATTGCTAGACACATACGTACATGTACTACATGTAATACCCTCCAGTCGCTACCTACTCCAGTGCTCACTGACCTCCTTAGACCCTGCATGTTTGGTATCTTAGAGTGAAACAATGGCATCATCTAGTACATGTACGTGATATTACGATGAGAAGAGAGAGAGAAAAAAGCATTCTAAAAATACAAGTCACAACGCATACGTTATGGATCGAAGAGAAAAAAAACAGGTCTGGGCTATGATATCCCTGTAATACACGTCGGTCCGCCAACATTTCATCTGCCGTGCTTGTCGCCAGGGATATCCTTTTTTGACCCCCAAATATCAATACGCGAGCCGAATGTAGTGCATATAATGCAGATATAGCATGTGCTTGGAAAAATAACTCGCTTGCAGAAAACGAATTGAATACTTTCATGTTCCTTACCTCGATCTCGTGGGTTCTGTCTAAGGACATGTTTATATGCTGCTGATACCCGGAACTGAACTGTTTCTCTCGCTATAGGAAAC
This sequence comes from Geosmithia flava, assembly GCA_900188565.1. Taxonomy (NCBI): domain Eukaryota; kingdom Fungi; phylum Ascomycota; class Sordariomycetes; order Hypocreales; family Bionectriaceae; genus Geosmithia; species Geosmithia flava. The sequence goes on along the minus strand of FYEV01001645.1, from coordinate 169,660 downwards.
GAGGGGGGCGATGCAGTCGATGAGAACACATGCTGTTGATGTTTGTTTTGGGCACATGAGGAAGGCGTTACCGTCTTACCGAGATATGCCTTGACCTGTCGGAGTGTGCACACTCTTCTCAGTGAGTGCCCTCGCCTAGTTGTTGTCTCGGGCATGGATGGTGTAGCCATGTGTTGCGTGCATCGGAACACGGAGTGCCCGGCAGGTCAGACAGTGCGTCTCCCCCTATTCTTTGCTTTGTTGGTCGAGACCCGGGCTGGACGTGCATGTGTACATACGAGTATGTTGGGGACGATGGCTGATGAAGAGCACCATGGTGACAAATCGACGAGTCGACGGGGATCTGTCATGGCAAGATGCACGTGTATTGGAATATGACAGATTACATCAGGTGGTTTAGACCAAGAAAAGAGTAGAAGCGCTGTGTTCTTGTAATATCAGTATTAACTTTCCTTTCAACGGTTCCTGTTCATTATGCGGCCGAGACGTTAAACGTCTGCCAATGATGAAGAGGATATTCTTCTTTAACTGAGGTGAATATGAATAGCATGTGCTTCTAGCGACAAGACTTATGGTGTATGGAGCGCTTTGAACAATGAATACGGATTTTGGAAGGACTGGGTTCCATCATATTGATACAATACAGCCCCCAAAGCCCGAGAACCAAAATTCCATTCAAGTAGTCAAGCTCATTGAAGTCAAACCCCAGGTACAGGGTAGCTCACGACCATTATGAACCTGGGAACCGAGGGGCAAGTCAACACCGAGCTACCACAGCATCAGCCATTGAACACATCCATGAACGATGTTATGCAAGAAAATTAAAACACACAAGAGCAAACATCTCAAAGAACGATATAATACACGTATTCCACGCCTCCAGCATCTGTGTGTTCACTCAGCGCGTAAAGATCTATAAAGTCACGTGATGTCGCGTCGGCTAACCATCGAGGGAAACAGCTGGTCGCAATCTCGCGACAGCAACCCAGACGCAAACAACGTCCCCCCCATCCTAGCAAAGCAATCCATCGCAACACCACGAGCGCATTCGATTCACCCTGTGGACCAGCAGGTTGGCCACAGCTCCCGCGAAGAATCAAAACAACACAGATATCCCTACACGTTTCGCGCACAGGCAGCCGCTGACGTCTGTTGCGAAACCATCCAAACGTGCAACACCTCCCCCCCCGCCACTCCGACGCGCAACTCAGCTTTCGTCCAAAACCATGTCTACCGGTAGGCTCTCCCACCCGAAAAAGGCTCGCCACGAGAAGAATGTGGAAGGGATTCCTGTCTCTGTGGGGAAGGATCTCAGCGTTGGCATGATGGCTAGCAGCTAGTCTGGGAGAATGATGATGGAAGAGCAAGAAGAGCATGGAGCTAAACAGACGCCACTAGGTTCCAACGACGGGGCGGCGCAGTCCCCAGCCGATGGCCCCATCTCCCGAAGATCGGTGTCCTCGGGTCCGACGCGCAGCGCAAAGGGCGCAGACGACGATGCCAAGTCTAACGGGGCCGATGACGACGTCAACATGGGTCAGGACGACGACAATGACGAGGACGAGGATGAGGACGACGAGGATGACGAGGACGAGGATATGTGAGATACCCTTGGTGCTGAAGGCTTTGTCGTTTTGGACATGGATGGGAACAGCTGAGAGATGGGATTGGACTGACACTTTTTTTTGCTGGCAGGTTCGTCGTCGAAGCCATCAAGAAGCACATGGTGGATGAGGAGGTAAGGCTGCGCCTGCACTTTGGGGGGTTCTATACGCCACCTGACAAACAAGGGCTAATGACGAAAAAAACACAGGGAAACATCAAATTCCAGGTCAAGTGGGAAGGATGGGAGAGCAAGTCAGATCTGACGTGGGAACCAGAGGAGAACCTGGTGTACGTATTCTGTTCATTTGCTCATACGATATGATGTCCTCACACAGAAGAGAGGAGCACCAGACTGACAACCTGAGCCATCAGCGAATCCGCCGGCGACATCGTGACCGAATACCTCGAGCGCATCGGAGGCCGCCAGGCCATCCTGGACGAGACGAGCAAGGCGGCCAAGGGCAAGAAGCGCGGGAGGCCGTCGGCCAGCGGCAGCAACAACAACGGCTCCTCGTCGAAGCGGGCGCGCGGAGGCAGCAGCAGCCACCCCGGGTCGTCGACGCCTCCGGTACCGGCCAAGTGGCTGCCCCCCTCGGGTTCGTGGGAGGACGAGATCCACGACATTGACGCTTGCGAGGACGAGGGAAAGGGGAAGCTGGTCGTGTACCTCAACTGGAAGAATGGGAAGAAGACGAAGCATGATACTTCTGTCATTTATAAGAAATGTCCGCAAAAGGTGTGTTCTTTACTTGTCTCTCACTTTCTTTTGTACTTTTTTCTCTCTCCATCTTCTGTTGTATATCATGATGTACACAAGAAGATGCGCGCGCGCGTGTGTATGTATGTGGTGCTAACAAACTAAAACCAGATGCTTCAATTCTACGAGCGGCACGTCAAAATCATCAGGGATGAAGCAGAGGCAGCAGTTGACGAGGCTAGGAATGGGCAGTAGAATCAAAACATCACTGGGCCTTTTTTCTCTCTTTTGTCCTTTTGCTTTCTTTGCCTTCTTTAATTCCTTTTTTTTATTTCTGACTCTCATATAGAGTTGTTATCTTTTTGGCGTCTTTGAGTAAATTCTTTATTTTTTTTCCTTTCCTTTTTATTTCTTTATTATTACGGGTTTGATTCTTTCGTTTTTCAGTTTTTTTTTTACTCGTTTAGGAGTGTTGAGGAGGAGAAGGGTAAAGAACGGGCAGATATGGATGGGATCTCTTCTTTGTATTATCAACCTAGGGCATCCCCTCTGACATCATTCGAGATGCACAAGGTGACGTGTGCTAGGTAGGCAGAAAATGACATGATATCTAGTGATTACCAGCAGCAGGACTAGCAGCAGAAGTGATGTGGTGCTGTAAGGGATATACTGTACGGAGTAATGTAAGAGAGTCAATATGATATTTTAAAAATAGAAAAAGAAAGAACACATGCGTGCTATGGAATGAATGATGCAAGAAAAGGGTGATGTGCTCAATGTAGTAGAGTAGAAAAGATGGAGAGGAACATGTGGCGAAGAAGAAAAAAAAAAGAAGTAGAGAAAAAAAAAAGGAATACGAACAAGAACGCGACCTCGACGCGAATTGAAGCCTTGGTCAACCAATCAGAACAACGTGTATACCCTGTCCAGGGTGTTTCTCTCACCTGTAGACTGTTACAGGTTTTGGGCATCAGCTTTGCCCGAGTCCCCACTTATTAACCGCATCACCTCACTCCCACTGGCTCCCCAACTTGTCCCAGCCACGTCAAAATCCCCCTCCCCAGCCTTGCCATTTTTCCCATACACACGCACGTACGATTTGAACAATGGGAAAGAAAAAAAAAGGGTGGCGGGGCAACGGTTGGTTTATAACTTGGAGGGTATCTGCACATTCCAGTGTGACCATTTCACTTTTCTTACATACTAGTGCATTCAAGCATTTCAACATATACATTGACACAATTGAACATTCTGAACATTTCTCCATGATAACGACATATATATCTTCTTTCAAACAATCAATTGGTTGTATATACAACAACGTCATCATCTAAATACCACCTCTACATCACTACATCACCACATCACCTCAAGCAAACCCACATATCTGGTATGTCTTTGGAACTCTTCGCCTTGCCGTGTATGACAGTTGAGACTAACAATGGAGCTCTCATAGCTTGATAATTGTGTTTGCCTTTTTTTCTTTACCCCAGAAAACACAGCACACACACACCACACCCGCATTCCTCATCGTCCGTAACCCTTTGACTAGGACCGGACCGTACCGACCTCACCCAACTTATTCTGTCCATACCACGACTACTACATACCAACCATACCAAATACCTCCACACACACACACACACACACACACACACCCCAAACCGCCATCATGAAGAAAAACGACACCATCGCCATCATCATCATCATCCTCTTCATCGTCCTCGCCCTAGTATCATTCGGCATCTGGACGCTCGTCCACCGCGTACGACGAGGCATGAGCATCACCTCCGGGTCGAGTAGCAGCTCTGGATCGACCGGCCTGGCGGACTAGAATTCCCCCAGGCCGAACGGTGAAGCTACTCGACCGCAGCAGGTTTTCCCTCCTCCTCCTCCAGTTGTGCGGGGAGGTGTTGTGATTTGATCATTCTCTCTTCTTCTGCCTTGCATCCGGGGGGGAGGTCAATGCAGCGCCCATCATCATCCCTTGAACGAGGATACACGAATGTTTTGAACGACTCTTTTTTTTTTTTCTTTCTTTCTCTTCTTGTTTTGCGAACGACTTTTTTTTCTTTCTTCTGCATTTTCAAACACTGTTATATAGACCCTTTTTTTCACATAGCCTTTTGTATTTTCTTTTTCTTGTTCTTTCTGTTGACGCGCGCGCGCAAATGTTTGGGAATCAAGTTTTTTTGGGTATCAAAAAAGGATTTGGGCGTTTTCGTTTTTGCTTTTCCAAAGGGGACTTCTTCTTCCCTTTTTATATAGTCTGGGTTCTTATGAGTATATTACATCATGTATAATGGGAGGGATATGACCTGGCACAAGGGACGGTCTTGGGATTATGGACTAGGATAGGAGGCCAGGATGAAATGACGAAAGAATCATTGAATATCACACAAGAACCAAGAACCAAGAACAAAAAAAAGAGATTATATCGTGATTTTAAAGATTTGATATTGCATTACATGTATTCCGTATTACCGGTGCATGAAATGACGGGGAGGGGGGTTTTGATATGCTGGAGTGTTGAGTTGATACAAGGGACTAGGAAATGCTTGTCTAAAAGGCTTGTCTATGACACACCCCCCCCCTCCCCGGACTACTGGGATAGTACATACCTGTACTCCGTAATAGTAGAAGTATTTACTCCGTATTACTCCATGTCCAGTTTTCCCCGGGTCCCTGAGCTGTTCTTTTATTGTGATGGACAATGAGGACCCTGAGTCAGCGTGGAGATTGTCTACCTGTATGTAATAAACTCCATGGGTGTACGGAGTATGGAGTCTAGTACATGTAGTAATGAATTGTACAATTACGAGTACATCACACAGAGAATCGGACCCCCAATGTGCCGTATCGAAACCGTCGTATCTTGTGTTTCTCGTACATCGTATCTCTCGACGTTGCATCTCGTCAATGTCATGGGGTTGTACATCATGTACGAGTATAGGGCGGCACATTTGTATTTGTATTTGTATTTGTATGCTCCTTCTCTTTTTGCTTGTCCCTTTTCAACGTCGCATTCTACTGATTGTGTCAGTCTACATACTCGTACATGCGATGCATATAGAGGTGACACGTACCTGTATGCACGTCTTCTGCAACTGTGCGACTGCAAAAAACAAGAATTTAATTCTAAATTTATTCCTACTCGCACTGCTTCCCGCTGATGCTACTGCGGCTGCAGACACCTTCCATGTACGACGATAACGGAACGTACCACACGACGTTGTGTGTGTATTCTGCACGACAGTGGCAAAAGCCCGAGCATCATGATGTAGCATAATCATTTGCAGAATGACAATCAGTGCGTTTCTACCATTGCGACGTCATTCATCCTGGAATAGTAATACGATTCGCAGTTTGATCCCCGTTGGGATCCCCGTTGGGATCCCCGTTGGATTGCCTATGCCACCCCCTTCCCCCTTTACCGACATGCGACGGGTACGGTACGGCACGGTACTCGGACGGCACAAACTTCACGACCGATGAGCATGACCTTCACTTTCGCTCCACCACCAACTCGTACGAGCGTGTCTATTACCACGGAGCAAGAGTTTTCCGTAATTACATACCCATACTGATTGATTAGATTTCTCTCTCTACGTACGCGTACGGGTAGCACGGTAAACCTAACATGTGCTAATGCCATGAGTAGAAAGACGCGCCGATGCATTCAGCATCTCTGAGAGGACGAAGAGAAAAAAACGCGCTGTACGCGACGCTCCATTATTTCAGCCGTCGGCCGTATTACATACTAGATTGACTACGTGTACCCCATAGTTGATGTGGACTATTACGGAGTGTGTGTGTGTCGCTGTAGTGGTGATGATCACTGAGTGTGATGGACCATGTGGTGAAACTTCCGGTCCGTAAAACGGAGAGGCAAGTTCCGTTCCGTGTACAGCTCGCAAAAACGGTTGAAATCATGGCAACCCGGGGGGGAGGGGGGCACTTCTCGGAGTGGATTTCTTCCCAGGTACAGCGGTATTATGGCTGGGTACAAGCTTCTCATATACCCCTGTAACCCTGGTCCTGTGTACCTGGTTCAGGTCCCTGGTCCCTTCCATGCCAACCACCCTGGTCTGTGGTTCCTAGGGCTCCCCTGGTCGAGAGAAGAAAGAAAGAATTCTTGAAGGAAAAAGAGTGAGAATCTAATATTACTTTGACTCCATAGCTTGAGTATTACAATGTAATTGGGATAGGCACGGCAAGTCCGGGAAAAAAAATGCCACAGGCAGAGGAGGGGGTCATACATACATATGGAGATTGACGATATCGACATGTTGAGAATACAGTCCAGGGAATACACTATTGCATAGTAATTGCAATCATACATGTAATACTTTCAGGACATGTTGTTAAATACTCGCAATAATACCAATCCCCTGGTAATTGCATCATACAATTCAATCAAAAAAAAAAAAAAGAGTTCGAGAGTGCTGACGAGGTTCGTCCTCCCGTGTTTCATGTATTATGTCATACTCAACAGGCAGGCATAGCATGAAGCCGCCTACAGGCTACAGCAGTGAAGGTACGTAGTGGGGACATCTCCAGTGAACGGGACTTGGGGCGGCACTCACTGCAAGCCACTGTAAGCCATTGTAAGCCACTAGATAAGCCAAGACAAAAGCAAGATCCAACGTCTGTTTTCACCTACTTACCCACTCCCACTCACTCTCACTCACTCATTACCACTTGCAACTCACATCTTCCAACTCATGATCATCATATTCACATTCAACCAAGTAAAGATCAAAAAGTGCTGGTCAGAAAAGTCCCGTCTATTCCATTTGTTGGTTATCCGTTCTAAGTTAAAATAAATAAAGAGTGCCGTTAAAATCCGTAGTTAAATGTGTGTGTGTGTGTTGGTTTGCCCGCCCAGTAAAACAATAAAAGCAAAGTAAAAAAAAATCAACCCAAGATATAAATCCGTAGATATATATATAAAAAAGAAAAAAACAAAAAGCATTAAAAAAGTGTCTCCTCCAATGTCAGATAAGAGCTTGAGAAAGGGAAAGTAAGTCTCCCAACCAAGTTTGTTCTCATATCTGAACATGTAAAAACAAGAATTTCTTTTAAGAAAAAAGACAAAATACCCCAATCTCAAGAAACAGGACCCAGAAAAGAGTCATTTCTTGTTCCATAAAAAGTGAAGAAAAGAAAAAAAAAAGTGATGTCTTTCCTCCCCAAATTTGATAATCCTGCCCTCATTCTCTCTTTTTTACCCAGTCCTAAAACCCAGCTTCTCCGTCATCAGAGAAGGTCGGTCTGGGAAAAAGAAGAAGAAATTCCTGGAGGGAAATAAAAAAGGGGAGGGTAAGAAGCAACTCATTTTTCTTATTCTTGCGTCCCCTGATAAAAAGAAAAGAAAAAGAAAAGTTGTAAAGAAAGAAAAAAAGTGACCAGCTTCCTTTTATGGAGTTGGGACCAAATATGTTGATGATGTAAATGATATCAGGTGAGAACGAGGGTGTACACATGGTGTTGTGAATGTGTGTAACCAATGTGTGTAACTCAATCCTCCCCCATTGATATCAATTACTCAACTTTTTCAGTCATTTTTGACAGACTTACTGGCCTATATAATTAATCAGTATATTTGTGTGAAACGGTGAAAAGAGAGAAGAAGAAAACTAACCGTGAGGCTTGGTGAAGTTGCCGGGGACAGGGAAGTCGGGAAGAGGGAAGTCGGGCTTTCCAGGAGTCAGGTTGCGCTTGGCGGGGGGAGCAGGCGACTTGGTGGTGTTGCGAAGGTCGGGGAACTCGGGGTTGGTGAAGGGAGGAGGGCTCTCGCCGCGCTTCTGACCGTGGTGGGGAGGGGGAGGACCGGGAGGGTGAGTGAAGTTGCCGCCGGGGGGAGGAGGGGGGAAGGGGAACTCGGGCTTCTGGTGGTCGTGACGCTTGGCGAAGGGCGACGAGGTGAAGTTGCCGGGAGGGGGGAAGGGAAGCTCGGGGTGGTCGTGACGCTTCTCGGGGGCAGGGTGGGTGAGGTTGCCGGGGATGGGGGGCAGAGGGGGGAGAGACTGGTGCTCGGGGGCGGCGGCGGGAGCAGCAGCAGGAGCGGGGGCTTCACACACTTGATGTTAGTACTTTTCTTGCTTCTCCCAGACACTTTATATATATATATCAAAGTCCGGGTGAAAAGTGTCTGAACATACCACGAGCCATGGGAGCGATAAAGTCGGCCATGCGGAAAGGAATGGCAGAGGCCATGGGAGCGGCGACGGCGAGGCCGACAATGGCAGCGGAGAACTTCATTGTGATGGGTGGTTGTTGTTGTTTTTTAGGTCTGATACCGTTGTTGTGTAAGTCTTGTTGAACGAAGGTAACTTGTTTTTTTGTCCGGATATATATAGGTTGAGAGACAAGAAGAAACGGGATAAAGAGTGTAACAAGAGGAAGGAAGAAAGAAGAGAGGACTTGGCAGGTTGGGGAAGAGAGAGAAGCAAGATATATAATGTTTTTCCCTTGTGTTTTGGGGGATGGGGGGGGGAGTGTGGATGTGGTGTACATGGGAGGGGGGCGTGTGGATGTGGAGAGATGGTGGGAGTGAATCATGAGAGAGAGGACAGCTCTTGCTGGGTGTGGGTACGACCGTACTCCGTACTAGGAAGAGGTAGGCATGGGAACTGGGTCCTTTCAAGTCCACCCCGATAGCCCGTACGAAAAAAAATACGTCGTACTCTTCTTCTTGGTGGTTGGAGCTTTCTGTTGTGGCAAGGGCAGGGGGGGAGGGGGTGCGGTAGGTGGAAAAGGGCAAGTAGTAGTGGAGGAGAGAGAGAGAGAGAGAGAAGGGGTGGGACCAGAACGCTACGTAGTCAAAAGCTGGTGACCCGTATCTTCTTTTGCCAGTAGGAGATAATACGTACACCGTGGAGTATTTGTTCAGGTTGACAGGGTTGTGTGGGACCGTAAGAAAAGAGAGTGAGAGAGAAAGATGTCGGATCGACAGGTCAGAGAGAGAGAGAGAGAGTCCGAGCTGGGTGCTAGAGCAACAACAAGAGTGGACAATTATGTTTGTGGATCGATTGACTGAGCTGTGAAGGAAAAGAAGAAGAAGAGAGAGAGAGAGGATGGAGAGATTTAATATAGGTAGAATATTGCTATTGTTTCTTTTCATATGTCGACGATTTTTTGTTGAGTTGTAACAACTTTGTGGCGTTGGACAGGACAAGTGTGTAGACTACAGAACTATTGATACAGAGGAATACAGAGGAACAAGACGGTGTCATGACTGAGAGTTTTTTTTGCGTGCTATGGCGTGCGGCGTGGATGAATGATGGGACAATGTAGTCATTGTGCTGTGCACATACACCTAAACATACTGTATGTGTATACTACTACTACGCAGTAAGTTGTGGTGTCATCGTATGGGTGTGTATGTGTGTGTGTGTGTGTGCTATGCTGAGTGTAAAAAAGAAGGGCCGGGACAAGTTGAGTGCCCGCGGCGGATTCTTCAACTTTCAAGTTTCTGACTTGACCTACAGAGTACTAGTCTGAGCTTCTACTGTCAGGTCCCAGAAATCTCTTTCCTGTACTAACTAAGAGGGATCCACAAATTGATCGGCAGTCCTTGTAGCGGCGGTACTTGACTCGTTGGGAAGGTGTCCGGGACAAGGGAAAGATGCTAAAAAGAATTATGGATGGACCATGTACACTCCGTACAGCCCGTCATGGAGGTCGTAGCCTGTGCTTTTTTTGCCTGTGCTTTTGCTTGTAGGTGTAACGGAGTAATACTGGTAGTAATAGCCTGTAGGTGTATAGCGGTACATGTACACGACCCACAGGTGGCTGGAGGCTTGCAGCTTCTTTCCTAGGATTTGACAATTGCTGACGATCCTTTGCAAGGGGGGGGGGGGGGAGGATGTACCTGTCCCTTCATAGCGTAATACGGAGTACAGCGCGTAGAGATTCCTAACCCCTGTCTCTCAAGAGCCGGCTTGGCAGGGGGGGTCAAGGTCAAGTAAGCGTCATGGTGGTCCTCTTAGTGCAGAGGTAATGCTTTTTTGAACATGGGAGGAATACGGCGTAAAATGGACGTATTCGCTCCGTAAGATACGGAGCCACAACTTACGTAGTACGTAGTATTACTCCCTCTACAGCTACCACCATAAGCTAAGCCTCACTGGCGTCCATCTTGGCTTTTTTCTTCTTCTTCTTCTCTGGCCTGTGCTTTGTGCATCTCTTGCGTCTGTGCAGCGTCTGTCTGTGCAGTCTCCGTCTGTGCAGTATCTGCGACAGCCGGAACATATAATACTCGTACACTGAACCTTTTCAGCCTATCAGAACTGTGACTTTCTGGTTGCCTCTCGAGTTTGCTTACAGATGAGCAGACCATGATACCCAATACGTTCTTCATGTTTCTAGTAATACTAGTACTCCGTATGCATCGTACTTGTATTTTCTGACATGTTTCGACCCCATTTCAAAACACTCACCATTGATCCTTTCTCCCCAGTGGCCAACCACCATGTTTCGTCTTCTACTTTGATCATCTGTTGGCCACGAGCTCAGCGGGGCCAGGAGACTAACTGTTGGTTTTTGGATTTCCATGTGTCTTGACCAGGTACAAGTGCCGTCATGGCGTGGCTGTTGGTGTTGGTGTTGGTGCTAGGCAGAGAGTCCAGTAGTACAGTTACGAGTAGAGCCTAGCACAGGCAGAGAGCCCCTAAAGTCCTAGTGGCTGATGGTGGCTGATGGTCTGATACTGATACATGGTACCGTGTACGACTACTCCGTAATACTCCGTACACAGATACGGTAATGCCGTGGAAATTCACGAGTAAGAAAACATCCGACTCTCTCCCTCAGTCTGAGTAAGGACTGGACCCTGAATAGTGTTCATCACATCGTTAGTATATACACCGTTGCCTCAGATTCATTAGTCTATCGGATCTTTTTTACTGGTGTCCTTTCTTTCCATCTTGTTCCATCGCGCACCTTGACGGTCATGGTGTTCGTACCTACGAGGACTAGTAGTAATCCATCTCTCTACTACTACTCGTGAGTGTCAATAGTAGTACTATTCGTAATCGTATCGTTCGATGAGATATTTTCCATCTTCAATACTCGTCAATACTCTGTAATATACAACACAAGTGAGAGTTAAAAAATACCACCATTTCTACTACAGTGTACCTTTGGCCCAAGACAAGCCTATCTATTCTAAATCCTGAACTCAACATGGTCGCAACATCACAACGTTTACAACCTTATTCACAGCTGAGCTTCATTGTTCTCTTTTTTCAAATTGCCTATATCACTACTACTGCTGCTTCTACTACTACTGCTGCTAATCTGACTTTCACCCGTTATCTTTGTACCTGCCCTTAACCATGCACCCCTGAGCAATCCGTGAGCCGGCGGCATCAATGGTGTAAAGTATATATGCCATGAGGGAAGAGGCTCCGTAAACGTATGCGGGTCAAGCCGGGTTGCATTCCAGTTATTGGCACATGGAGTCTGAGTCTGTACTCTAACTACTAGTACTCTTTACTCGTATGTGCTCGTAGTGGTGTGTGTGTGTGTGTGTGTTGTAGATCACATCATGACTCTTTCTCTCTCTCTCTGTGCTTGTGAATATTACTCGTGATGAAAAAAAATATGGTCCTTGAGAGAGAAAGAGATCAAAACCCAAAGATTATCAACTCGTAACACACTCGTGTACTCCAGTCTCCAGATCCATAACTCCAAGTCCCATAAATGCATTGACCATTGCCCACGTCCGCCAAGTTCATGTCAAAAAGCTTGTCATGTCTGCGACGGCGTATTCCCCCAAACAAGCCAAGTCTGCCAAGCTACCGTGTTAGTACGAGTACGTCGTACTTACTAGCAGGTCATACTCCGTACTGTGAGCCTGCCATACTCCGTTCACTGCAACTCCGTAGACTTTTGTATCCACCATTCAGCCCAGTCCAGCCTCAAGTCACCGCCACCCGACGCCACTACCATCTGCCATGACTGTCCTATCTAAGACTTTGGTAAACGTCAATACAGGCACACCGCACGCCTCACACCGCACCGCACCGCATTGCATTTCACCTTCTAAAAAAAAAGACACCAACTGATCAGCAACACTACGGAGCATTATGTAATTCTCCTTTTCCTTTACAGATAGATCTACGCACATGTTGTAATAAATAGATAAATATTGAGGAAAAAAAGAAGAAAAGGGAATAAATAATAGATGCGATACGCTCAGGTTGAAAGACAAGTAAGCGCAACAGCATCATGGATTAAGCTAGATGACATCATGTTCTGATCAGAGGGCTTGCATTCTATCCGCACATTCTGCCAAAACCTGCCCTTGCAGGATTATTTTCGTGCTAATGCTCCGTAGTACTGCTCCGTAGTAGTACACTACTCGTACTCCGTAGACTCTTCGGACCCCGGTCGATCCGACACCGCAGTTCATCGTTCCGTACTCGAACCTGGTCTGGTTACTATCGTACCTGGTTATCATTGCCAGAACTCGCTGTCATCCACACCATCCTACCCATGGCACCACCACCATGAGACTCAAAACACGCACACACCATCGGAGATGCTGCAGCCACCCGTCTTTTTCTGTCGAAACTCGAAACATGCAAGGACAGATTTATCAATACGAGATGATATGTCGATTTGTTACAGGTGCAAGGTGGTTTGTGCGATTCCTTACTTTTTTGATTCCATCACACACGCACACTCACTTGAAACATAAAAACAAAAAACATCATCAATTGGCAAGTATTGCGCGCAAGTAGCAACTACGATTGAATGCGCTCACCAAAGGACTCACCAGAATACACTAAAAAAAGAGTAGAAAGAGTAGAAAGGGTCTAACAAGAGGGATCGTCACTCTGCCACGCGTATCTTTTACGGGAGGTATTAGCTAACGATTAGCTACCACTAGTCAGTCCTAAAGAGAGAGAGAGGTTCAGTTCTTACCTGTACGAGTATAGGTAGGGGCCAGAAAAGACAGAAAGAAGAGAAAGAAGAGAATCAGAGAGAAAGAAAGGACGGCTAGAGACCTCTGGAGACCAGAACTAGAAAGATGGTGTCCTGCTTTGCCCCACTTGACCACCCCCCCATCTGTGCCAAGGTCCAAGGTCCAAGGTGCCATCCATCGGAGTTCCTGTCCTGATTGAAACTCTTGACTATTTTGTACGAGTACAGAGTAACACTACCTACTCGTACACACCTCAAGGTTGTTCCTACCAGGGTGGGAAGGCGGCTCAAACGGATTGCAGTAGGTTGCAGTAAACTGTGCAGTAGAGGCCCCTGTCTGTTCACATTGGATACTTGTACATGGATGGTTACTCGTAGAAGCCTGAGCCTAAGAAGGAATCCGAGCCTGAACCTGGGTCTGAACTCTGGGCCTGTGAAACCCAACTGTGCCTGTACCGTCTGTGCCCTTGGTGCCATTACCGTTATCTTGCCGTTCTTCTTTGTTTCTCCCACGTTTACAGGTACTATTACACTCTTGACCGTCTCACGAACGGTACGTTCTTCTTCCGTCCCCAGGTACACGTACTCCGTACACACACACACTCGTAGGCCCCACCCTAGTACTGACTGACTCTCAAAAGCCTCAGGAACCTGCTTGTCTGTCTGCCTGTAGGTTCTTATCTCCAATGTTTCCCTTTTCGCGACTTATTCATGCCAAGATGGCAGTTGAACACGAGTAAGAATGTCTCCGCGATTTCCTTATCTTGGCTTTCTTTCTTGTCTCGGTCTTGGTGTACCAACCCCGCAACTCCATGTTTTTGCGTGCCGCATTCCTCTTTTTTTTTCCCCTTCTCCATCCATCTTGTAATTGTATCACTTCTGTGCCTCATCACGAACCATGTCAAAAACATGTTTGAATCCTTTCAATCGGGATTCTCCGTTTCTAGTATTTAACTCGTAGACTGAGAATGAACTGCGAGAGTATTACATGCTATTACTAGTAGTAACAAGCCCACTGTTTTACTTTTCAGCACACCAGGGTATATTGGACACACAACGACAACGGAGAAGGAGACGACGGGAATACAGCAAACACTCTCTCTCAAGGTACAACTTCCCCCAAGCTGCCGCTGCGACGCCCGTCGCCAACACCAACCAGCACTCCAATCGTCCGCTCCGACTGCCGCACGGGGGGTGTTTGCAGGATCCAGGACCAGAAGTGGGAACGGCTTTCCTGTTTTGGACCATGGGACTTTCCGTTTGATTCTTTAGATGTACCTGTATCGTCCTAAGCATGGGTTGATCAGTTCGACCAAGGAACTCTCCAGCTCGGTCCTGATCTGATCCGATCCTCTTTTTTTTCTTCTTCCTTCTGCCTTTTGCCTTTTATTCCCTCTCTTTCTCTTTTTATCCCTCTTACTCACACTCACACACACACTCTCTCTCACACTGAATATCTAATACGGAGACTACTAACAGTACCCCTTACCCTGGGATCAGGTCAGAGTTCAAGTGTTGACTACGTTAACTTCAATATCATGCTAATCACACACACACACACACACACCGATCATCGGCGCAAACCAACATGTGTGTGTGTGTGTGTGTGTGGATGATGAGGCTGTAATCCTGACCTCAGTGCTCCGTGAACATTGGTACAAGCACATGTGAATGTTGCCTTGGAGGTTTTACACTACCGAGTTTCCTTTGTTAGTCTATGAGACAAAAAAAAAAAGAGCCTCACTTGCAGGTCCAGTCCTAGCCAACAAACAACGCACGCCTACCTTGTGAGTTGTATCCATGTACGCACACCCTTTTGCAGATGTGAGTGGGACCTGCAAAGGCTCTGGTTCAGATGAAACAGTTACCTACGAGTACGCGAGTTGTGTATTATCTGTAAATGTTGAAATTCCTCCATGAATGATGCCATGCCGTTTCTTTCACAAAGAGACTTCTTCCTCGAACCATGAATTATATCCCTCTCTCTCTCTCTCTCTCTGATCACGATTTCCTTTCTCACATTCTCACTCTCACACTCTGGTTTCTTGCCACTCCCTTAACCCTCCGCTCCCCATGTTCACGAACAAGGAATAGAAGCCAACGTAAGCCTCCTACAGGATGAATCATCTACATGTCAATTGTCACAGATACAAGTATCCTTGACAGAGCAAGCATCATTACCTTTGTAAGACAGACACTCGCACTTGTATCCATGTTGCTTTGGGTGGTTCCATGGATCATGATGATGATGATGATGGGTTAGTCACAGCTCGTCATGGTGGTCGTAGCTTACAGTCTATCATGGCCTTCACAGCTTATCATGGCTTTCACAGCTTATCCTGGTTTGTCACAGCCCTGTCATGGTTGTATCATCATCTTCAGTCCATCTCAAGTATCAACGTTGCAAAGAAAATCAAAAAGACAAAGGAAAAAAAACTCTTGTTCTAGGCTCTTGCGTTGCATGCGCAGAATATGCTTTTTATCTCTTTTTTTTTTTTTCAGCCGTATCTATCATCAATGTCTTGGTGTGCGTTTGCTGCTACCCTCCTTCCCATCTTGGATGTCCTGGCGTTACATTCATCTCCATTTCATCACACCTTTTTTCTTCTTTTCGTTCTCAACAAAACTTTTTTTTCATCTCCTCACACTCTGTTCACTGTTCCCACTTCTATTCACACTCTATCTCACAGACATAGACATACACCCACAAACACATCATGCCCTTGTACTCTTGCCCATATTCATCATCCATAATCGTGTGTTCCATCGTATATGTATGCTCAAGGTCGTCACCAACTTATCAGACCTTTGGTCCGGTTAAACCCACCGCGCAGCTGCGTCTCCGGCTTGACAACCTTGCCCTTGAGGATAGTATACTTGACCAGGTTCTCGCAGTCCTCCGGTCTAACCCTCGCCAGCCAAATACCCTGAGCAGCTCCTTGGATTCCTCCTTTCTCTTCTTCTTCTCCTTCTCCTTCCTTGTCCCCATTCTCTTCCTCTGCCTCCTCCTCTACCTCATCCTTCCCAAATGCATTCCGTCTCCGGTACACCATGACATTAGCAGAGTACTTGTGCCCTCCAACATGACTGATGAAATAGATCCCCACACCACCGGGCCTCTCATCGTGAAGATCGCGGTACAGACCCAGAGGACGGAGGTGACGTTCCAGCTCACGACGGAGTAGGGGGGCGCTCTGACCACAGCGCACGTCTCGCGTACGCTGACTGCACATGAGTATCACCGCGCTGTGGGGGCAGTCTCGCATAGATAGACCTCCTGGCAGTGTTGGTGTTGGTGCTGCGGGCGTCGCTGCTGCTGGCGCTGATGGAGACGAGGGCAGAGAAAAGTTCATGGGTGATGTCGTCGTCGGTGATAGCTCGACTACCTGACGTATCAGGTCCGGCACATTCTCCGGCTTGACATTGTCGATGAGGGTGAAAGCAGGTAGGAGGAGGACGGTGGTAGGTTCGGTGTAGTCTGTTGTCCCGTGTGGTGTGGGAATGTCACTTGCCGATAGCATCATTTTCTAGGTGTTTGGTTAGTTCTTGCTCTCTGTTCTATTGTCTCCCACTTGTTTCATTATGTCTTTGACTCTCTCTCTCTCTCTCTGCTTTCTCTGTCCCCATCTCTATGCTTTCCCTCCCCCTCCCTGTCTGTCCCTCTTGAGTCCAGATCTGCATCGTACATGCCGAGACAACAGCAAAAGAACCAAGCAGACCAAAAGGACCACACGCAAGAGTACAAAGCAAAAAGAGGAAGGAGAGAAAAGTCCGAAAAAAAAAAGTCAAGCAGTGAAAAGAAGAAAAAAAAAACAGAGAGAGGAAAAAAAAAAAAAAGAAACTCACCCCATTAGATGGTGCCGAAGCCTTCCCAACAGCCTGCATGACACTCCCCTTCTCATCAGACACATCCCTCACCCAGTCCGTCTTGCCCGTCCCGACGAGGAGATGGGTGCTCCAAGGTCCAACATGCCCGTACAGCTTGTCACCCTCCTCGACCTTGAAGTTGCGCGGGTACTTGATGGTGCATGTCTCGCAGTCGCGTAGGCAGTCGTCTCCGTCGGTGGTGGGGTCCGTCTTTTCAAAGAGCTGGGACATTTGTGCCTTTCCTCCTGCACTTCCGCCGCCACCCAGGACCCATGATCCTAGTGATTTGAATGTCGCCGCCATTTTGCTCGTGCTGGTGATGCCTCTGACTGCTCCTCGGCCTTGACTTGCAGTCTTTCCGTTGGGTTGCTGCTGTTTCTCCTCCTGATGATGTCGTGTCCTCGTCGTGGTCGTCATCTTGGTTTCCATTTTTAAAAATCGCGGGGGGG
>FYEV01001645.1:135147-147185 GCA_900188565.1 Geosmithia flava | reverse complement strand
AAAAAAAAAAAAAAATTGTCCATACAGAGAGTATCCGCACTCTAATACCAGCCAATTTGGCATGTGCTTATTACACCTTGAGCGGAAGACGCCTTTTTACCCACTATCCGGCCTCATATTCCCACCTTTGAACAATTCATCTATTCAATCTATGAATGGTTTCATTACGGAGTATATCGTTTTACAGTCTATCATCTAGTATTACTTGGAACATGTAGTAAACACCCCGCTTCCCCAACTGTTTCTTTACCCCATACTCCCACACAAAGTCTCAACAAGATGCAATGCAGCCCATTTCATCTGAATACACCCTCCCCGTCATCCCGTCTCCTTCTCGTATCAATGCCACCATCTCCAGAGGTCAACCCCGCCAACGCCAACCCGCCAACCCGCTACGTATGCAGCCGCAGCCGCAGCTTTCCCCTCACTATCCAGGGAACTATTGCTACTACTGCCACTACTGGTACTCCGTACTACTAGTATCTACTATCAATACCCGCTTTGTCCTGTCCTGCCCACTTGCCGTTTGTCCGCCACATCCGACATGTATGGCGTCAAGTTGATCTCGCCACTGGAACTCGTAAGTACGAGTGCAGGTCTAGCCTTCATTGTCCTTTTCTATTGTCGTTGTTCTTTATCTTTCCCTCTATTCTTTCGCTTCTCCGTTTTTTTTTTTTTTTTTTTTAACTCATCTCCTATTTCTCTCTCTCTCTTTCATTGTGAATAACCCTTATTTCCCATCTCTCATTTCTAAATATCTCGCAGCATCACTTTCAACATGCCAGTCTGTGCCGCCCCCCTTGCATCTAACCAACTGCCAACATCCAAGACATGGGGGGCGCCACATGAATAGACTTTTTTTGCTTTTCCTTGTTTTCGTTTCTTGGTATTTCTTGGTATTTTCTTTACTTTTATTATCTCCGGACTGGGGGGAGGGTTTACTTCTATTGAGGGTTATATATACATTATATATTTTTATTTATCGAGGTTTATATATACATTTTTTGCACTTTCTTTATCGAGGCTTATACACACATTTCTATTCATCAAGGTTCATATGCTCATATGCACACCTTCATCGAGGTTCATATACACTCTTTCATGCATGCTGTATACACTTCTTATTCATGCTATATGCAACACGCTGTCAAAGTAGCTGTAAATAACTAAAAGTTATCGCTGAACACGAAAACCAAAACGGCCATATAACCTAGTGAATCGTAGACAATCGTCAAAGGGGATAGAGAGAGGTGGGGGGTGGACAGAGGTGCAGAAGGTCAGAGAAGCCTGGGTGTCAGAGAAAGAGGGTCAGAGGTGCAGAAGGAGGAGAAGAGGAAGAATCAGAGAAAGCCGGGGCCAGCAAGGTTAATAGGAAGTAGCGAGAAAGAGAGAGGCCAGAAGACCCAGGTCAACAAAATGAATGGGGAGGCAAGAGAGAGGAAGATGGCGGTTGTTAAAAAAAAAAAAAAAAAAAAACTGATGACAGTCTGAACAGCACAATTCCAGACACGCAGGGACCAGGGAACAGACAAGAAAGGGAAACAAAAATCAATCACTTCCTCTTCCCCCTCTTCCCCTTCCCATCCTTCTTCCCAGCAACACTAGCCGTCCCACCCTCGAGCTCGCCCTCCTCCAGCGCCCCCTGCGTCTCCATCTCCCGCAGCTTCTCCTGCCCAGAGATGAACATGCTCAGGTCGCGATTCATCTCCTCGAGGTCCCCCTTCTGGGACTTCAACTCCCGCACCTGCCCGGTCGCCTCCTCCAGCCTCTCCTCCAGGTGTGTGATGCGCGCCATGAGGCCCTCGCTGATGCGCTTCTCCTCCTGCACGCTGTTGCCCAGGCTGCGCGCCAGGTCCTGGCTCTTGGACGCGCGCCTCCTCTCGCGCTCCAGGTCGCGCTCCAGCTGGGGGACCGTCTCGTCCACCAGCCGTCGGTGCTTTTCCTCCAGGTCTGCCGTGCGGGACGCCGTCGCCTCGGCTGATCGCGTCGCCGACTCCGCCGCCGCCGATGCCGCAGACGCCATGTCTACTGCTTGGTTGAGCTTCTCCTCGTAGTATGCGCGCTGAGACTCGAGCTGGCTGGTAATCAGCTGGCTGTACTCGAACCCGATGCTCTCCAGCTTGGCTCGGGGCACCACGTCGTCATCGTCGTCGTCGTAGTAGTCTTCGTCGCCCTCGTTGTTGCTGTTATTGTTGTTGTTGCTGCCGCGACCACCCCCGGATCTGTGCCGGCCCCTTCGGCTGCTCCGCACGGGGAGCTCGACGACTTTTCCGTCACCCTTGTCGCGAATCAGCCGGTGAACCCACGTGTCCTCGGCGTAGTCCCATACGTGCTGCGTCTCCAGCTCCAGGGCGAAGCTGTGCGCCGTCTCCTTCCAGTGGTCCTTTGCGTGCCCGCCCTTGTACCGCCCACACCCCACGCGACCGCACATCAGGCAGATCCAGAGGTCTTCGGGGCTGTCGCACACCGAGCACAAGTTAGACACAGACCCCCCAAATGGCTGGCTGTACGGATTCGTAGGGTCGACCGCCTCGCCGGATCCGTGACCTCGCGACGCGTTGGTAAATCGACACACCGGACACCCGGCCCCGTCCCAGTTCTGCAGGCATTTGCAGTGGAACACGTGAGAACACGGTATCGTCATGAGTCCATTGGTCTCGTCCATCCTCTCCAGACATACCGGACACGTAGGTAGTTCCACCAGGTTGGGTGCCGGTGGCGGGAACGGCTTGAGCGTGTTGGAGACAGCTGCAGTCGATCCTGACGAAGATGAGGGCCCTGCGCCTGCTGTCGTAGTTGCCGATGCTGATGCTTCTGCGTCATCAGCCCGCTGCCCGGGAGTCTCAAACGTGATCCTCTTGACAAAGACGACATGACAAGTCTGTAGCTCCATGTTGAACACCTTCCCGTCAAATTCCTTCTTCCACTTCCTTGCCCTGTCGCTGTTGCGAAACTTGAGCAGAGCAAGGTACGTGTTGATCTTGGACGTCATCACCATGCGGTAGTGACTAATGTCGTCCTGCCACCGCTCGCCGATGAAGCCCAGAAAGTCGCTGGGGGTCATCCAAGCCGGCACAGACGGTATACACAGGGTAGTGCAGTCCTCCTCTCCCTCACCATCCGCTGAACCACCGCCCTCCGCTGCCGTTGCAGCAGCAGCAGCAGCGACGTTGTTGTTCCCCGCCACCCATTTTGACTCCTCTCCTTCTCGGTAGAAATGGACAACTCCCCATCCTAGTTCGGTATTCTTCGTCTGTAAAGGGACATATTCGGCCTTGTTTCCCGATCCGGAAGTCGGCCCAAGAGATGGCGCAGCCGCAGGTTCTGCTGCTGCTGCTGCTATCGTTGCCTGCTGGTCGCTTGCCATACTTCCGCTTCGACGGTTGAGAACCACCGTCTCGACACTCACGCGACCAAACCTCCAGTCTTGTATCGCAGCCGCCACCGCCGACGAGGCCTGATTCACTGCCTTGCCGTGTCTATCGTGCGTCGTACTCGTACGAGTAGTAGCAGCAGTAGCAGTATGGTTCTCTCGTCGATCGTTTTCGCTCTTCTTATCTGAGTGCGGATGCGATGGCAAATCGTCGTCAAAAATGTCGGCCTGCGCAGACGGCACCCAGATCTTGTCGTCGCTGTGGTTGCTACCGTTGGTCTTCGAACCTTCTGCTCCTGGTGTAGGCGTGGGGTAAAGCTCAAACGTGAGGTGATAGAAATAAGAAGGCATTCCAGCTTTTGGTTGTTTCCAGATTCCTTTTCGTTTCTCTGCTTGTTTGTTTCGTCTCTCCGCTTGTTCGCAGGACGTCTTTTCGTTTAATCGTAGAATCTTCGCTTCCGTCTTTCTTCGTAATAATCGTAAAAGATACAGGGTTCCGACGTCGGCCGTCTCGCTATCGTGCTGGTTCACTTTGCCCCTCGTCGCAAAAGAATGTGTGGGTGGGCAAAAAAAGAAAGGCACAGGATGTAAGAAAAGAGGAAGAATAGAAGAAAAAAGAATGTACTCGAATCTGCGCACGTGTATCAACGCAGTCACTCAACTAGGTGCATGGTGATTCTACAAAAGCTACCGGTAGCTGATGCTGGTTCAAGGTGTTGTGGTTGTGGCAAGAATACCGTGCCATCCATGAATTTCGCATTCTACGAGTCTGTCCTGCCGACAGAGCTTTAGGTCTGGGAAGCCGCCACCCCACCAAACATTGCGCACAGAGCACGGACCCATCACCATCAGCCTTGTCATCAGGCCTCGGCGGCTGATTGCGGCTAGTCAGACAATAGCGAGTGGCTCCGTGCTGCGTGCGTCATAACGCCCCCACATTGAATTCGACTCATACATGTACTCCGTAATCACAGTATCTGTAAGCATCATGTCTTCCAAGCATTCTCACGATTCTACGAGTATAGCGAGCAAAATGGTAGACAGCGATAATAATGTCTTGATTACGTGCCATCAGAAACGGCACACAAAACTATGCTATTATGTATTGGAAGCGTCCCAGTATGAAACGAACCCCTTGAAACCGCAAAAACGCCATTCTGCCAGTCCAACTGGCGTCATAAGTTGTCGTCAAGAAAAACAAAGACTCAGGCCTCATGCCTCACGCACCCAGACCATTTACTGGCCGCCACGGAGACGGAGGACCAGGTGAAGAGTGCTCTCCTTCTGGATGTTGTAGTCAGACAGGGTGCGACCGTCCTCGAGCTGCTTACCAGCAAAGATAAGACGCTGCTGGTCAGGAGGGATGCCCTCCTTGTCCTGAATCTTCGACTTGACGTTGTCAATAGTGTCGCTAGATTCCACCTCGAGAGTAATCGTCTTTCCCGTCAGGGTCTTGACGAAAATCTGCATACCACCGCGCAGACGAAGGACAAGGTGCAGCGTCGACTCCTTCTGAATGTTGTAGTCAGACAGCGTGCGGCCATCCTCGAGCTGCTTTCCGGCGAAGATCAGGCGCTGCTGGTCCGGGGGAATGCCCTCCTTGTCCTGGATCTTGGACTTGACGTTGTCAATAGTATCCGACGACTCGACCTCGAGCGTGATGGTCTTGCCGGTCAACGTCTTGACGAAGATCTGCATACCACCACGGAGGCGGAGGACGAGGTGGAGTGTCGACTCCTTCTGGATGTTGTAGTCGGAGAGAGTGCGGCCATCCTCAAGCTGCTTGCCAGCAAAAATCAGGCGCTGCTGGTCCGGGGGAATGCCCTCCTTGTCCTGGATCTTGGACTTGACGTTGTCGATGGTGTCCGACGACTCAACCTCCAGGGTGATGGTCTTGCCGGTGAGGGTCTTGACAAAGATCTGCATACCACCACGGAGGCGAAGAACCAGGTGGAGGGTGCTCTCCTTCTGGATGTTGTAGTCGGAGAGAGTACGGCCGTCCTCGAGCTGCTTGCCAGCAAAGATGAGACGCTGCTGGTCAGGAGGAATGCCCTCCTTGTCCTGGATCTTCGACTTCACATTGTCGATGGTGTCGGAGGACTCAACCTCGAGGGTGATGGTCTTGCCGGTGACTGAGGGGAAGAGTTGTCAGTATGACATCAGGCAACGGGTGTGTGGATAAGTAAGTACTCACGGGTCTTGACAAAGATCTGCATGATGTATGATTTCAGAATGCGAGTTTGAGATGTGTATAGGTGTTTGAACGGGGTATTATGATGGTATTTTGGTTTCCGAGATGGATGGATGGATGGGGGAAAGGTGAGATGGCAGGAAGAAAAAGAGATCCTAGGTTCGGAATGGGGTGATGGCTTGTTTATGTAGGGAAGACCGAGGGGAGAGAGGGAGAAGGAAGAGGGGTGGCGGGAGGCGCAGTGGGCGATTACGCCTGACTTGTGCTGGGGGGTCGGCCGGGGGGGGGATGGAACGTGAATGCTCGCTAATAGTAACCAACTGGGCAACTGCTAGCAGCCTAGCACCCGCTAAATTGATATCCAGATGGCCAACCAGCTACGTACCATCGTGATTCATCGGTGGCTTACCCAATCATAGAGGCGCAAGCAGCACCGAGAAGGCTCCAGAACGCGGAGGAGGGGCCAACTGGCAACTAACAGTAACTCTCCATACAAGCCCACTGCCCGTGCCCATGTGTCCCGGATACCTGGTCTCACCGCAAGCAGCCGCCCGTGGAGCTTGTACCTGCAACCTCAGGCATTGGCTCTTATCGCCCGGGGATAGGTGGGGCCCTCCTTCCGCCCTCGAGTTTGATCATGCGGTATGTACGGAGTACGGCTGGGTCTTTGACCTTGTAGCCTCAAGCCCAGCAACCTCAGAGCAAGGGAAACCGAAATGGAAGAAGAGGCAAATGTCGTTAAAGTTTCTGTTAGTCGTTTGAGAATGAATGCTAGATCCTTGTTCAGATTCTCTTCTCGAGTTGCATAATGATTGGCCATGTCTCTCAAGGTGGCAAATCCATGTGCCGTTGACCGCAGTTCAGGTTCCAGGAACAATGACAAATCCGGCGCAGGCCGAACTACGACGACTACATTCGTTGATTTTCCTTTTCAAATTGCGTTGCTTTCCTATTCATGTCCTTCTACTGCTTTCCTTTCCTGTTTCTCTCCCTCTAGTCTTATCAAAAGTAGGCTCTTGCTTGTGCCATCTCCCTTGGTTGGCACGTCACGTATCGCGTGAAATGCGGGGTCAATGTACGCTACCCCTTGTCGTCAACACCGTGATGAGTTACGTCATATCGAACACCGTGATGGCCCATGACAGAGGGATTTGTTGTGTTTCCGCACGAATATTACCAGGAGGCATCTTTGGTTGATGCGGGAAGGGTTCAGGGTGTTTTCGGTTCCATGAGCCTTCAGTCGATTTATCCAGCACCAGCACAAGCACGCATCAAGCACCAGCATCAAGAACTAAGCACGTACCAAACTCCAAACACTGCAGCGATATCGGCGAGATAAGACTGAGCTCACGACCACCAACCCACGTAAACCACGTTGCTCTTATGGTCTTTTCTAATAATCCGGCCCATCGCGATTTTATACTTGCATCGTACTACGCAGTTTGTGCTCGTACTGCAGAGTGCCCGTGCCAGGACCAGACTGCTAAGCGACCGAGTGCCTACATCAACGTGCACCTTGATCCCAAGCATGAGCATGAATACAGATTCCAAACTGCTGTGCTCTCAACCACGTCAACGTGCGACGCATTTTATTGCATGTTTTTCGTCACATGTAGTAGTTATTCCTGCTCTTGCTTCTGTTCTTGCTCCTATTTCTATCTCCTATTGATGCCAACCACTCCCACTCCCACTCCCATCCTCCGAGTCTCCGATGTCTCAGTCCACGTCTACTGCCCAGAACCGCTGCACATATGCCCAAACACGTCGATGCACATCACCAAGCTGCTGCGCTGTAGGACATTCTATCATGCGTTGCTAGAGGACACATTGTCATGCTCCGTACTCCTTGTTCATAACCCAATATCATCATGTGCTTGTAGTATAGTCCCGTCTGTACTCGTATCCTTTTGTATTAATGTATACTCCGTATCTCTGGTATATTACCATGTACCGTGTAATATGAAACCGCATCCATGACACCTCACACCTCACACCTCATCCCTCACAAAAGCCCTCACCGCCTCGGTAGCAAACACACCTCGGTAATAACCGTCGGACAACCACCTTTGACAAGCACTGCACAAGCACTGCGCAAGCACTGCACAAGCTGCACAAGCAATGATGTCTGACCACTTCTACAACGCAAACCATGCAGACCATCTTAAAATCCCGCCGTTATTACCTATGTATATCCCGCCATCATGCCATGACCTGCAAGCCCACGGAACACTCTTTCCACGCCGCACGGTAAGTAATACGCTCTCCCCGAGAGTGTGCAGCCTATGCAGCGTAATGCAGTCATCAATGAAGTCTGCAATGCAACAGTTTACGAGTACTGTGTAATAGTTTGATATCTGTAACGTAGCATGTCAGAGTCAGAGTCAATATCAAGCAAGTCAAGCAAGTCAAGTAAATCAAGAAAGCCAAGTAGTGTCAATAGTCAGAGCCAATGTCAATATCATAATACTCATTCAGGAAATCATTTCAGAAAATAAAAATGCTTTTGTCCATTGCTCATTGAAATAAACACCACAATAAAAGTGTGACGTCTAGGAAATATCAAAAGAAAGAAGCCCAGTTAAAAAATGAATCTCAAAGAAAAACGTCTCGTAATAAAATAGAAGCTCAAGAATCTCAGTGAAATAAGGAAAGCTGAGAGTGAAAGAATAAATGAAAGCTCAAAAACCCGCTTGTATTTCATCGTCTCAAATTTTCGACGTTATAATGAATAAATAACAAATTGACGTGAATTTCTTTTTTTAAAACGACAGGTTAAAAACAAATTTGATGACATAAAACCAAGACAATGAAAAAAAGAAGAAAAGACGCGGTAAAGACGCATGATAAAACAACTTTCGTCATGACAACATGAAAAAAAAATAACATGCCCTTGTTGAAAATCATACATTTCGTCGTGAAGAGGGTCATAATAATAATAAAAAGGCATTCGTGGACCGTTGCAAAATAAATCGTGCGTGATTTCGTTATAGAATCCTTTCGTCACCTACCTTTTTTGTTCCTCCTCTTTAGGACCGTTAGGTCTAAAAGAATGCCGTCTTTTGTTTTGATTTCTCCTTTAAAAAAGAAAGAAAAAAAAAGAGTAAATTTCTTATAATGAATGGAAGAAATGACACGTAATTCTTTCGTTGTTGTTGTTGTTGTTGTTGTTGTTGTTGTTGTTGTTGTTGTCTTCGTCTTGTTTTGAGGCGTGTATCGAGATAAAATGGGAGAGCAAAAAAAGAGAGAAAGCAAAACGACATCGCTATGACAAAAGAAATGCAAGAAAAAAAAGATATGGGGGTTGGAAAGGGGATATCCACAAAGGCAATCTCAATCCTCTGGTGTTTGGTTCCCAGAGACCACAATAGAGGTCAACCCTTCAAAAAAACATAAAGAAATACAAGCGCAAAGAAGTGAAATGAGCAAAGGAGTAGAAATAAACAGGATCAGAGACAGATCAGATCCTAGTTGGCACGGATGACGAGCTTTGACACAAACTTGTTGGACAATGAGTCAAAGTCGTAGCGGTCAAACGTAGCCTCTTTGCGGTTGCGAAGGTATGATTCTAGATGGCGTTGTGTTAGTTGAATGTCGAGAACATAGTAACAGGGAATAAAAGAAAAAAAACATACCATGCTTCAAAACATGTTGCCTCACTTCCGTCATGGCTTCGCACACAGCCTCATTGTCGTGAAGAAGGTGACCGTGCTTGCGCGTGTCCCAGTCGGTGAAAGCCGGCAGCTTCTGCGAGATGGCGTGGAAGAGGCCGACGATGACGCCGACGGGCGTCGTCTCCATGTCGTTGCAAAACTTGTCGACGGCGATGGGGTCCGGGGTGCGGTAGTGGCTGTCAAACTGCATCTCCTCCCACACGGCCAGCAGGATCGAAGCCAGCATGAAGATGGTGGGCCAGTTCTTCATCTTCTCGCCGCTGTAGACGCCAGAGTACAGCGACGAGAGCTCCTCGAGGATGTCCTTCTGCAGCTCGCGCCACATGTCGGCCAGGGCGCACTTGATCTGGAAGTTGATCATGACGGGCGCCACGGTCCGGCCAAAGTACTTGGACTCCTCGTCGTCAATGTGTCCGTCCATGTCGACCTCGGAGCCCTGGCTCTCGACCATGGTGATGTGCATCGTCAGGTTGTAGGCCAGGACCAGCTTCAGGGCCTTCTTGATGACGGGCATGCGCTGCTTCATGTAGAAGCGGTGGGCCGTCTTGAGGATCTCGGTGATGAAGGGCGTGCCCTCAAAGTGCTCGTCGATGAAGTCCTCAAAGGGTCCCTCGATGTGGCTGTTGAGGTACTCCTCGAGCGCGGCCAGGTTGATGCCCTCGGCGCCGACGCTGAGCTTCTCGGTGCGCGTCTCAAAGTCGATGGGCTCCTGGTCCGTCAGGTACGACTCGACCCAGTCAACGTTGAAGCACTCCTCATCGGCCACGTAGACCTGGCGGACCATGACGGGCAGGACGAAGCCGTAGCCGTGGGTGATCCACATGAGCGTCTCCTTCTGGGCGAAGCCCTTGATGTTGTTGATGGAGACGCCGGGGGTCAGGTGCTTGTCGTAGTCGGCCTTCCAGTCCTTCATGAAGTAGCCAATGTCCTTGATGTCGATGCGCGTGCAGGGAACCTGCCACAGACGGGCGTGCGAAGGCTGGCATCCTCCGCAGGGCTCGCCCTTGTCACACGTCTTCTTGAGGAACTTGCAACGCAGGCAAGCACGCAGCTTCCTGATCTCGCTGGCCTGCTTGCGCTGCTCGGGCAGAAGAGGGCCCTTTCTACGGCCAACCTTCTTCTCGACGGTGCCATCCTTCTTGCCATTCGAGGAGCGGCGGACAACCGACTTGGTGGTGGTCTTGCTGATGGGGCTCCTGCGGGGGCCGCCCGAGTTCCTCCTCGGTGCGGCGTTGGAGGGGGGCGAGGAGGAGCCGGCACCGCTTCCGGGGCTGTGACGTGCCGAAGAGGGCTCTGACTTGATGGGCCTGGGAGCGACGGCCGAGGTGGTGGGGCTGACGCTGCCGTGGGCGTGGGCGTGGGCGTGGGCGTGGTGGTCATGGGCATGGGCATGGTGATCGTGAGCGTGGTGGTCGTGGGCATGGTGGTGCTGACCGTCGGTCGTGTAGCAGTTGCGGTGGCTGCTCTCAGCAGCGCCGTTGCTGTCGGAGCCAGGGGAGAAGGGGGAGAAAGGGAACAGCGGCACCTCCTCGAAGCTGCCAACGTCGAGCGAGTTGGCACCGTCGGACGAATCCGAGTTGGTCCTCAGGTGCAGAGTCTGCGAGGGGTTGAAGATGGCAGCACCCTGGGCGGGCTGGAACTGCTCAAAGTTGGGCTGGTTCCACTCCACCATGGTCCAGCCCTCGCCGGCAGACGAGGGGAGAGACAGGACCTCAACGTAGGTGTTGGTGGGCGAGCTGCTTCCCACGCTGCCCATGCGGGGCAGGCCGTCCATCTGGAGGGTGTTCTGGAAGTCGTGCCAGTTGTCCATTCCGGTGCCTCCCCAGTGCATGGCGTGGGTGGTCTCGTCGAGGCCGGGCATGGTGAAGGCAGAATCTAGCAGGTTTGTCTGCATGGCGGTCTGAGCAGTGGTGGTGGGCGGGAAGTAGTCGAGGGATCCCGGGGCCAGGTTGGAGAAGGTGTTGAAGCCCATGAGGGGGTCCTGGATCAGATGGGACATGTCGGCGGGGGACATCTGCTGCTGGTGCTGGTGCTGATGTTGGTGCTGGTGCTGGTGCTGATGCTGATGGTCCTGGCCCTGCTGCCGTTGTTGTTGCTGCTGCTGCTGAGCCATCATGGCGGCATGCTGCTGAATCTGCTGCTGCTGGAGAGCCCAATCGGTCAAGGGACTCGCGGTGGGAGCAGCGGGAGGGAAGGGCGACTGCTGAAGCGGCGAGGGATGGCTGTGAGGGCTCGACGAGTGTGACAGGGGCGAATGCGATTGAGGCTGGTGATCAGGCGAGCTGGTGGTGGTCTGAGGGGCAGACATGTTGTCCATGTCGACACCCACGGACCAATTTTGGGTGTTTGTCATGGCTGAGGTGTGAGGGGCAATAGAAGCGGCGGCGTTTGAAGCCGTGGTCGGGTAGGCGTAGTGATGAAGCTGAGGATGGTGTTGGTGATGATTTTGAGTCAGCTGCTGATGGTGATTCTGCTGGTGCTGGTGCTGCTGATGCTGCTGGTGATTCGTGTTCGGATTTCGTTGATTCTGGTGATGCTGTTGTTGCTGGTCGTAGGCGAGGTTCAGATAGGCATTCCCCCCGGCGCTAAGATTAAAGTCGAGGGTCATGCTGGGCAGGAGAAAGGGGAAAAGGCTCCTAAAAAGTAATGGGCTGCGAAGATTCTGGCGTATTGTTACGAGACGATGAGAAGAGACACCGCCTTTTTCCTTTTGAGCTCCCTGTAGCGGAAGTATAGGGAGCGAAAAAAGAGGAAAAGAAGGAATCAGAGGCCGGGGGAGGCGGAGGAAGATGTTGGACCGACT
>FYEV01001645.1:109643-123459 GCA_900188565.1 Geosmithia flava | reverse complement strand
CCCCCCCCTCGTATTCCTCGGCGCGAACCGGTTCGCCAATGTCACGTTTTCCCACGTTTTTTGTTTTGTTTTGTTTTTGTCTCCCCGCCGTTATTGTTATTGTTGGTCCCCTCTTTCGGTCCCCACCACCCTCCAGGTTTAGATCTGAGACATAAGGAAATAGACGGCGTCGTTATCCCGGGGTGTGTAGTAGTAGATGGGGGGTAGGGGAGACAAAAAGAGAGAGAGAGACAGAGAGAGACGCGTGTTTACGGTAGCTCTAGAAAGTTCAGTACTGCCCCCCCCACTGGCTGTCGTTTTGATACTAATGTATTGATTTACAAAAAGCAAAGAAAACATGAGCGGGGGAGGGTTGCATGGGAGGGGAGGGGGAGGGGCATTCGGTATGACTGACTTTCACCAATGCCAAGTACATGTAGTCATGATACTTCAGAAACCCTCGATATCAAGAAATCATTGTACGGCCTAGGTTCAGGTACTGAACCAGCACCTCACAAAGTAACAGTATTGCTACTAGTATACTACTAGTAGTAATACTAGGTAGGTATCAATGTAGTAGTAGGTGACAGACTCGAGGCAGGACGTGATAATAGCACGGAGTATTATTCTGTCATGTGTGGACATATGTACGAGCGTCGAGTACCGAGTACTATTGACTTGGATAAAAGACATGCATCGTACTATTACTAGTAGTGCTACTACTGTTTACATGTAGAAGCACCAGAGGTAGTAACATCGCCCCTCTCTCTCTTTGTCCTTTTTTAGGGTCGCAGGAGATGCGACCTCATGCAGGTGAACTGGCAGCGCATGTAACTCGTACTCGTACAATTTCATCATTACTCGCGCGCGCCACCACTCTTTTTTCTTCTTCTTTCTCCTTGTCGGCTATCGTTTCGTACAGATTGAGAGAAGATGATGGCTTTTTGTTTATTTTTATTTTTATTATCTCGTCTACTCTTTGAGATCAATTGACCTGCAGAAAAGAAACTTTCATTACACACGATAGAGAAAAAGGACCAGTCAATTGTATGGGCGTATCGCCTTGTCTTCTCAAACCCCCCCACGGCGCTTACGATTCCAAGACATGAAAAAAGAGATACTACCGATACACGATTCGTTATGCAGATATTGGCGGGGGGGAAAGGACCCAGTCATATCTGTGTATCTAGCGAGAGAGAGCGAGCGCGGGCCGACCATGATTCATGGGTAAACCCTGATGAGGTCGTACAGAAACTTTTGTGTGCGTGCGGTGTGTGCTTGGACCTCTGCGAACCGCCGAACCACTACTACTAGCTGCATGTCTTCGGAGAATGGAGGCATACAAATGTGCGGCAGAAGGTCTCGGCATTTTGATTCTATTTTGACCAAAGACCAAAAGAAAGAAAAGAAAAAAGGCATACATCGTAGGCGCGCGCGTGTAGGAAGAAGGGTCATGGTTCTAGAATTTGGGTAAAACGTCATACTACCAGAGGGATTGGAAGGCAATCAACACATTGAATGTACATGTATGGGCATGAATAATGTGTACTACAGTTACGTTGCAGCAGCAGCAATCAGACAAGCAAAGGAAACCCTAAGGCGTATATGCAAGGTCGCCATCATTCCATGTCGGCGACGATATTGACAGGTAGGTACATACATACATGTATATACGAATGTGGAGAGGCCGTCAAAAGAAGAAGACTGTTAAAAGTATGAATGAGGCGTATCGGTAACCCCGTGACGCAGACTAGAAGCATACCGAGGAGAATAAAAAAGAAAAAGAGGTAATATGGGAAACCCACCAGGGTGGCACCGGCCATATGGTACCGCCCGGGCTGTCAGACCTTGATGGCGGTGGTGCCATGGGCCCCATGGTGGTGGTAGTGATGGTGGTGTGGATTTTTCCCTGGTCTGGTCTGGTCTGATCTGGCCTACATGTACTCCAGTTCTGGTCGGCCATGTCGGAACCCGTCACGGCCGCGGTTCATGATATCGACTGGTTTTGGTCCGGGGGGGTGTTGAAGGGGGGGAGCATCGTGGGCGGGGAGGAGGAGACATGGACAGAATCGGATATAGGCGGTTGATCAAACATGAGGGGAGTGCTTTTGTGTGTTTGAATCAAGTTACACTGCTTTTGATGTGCACATCTGAGAACCACCAGGAGCCTCACATCACGCGAGGCTTTATGTTGTGCTTCCTTGCGTGTGTGGTGCTTCCTCTATTGTCCCCATTTCTCGGTGGCGCCGTCATTCATGATGGGGGCTTGTTCATTTTGAGTTGGTGATGCTGAGTGAGGCTTCATCGATGGAGGGTGAGGGGGGAGGGGGTGGCAGGTACATATTACAAAGTAACACACGTACATACAGAATAACCCATACGGAGTGCACATATACAGAGTATTACGAGCATGTACTACATGACAAAGTGTCGGTCGAGATGTAATAAATGACGAGGATTATTATCATCTGGATGGAGTATTACTCCGGAGTACTCCGTACTATACCTCCAGTCGATATTACTACTACCACGAAGACTCTTTAACGAGTGATATTGTAATATATTAATACATAGACTCAGAGTCCCAGTCCCCATCATGATGCACCCAGACGGACTGGGAAATTTGCTAACAAACCAAGCTAGCAGACGTGGTCGCATGGTTATGGGTTTGCGGACAATCGACTCTGGCCTGTTCGAATCAAAAACATCTTCATTTCTGGCCCCTTCTATTCGGTGCATGCGGAGGAGGAGGTCAACAAGTCCAGTCAGTTCTGCCAACGCATCATTGCATAAAGGCCGAGGCGAGGGGACTAAGAAAGAAGAAGTACAGATGACAAAGTACCTATGGACAAGTCTTGATGCCTGCAATGGCACGTAATGTGCAGGTACTCTATACCATGGTCTCATGGGGTTTGTAGTAGAGTCGTACTCGCATCTTTCTTCTACCTGTATCCGTAGTCCTGTACAGGTAACTTTCATTGCGTATTATATTACCGTACTCGTGAGAGAGCAACAACTCCCTCCCCCCCCTCACCTCCCCTCCTCTTTCTCGGCCGGACATATTGTATCACAACTACTGCTTGGAGAGAGTTGCATGTAATGTAATGCGTCTGCCGTCTCGCACGGGTCGAACTGTACCGGCACTGCAATCGTCTATATGTGGCAAACCCTCCTAAGAGTTGGAAAGAAAGAAAACAACAGAAGGACGCGGCGAGAGGTGGGACGATTCTGTCCAATCAATTACAGGACATTCACCGTAAACTGCCATACAGACGGGACTCGTAAGGGTATTGGGGCCAGTCAGTCGTCAGTGATGCGTGCGTGCATCATTTTTTCTTCCTCTTTCTTTTCAGTGTGTGCGTACGTGCGTGTGTGGGCGTAATTGCCTGTATGTGTGTGGTCTGTGTGTGGTCTGTGTGTGGTGCGTGTGTGCAGTGCAGTTGCAGTGCTGTGCAGTGCAGCCAAGAAAAGCAACAAATAATACAAATAATACAAAAAAAAAAAAAAAAAAAAAAAAAAGGGCAGTTACGACCCAGATCTTCCCAGCCACATGGTGCCACCTCATCATTCTTGTCTGAATCGGCAAGGCATTCATCATGAGCTATTACCAACCAATCGCTGCCCTTTTGCGTGCCTTCCCTTTCTGCCTTTTACTGCCTACTACTTACCTATACAGGGCAGATTCTACAGGTAGTAGTGCTGTAGGTGTCAGAATGCACCTTCCCAATCTCCAGTCTTCCATCCCTCGCTCTTGCCTTTTGTAGAGAATCATACCAATACTCGTAGTAGTTTGCCTACCTGCCTGCCTACCTGCCTGCCTGCCTTGTCTGTTCGCCTTGTTCTTCCATTCTCTCGCCTTCTCCTCTCTTCTTCACTCCATCTTCTTCACTCCATCTTCTCTCTCCTTCCCTCTCTCTCTCCATCTCCTTCTCTCACTCTCTTTCTTTCTCTCAGTTCTCATCATTTTTGTTACTCTCTCATCATTTCGTTTTTGTGGGCGCTTCCTACCTCATGACTCCGTATTAATACTTCAATACAATACCTGTACGACTCGCTCCCGCAGAGTAAAATGTGTTCATGCACCCTCTCTGCAGCAACACACACACACACACCCTGGTCCAGTCTCACCGACCATTTGGCAGCCTGTGGCCCATTGGCATTTTACAAGATGCACATTGGACAATTGATGCTCCTCCCCCCTCCCTCCTCTGCCACTCAGGGCACTAACAACGCAGCAGCTCTGCCTTAGCTTGGGGGCGCCACTCCAGCAGGCCACTCAGATTTCAGTAAACGAGTAGTATTACTCCGTACTTGTTTAATTATTTTTATTTTTATTTTTCACTTCCTTCTTTTCTTCTTCCTCTT
Organism: Geosmithia flava; assembly: GCA_900188565.1. Classification (NCBI taxonomy): domain Eukaryota; kingdom Fungi; phylum Ascomycota; class Sordariomycetes; order Hypocreales; family Bionectriaceae; genus Geosmithia; species Geosmithia flava. The sequence continues at coordinate 119,115 of FYEV01001645.1, read as the reverse complement.
TGCCAGACGTTTCTACCAGTACGGACGGAGTAGCACCTTTGCTCCACCATCATCATGTACCCGATCATGGCGGGTCAACCCAAATACCAGCTGTGTCATCCACGACAATGGACGACTCCTCTACCAAGTACTGCGGTAGTATTGCCAGTAGGAGCTACGAGTATTACGAACATTACCACCATCAGCCTACAGGTACGAGTACTCTACCATGACTGTGGTTACTGCTATTCCTGTCTACTCATGTTGCTACAGTACTACTACTCATGTTACTACTACTGCTACTGCACGTATCGCACGCCTCGCACCTACACGTCTATGCCTCTCCTCCCCCAGACATTTTTTTTTTTTTGCATGCCCCTCCTCCCACACCCCTCTTCCAGGTCCTGTCATGTACTTCAGACAGTACGTATACTTGCACCTCGTCTGAGTGGACAAAGAAGGGACACCACTACCACTCGTACTAACAACCAAGACTCGTACTAGCAGCAGCATGTGCTCGCCTATTGTTACAGAGTATGATACTACCACAGTCTACCAGTACCGCTACGAGCACTACTACTGCTCGTACAGTAGTAGCTCTCCGCAACAGCTCCGCTTGTTCTGCAACCTACCATGGTCCATGGGGCAAGGACGAGGCGAGGACCCAGACAGCCAAACAACCTTTCTCCGACGTATGGGTATACATTTGTTATTACCCAGTGACAATACCTGCGACGTATTATTACATCCCATGTCTCTCTGCCCCAACGTTGCAGGCTTTGGCCGTGGTCCTGCAGCTCATCGTCTCAAGGACCCATCGCAATCAATCACCGGCAGCGTTTAATACGTCGTACTCGTCTCATACATGATGATACCGCCCGTTGTCGGCCTTGTCCTCTTTCTCTCCGCTGCTGCTGCTGCTGCTGCGTACCTGTCACTTTTCTATCTCCTTCTCTGGCGTTTATGCCCACTGGCACATACATGTTCCCTGTACGAGTACTTACAGACCAAGAAGGTGATGTGCACATCCCTGCAACATCATGTTTTGTTCCCGGCCGGTGATTTTTCTCTCTTTTCAACTCAATGTCAATGCCAGTGCTATCATTTACCACCACAACGTACTTGTACATGGTACAGTACCACAGGCTCACAGTAGGTACGAGCGCGAGTACTCACTCGCATCTCGAAAACTGTTACCCACCTCTCTCTTCTCCCCACTTACTGCCATTGCCTCGACCCCGGCCGTGCATTAGGGTCACCAAAACAAAGATCTCGGACATGCTCTGTCCCACTAGGTGGCCTCCGTTCTTTGGCCCAAGGGGCGAGAGAGGGGAACGTCTTGCAGACCATGGCCAAACCACCGTCTTCTTGGCCTCATCCTGTCCGGCGTTATTTCGCCACCACCCCGACCCATTCGTGCGTGTGCGTGTGCATGCACTCGTATGAGTAGTAGACAGCACACACGCACTCACGCACACACACACACTCGCACTCACTCACACACACCAACTCGCGCGCGCGCGCACACACACATACAGAGTACGCACACGCACGCGGGTTATCATTACGTCGAGGGCTTGACGGTTAACGTGACTATTTGTCTGCGTACCCACTGGCGGATTACCGTCCGTGTCTTTCTCTACGGGGTACATGTACTGAGTACCAGTCGTCTCTGATTGTGTAGATTGTCCACAGCTACCGACCGGACCACCACCCAAGACCTAAGCTTGTCCGTCGGCCGCATATCTCTGGCGTCTCCGTCTTCCTGGCGCCTCCGTCCGCCTCGCCGTGGACAAGTCGACGACGACGACGACGACGACGACGACTAGACAAAAGAAGACAAAACTAGACAAAAACGGTCCTGCAGAAGACCCCGTCCCACAATTGGCACAACGGTCCTTTGCAAGGACACCTTGGCTTCAGGGTTCCTTTACCTCTGCCAACAATTTCAAGGTACAAAGCAGAGATCGCCTCGGCGTGCGTCGTCTGGTCTCGGTGGAGGTGGCCTAGTCCCCGCCCCGGCGGCTTTCATCAACTGGTAGCTAGGTAGGCCAACACATCAAGAACGGGCCACCCTCCTACTTCCTCTCTTGGGACGTCCTCAATCCTCATCGTTTTATTATTTTTTTTTTTTTTACTCTCACCAGTGCAATTGTCATTTTACTTTTCTGTCGGCCTCGCCCCCTCATCAGAGCCGCATTTATTACTGCTTACACTTTCTCACACTCCCCTTGTGGTGGCTACCTTTATTCCCCTCCCCTTCTTCCCTTCTCATTCTCCCCATCCCCCAGGGCGTTTCTGCCTTCCTCTCTCCCTCTCTCGGCTTCCTCCCGTACAAACCGTTTTAATTGCACACACATACAACCCTGGTCCCGCACCTCGCCGTTGATGGCATAAACATCTGCAAGACTGCACAGGTAGCTTCGATCTACCGACACGCCTCCCTCTCATATCCGAGCCCACACCCATATTCGCCGCAAGTCCTTTTTTTTTTTTCTTCCTCTTTCTCTCTTTTTATTATTATTTTTTTTTATTCGTCTTTTTGTTATTATTATTGTTTCTTGTCGTCCCCCTCCCCCTCGCTCGCACGTCTTTAAACCTCGCCTTCCCTACCCTCTTTTTTTATTCTTCTCTTCCCTCGACTGCTTCTTCTTTCCAATTTCTCTAAAGCTCTCGCCCCTCTACCCAATCTTGACATATATTCTCTCCTCTTCTCCTCCACCCCCCACCCACAACCAGACGGACCTCCCAACGACGATTCACGGAACATTGAAGGGGACACCTGTTTGCCAGACACCCGCCAAACAATTTCCTCTCCTCTTACTGGCTGCCACCCTCTCGTTATTGGCCAACCACAACGTTTATTGTCACCATTACCGACTTGCCGGTCCATTGGCCTGTGTCAGCATAATGGGTGGCTTCTACATGCAATACCTGGAGAGTAAGTCCTGTTCAATTCAACAATGTTGACAGTGCTGTTCCCCGTTCGTCTGCATGGCTGTTGTCATCCCACTTGGTAGAGTGTGTAAGTGGCGGGGTTGGATAGCTTGGAGGGGGATTCTACCCTCTACCATTATCAAGTCACTGGACGACTCCAGCCATTGGGAGGGTCGAGCTACAAATTGACATTTGTGGCATCGATGATATCTCGACCAGGACGTGAATGGCACTCAGAGTCAAAAGAGACAAGCCCAGCTAACGGTTCCTGACCATAGGCCTTTGCCGTCGCCGCGGGTGGACCGACCCGGCGTACGAGTGCTACCGCGACCCGAGCGGATTCACGTGCCTCGTCCTAGTCAACGGGCGAGAGTACCAGACGGACCTTGCCTACGAGTCGGACACACTGGCGCAGGAGAACGCGGCCATGAGGGCCTTTATGGTCTGCCGCAACTTCTCCATCAACGGTGGGATGCTGGCCCGCAACGGCATCGTCCAGGGCATGCCAGCCACCGAGACCAAGCAGCGCCGTCACCACAAGAGCCGCCACTCATCGCGGGGCAGCAGCGACCATCGCCACAGCCCTCGGTCTGGTCACCACTCGAGCAGCAGCTCCACTGCGTCTTTTGACTAAGGGGCCTTTCATATGGGTCAGAGGAGAAGCGGGTAGTATGTCGTGTTGTTTTGGTGACACCAAGCATCGCGTCTCGCTGCCCTGTCAACCCATTGAACCTTTGGCCTTGAACGACGGGTCCCCTCGCCTCATGAATCCTGGGGTTACATTGGGGGAAAGAGGTTTACAAACAAGGGAAAAAAAGAAACAACCACATCATACGTTACAAAATGGTTGTTAAAAGGCTTCACAGCCAATAACTAGAGGGGAAGATATCAACAGCACGGGGGCGGCTATTCACATTCAACTCGACCCATGACTTGTGGTCAGTGGGGAGTGAAAAGAATCCCCCAACGACGACATCTTGACGACAAGACAAAGAAACGACAAGAAACTTGCATCACGACTATGAGACGAAACGACGGCAATGGGAGGGAAACATTGAAACACACAACACACAAAAAAAGACAAAGCGAGCATATCATAACGATCAACGACTACGAATTATTACGACAAATGACGAATCTAGACCAAATTCTTTTTCCTTTCCGTTTTTTTCTTCTTCTTTGATTTTCTTTTCTGATTTCATTTTCACTTGACGGCCGCTATACTTTATGATTTTCTTTTTTATGACTCTTTTTGGTTTGGTCTATTGCTTTTATTATGAATTATTTACGAATTTCTTTATATCGAGACTCTTCTGGGAGGTCTTTTCTGGGAGGTCCACTCTATCAAGGTTCTTTATGGGAGGTTCACTCAATCAAAGCTCTTTTTTGGGGCGGTTTACTCGACCTGAGGTTTACTCCGTAGGCGGCTCTCTTTTTTTCCCCTCTCCTAGGTGGACATTTGCTTTCTCGGGTTGAACTCCCGACAAGGGAATCCCCGTGGTATGGTATGGAAAGTCAACGACAGAAGGATGATGGAAAACGGAAAAGAACAAAAAAAATGACGACTTATGAGGATATTAGTCCCAAGACTTGTATACCACGATGACGAATATGATGCATTTCAGTTTTATGTGTGTGATCAGTACAGAGTCCTGGTATGATCTATGGCAAGGCTGACAATTGTAAGTGTAAGGCTGTAGGTGACAAGGCTGTAGGTGACAAGGCTGAGGGAGTACAGGGGCAGACAGAGTGACAGGCACAGACGGGTTAAAATGTGTGTCCGTAAAGGAGGCAGCCCAAGTGTCGGGTGCATGTGACTTTTTTACGAGTATCCGTACCTTGTCTGGTATTGGCATGCCAGGCATGGGGGGACTATTGCTAATAATAAGCACGGGTACGGAGGGGTTAGTCTATTGTTATAGGGAGTATCGAGTATACTCGTACATGGAAAGTATTGCTTTATACCGTTGTAAGAAATGCAAGAAGCAATACTCGTATTTGAGGGGGGTCAGGAGTAGTAGTAATATTATACTCTAGTCCATACGAGTAGTTACTAGTCCGTATTCTCCTCTAGAATCTAGACCCATTGTGTGAAAAGGGGGGGAGGGAGGGGGATTTCAGAAATCGGACCATCGGCAGAGTTTACTACTAGCAAATGGAGTACTCGTACCTGTTAATTTACAGTTATACACAATGTACTAATAAACAGGGAATTGTACCTGTATACTCGTAACTCTGCATTGATTCTAAAGGGGGAGGGTAATTTCCCTCTCTTGGTTGTGATTCCGGCTGTGATTCTTTTTTTTTTTGCTATTTACCAGTTACCAGTTGAGGACTGCCAGTTGGTTGATATTATCCTAATTGGAGGGATTGAGAAAGCACAATTCCCATTGAGAGGACATGGTTGGTTGGTTCTCCAAGGCATTTGCCCCCTTTTTCGAGTTTTTTTTTTTTTTTTTGGTTGCCCTTCCAGGTTGGGCAGGGCGGGCAGTGGTTCCATCACGGGACTTTGGTGGCGTGCGTGTCCAGGCACGGACGGGGCTCTCTCTACTACTCGTTAGTACTTTTCTGTACGAGTATGCCTTTTGGTAGAAAGTGTACCGACAGAATATGCGATTGATGGCAATTGAAAACACCTTTTTAAAAAATTAAAATTAATAATAATAAAAATCTACAACTAAAACCAACCTAACAGTTTAGCAATAAACAAGAAAGAACCCACGATTCGTGATGGTCCTGTATAAACTGCTAGCATGAGCTGAGGCTCCGTCCTCCCCCCCCGCCCCAATTTTATAGTTGCAGGATAGGTAGCGCCGAGGGAGAGAAGAAGAAGAAAAAAAAGCCGCCTTGGACCACAACCAGACACGCAAACCACAGTAGACACGTTGCTCTCTAGCACAAGCCAAAAAAAAGTGCCTTTTCACTCGTACTTCTTCAACACGCTTTTGCCGCAAGACCCCCATCATCACCCCATAATTTCTACCATCTCTCCCTCTCTTTTTCTATCAACTTCTCTTTTTTATATTTCTCCTCCCCCTTGATTTTGTCGCTACTATACACGCGTCAATTTTTCTTTTCCATATTTTTCTTCTCTTTTAATTCCCTTCTTCTTTTGAACAAACACCCCGCGTCTTCTTGTCTCACTGTGTTCCCTATCCCCGCATCAACTACGATCCTCCTCTCCCCGCTCCAGAAGTTGAACATCCTCTTTCCCCCCTTTCTTTTTTACGACATTATTATACTACACACGCAATCATGAAGGGTATGTTTTTTCTATATATGGGGTTTGAATGTTTGATATGGGATATACGTGTACTGACTTTTGACTTTTTGTAGGACTTATTCTCGTCGGCGGCTTTGGCACGCGTCTCCGTCCTCTTGTACGTTTTTGTTAACTCCTCGCTTCGCTCGCCCTTCCTCCTATTTGCCCCCCTCCCTCGCTACGGTCGAACGCTGCCCCTTCGTGATGGCTTCGCTTCCTACTCCTCGCTACGCTCGTACTCCCTCCCCTGAATGATGGCCACGCTCGAACACCTCCCCTGAATGAAGGCTACGCTTTCGCTCGCCATTGCTTCGCTACGCTCAGGTCGACTAACCTCTCTCTCCCTCTAGACCCTCACCCTCCCCAAGCCCCTCGTCGAATTCGCCAACAAGTCCATGATAGTGCACCAGATCGAGGCGCTGGTCTCGGCGGGCGTGACGGACATCGTCCTGGCCGTCAACTACCGCCCCGAGGTGATGGAGAAGTTCCTGGCCGAGTACGAGGAGAAGTACAACATCAACATCGAGTTCAGCGTGGAGTCGGAACCGCTGGACACGGCCGGGCCGCTGAAGCTGGCCGAGAAGATACTGCGCAAGGACGACTCGCCCTTCTTCGTGCTCAACTCGGACATCATCTGCGACTACCCGTTCAAGGAGCTGCTGGACTTCCACCGCAGCCACGGCGACGAGGGCACCATCGTCGTCACCAAGGTCGAGGAGCCGTCCAAGTACGGCGTCGTGGTGCACAAGCCCAACCACGCGTCGCGCATCGACCGCTTCGTCGAGAAGCCCGTCGAGTTCGTCGGCAACCGCATCAACGCCGGCATGTACATCTTCAACACGTCGGTCCTGGACCGCATCGAGCTCCGCCCCACGTCCATCGAGAAGGAGACCTTCCCCGCCATGACGAGCGCCAACCAGCTCCACTCCTTCGACCTCGACGGCTTCTGGATGGACGTCGGCCAGCCCAAGGACTTCCTCACCGGCACCTGCCTCTACCTCTCGTCCCTCACCAAGAAGGGCAGCAAGGAGCTCGCCTCGCCCACCGAGCCCTACATCCACGGCGGCAACGTCATCATCGACCCCACCGCCAAGATTGGCAACAACTGCCGCATAGGACCCAACGTCACCATCGGCCCGGGCGTCGTGGTCGGCGACGGCGTCCGTCTCCAGCGATGCGTCCTCCTCCGCGACTCCAAGGTCAAGGACCACGCCTGGGTCAAGTCCACCATTGTCGGGTGGAACAGCACCGTCGGTCGCTGGGCTCGTCTCGAGAACGTCACCGTCCTCGGTGACGATGTCACCATCGGTGATGAGATTTACGTCAATGGCGGTCGTATCCTGCCTCACAAGACGATCAAGGCTAACATTGATGTTCCGGCTATTATCATGTAATTTGTTGTTTGTCTTTTTGCCCATTTTATTATTATTTTTTTAACTCTTTTTATTACAACCCCTTTTGCCTGATTCCTTTTACTCCCCTTGTTTTTCTTTTCATGCTTGGGTTTATGTCCACCTCTTCTATTCCTTTTTTTTTTCCTTCTCTTTTCATCTTTTCTTTCGGGGTGTCTTTGTCCCATTTCAAGTCTTGCATTGGTTTCACAGCATTTATATGTCCTTTATTTTCAATGGAACCGAACACCTCTCTATCCTATTTTTTTTTTCCTCTTGAAGAAACGAAGCGAAATGAGGGGGGAACGAAAGAGGAAGAAAAAATCACTATTCTTGAATTATTAAAAGTTGAGCTTTACGCGTGGCCTCTTGTGTTTCTTTCTTGACCGCTTTGTTTTGGACTCTTGATGTTTGTGACCCTGAGCTCGATTCTGGCCTCTTGTGTTTTTGACTGGTTCTTTTTGCTTTCTTCTCGTTTCGGTATCTTGGACTGTGCTTTGTTTCTGGACTTGGTTCTGGACTTGACTCTGGCCTCTGTGTTTCGGACTGGCCTTTGGCTTTGTATCGGTCTCTTGCTTCGTTTCGGTCGATCTCTGACTTGCATCAGTCTCTCGACTCGTTTGTCTGATTTGACTTGGGTGTTGAGGGAAGAATTAACGTTAGTTTCTGTTTTTTTTTTTTCTTTTTCTTTCTTTCTTTTTTTCTGGCAGTTCTCTCTTCTCTTTTCCCCTCTTGCTTTTCGCTGTTCTTTTCTTTTTCTTCTCTTCTCTTGTTTCTTTCTTTCAAAAAAAAAAAATAATCATCGACGAGAAACGAAGAAACTTTGGTAAATGTCGGAACAGGAATGACGAAACACGGCGTACGGGACGACACAGGAATGACGGGGAAATGGCGTACGGGATAAAATACGAGGAACGAATTGATATAAAAAAGGGGGGAAAAGGACAAGAAAGGAAAGGGTCAAAGAGCCAAAGAGAGCCAAGAACAGGAACCGATAATGAAAACGGAAGAATCTGGGGTTTTGTGGTCTTTGGCACTTGGCTTAGCCTAGCGCAAATGTTGAAAACGGTTCATGGGTTTGAGCTTGTTTGTGCTTGCTTGTGATTGTGCATGTGCTTGGTTACACTACTACTAGTAGGTCGTGGAATCAATATTACTAAGTTTATGGAAATGGTGATGGAAATGGTAATTGAAAATAGTAATGATGAAAGTACGGAGTAATTGATGATACAAAAGTCAAATGACATCAATGTTTACCTTTTTCCAAATCTGTTACAACATGACCCTGTTCTGGTGCATCATTTCATCATTGTTTCTATTTATTCTTATAATTCCATCATGGCTTCGATGCAATTGTTGGACAGATTTTGATAAAGAGACCCTTGAAATGGGACATGATGTTAGACTATGATGTAGGGCTATGATGTTAAGGCTTATGATGTTATACCATGATGTTAGAGGTTATGATGTTGAGAGAGGCGAAAAGTGGTGGTGGGTAATGACGACAATGACGTTGACGACACGTGTGTGGGAGATCGAGCAGTTGCTGGTGCAGTGCAGACAGGTAAAGGAATATCCTTTCCTTTTTATCGTCTGCCCTATCTCGATTGTCGCTACCCTTTGCGATCCATTTTTCCTTTACCGGATTTGTTCACTGCACTCCTTGTCTTCCTACCGGATTTGATCCCTTTGGGAACTTGTGGGACTTTGGACCCTGTTTATCACTCTCTCTCCGTGTTCAGTGGTCAACTTGATGTGGAACCCCCGGAGGGGAGTGTATTCAAAAGACTTGTGTGTCAACTGCACGAAATCGATGATGGTCAAGAAAAAACTGTGGAGTCGTTGAATGGAGAGGGATCAACATCTCTTGCACCTTCTTGGAAACATGCACACACCCCCCCCC
>FYEV01001645.1:75157-87169 GCA_900188565.1 Geosmithia flava | reverse complement strand
GTGTGATGAAGAGTGGAGGGGAGGAACAGGCGGGGGGGGGTTCAAAAAAAGAGAGGGAAGAAGGGTAAAAAGGTACTACGGAGTAAAAAAGGCTTTTGTTGACGCTGTCCGGTCAGAACGGGTCACAGAGAGCCAAGCAAGTCCACCAGCCGGACGGGCTCATTACGCTGTATACCTGTAGAGATGTACAGTTTAGGTGGTATTTTACAGGCTGCTACTGCTACCTACCAGCCACTGTTCAACATACTCGGCCAGTCTAGCGATGGCCGCATTGTGTAGATGAGAGCTCTCTATTGGCCGAAGAGCTCCTGTCGTGGTCTGGGGCCCCACAGATAGCTCATGCCCCCCCGCCTGTATCTCAAAGGCCAAGAGCGCTAATTAGCGCGCCCAGCACTTGGAAGCTTCGGAGTGCAGCCATCAACTAACTGCGCCCTGCAACCACTCCACTACGGACCTGCTTGCGAAGTATTACTCCGTCCCGTGGTACCTAGTACTACATGTAGTACGGAGTACGGACTTGGATTTGCCCACTTCCGTCCATGACAGTTGGAACCTTGGAAGGCTTGATGCTACGCCAACTGTATATTATTACTCTGTAAAATTGCTAGCATTGTTTTGAAATTTCCTCCTGGTCAAAAGGACAACTTTCAATACCTCGGCAAGTGTCGTTGTCTGGGACAATTGCGGAGTGTTGGCATTGTGCGCTCTGGCCTTCCATTGCTTGCCACACACGTAGTGTACCTGTAGTAGGTACGTAGGCAACAATGAAGACACGAGTGTTTTTTCCCTTCCCTCTCACACGTAGCCCCATTGCGTCATGGGCCACTTTCAAGGCTGCTAGTCATCATCATCATCGTGGGTCTTATCTTGTATCTGTGATTCTATAAAACAGGCTCGACTTCTTGATATATTCCATCCATTCCCAATGTCTCCTGTGAGAGCGTTTGAATCCTCCGTACACATCATCATCATCGTTGTTGTCTTTTTAAGTCACTTATTGGCGCCGATCATATCGATACCCCCGCCACCCTCCTTTAGCCGCCACAATACGTCGTACTGCCTCCCCTCCTCGGTATTGCCTAGCTCTACTCCGGATTCCCCCAACAAAACAGAAGTTTATCTATTGTCATTCGCCAATTATGCTGACCAACAACTCGTGGCTTGAATTTCACGACTGAGTATGGACGTACGACTACAGATAGAGTCATATGATCAACCTACTAGTACAGGCAATAGTGCTCACTCTTCTAAAAGACGTACTACATAATAGTACGAGTAGTAATAATAACACCACTCATCGTATAACGCCCATATGTCGAGATGCTAATGTATTCGCATTATACTACTAATAGCATCTAGTATTATTATACAGTATCGTATAACCCCATCTTCTGTACGGATACGGGTATCCTCTCCAAGGAGGGTATTACATGGTACTAATACTGCTGACAGTGCCATCGGTGACGTATGCATAAACGGAATCGCCCAAACCCCCATAAACGGCCAGGCGTCATCAGCCACCCGCCAACATTCTCCCGCTAACCCTTTCTTGGTTGGTTGGCAACTTGCCAACGACTTGCCTCCATCGCGTTTCATCATGGCTTCTTCTTCGTCTATGCATGCCCAATGGTCCCCTGCCACGCCGACCTCTTCAGACCATATCCTCTTCATTTGACATTGGCATCGGCTCCAACACTGTCACAGGCACAGGTACTTCCTCATTCCCCGGTATTGTCCTATGAGACCCCGTACATCTACAAGGCCTTCTAGGTGTCCCAAGAGCTGCCAGTTCAATACCACTAGCATCTGAAGCTCTTCTCGAGTGAGATAGAGGCCGGTCCGCCTCAAGCTGGGGCCATTTGATCCATATGACGGGCACCAGGGCAATATCCGCGACGATGATACCCACAACCCAGATGCTCTGCAGAGACTTGAGGACGGCAGTCTTGAGAGACTCGGCCGGCAACTGAGCCACCACTTCTGACGAGGCCCAGTGGCTCATTGCCTTTATCACGTCCTGCGCCGCCCCCTTGTCTGCCCCAAGCTTGCCCAGTTCTCTATCCAGAGCTGTCGAAAAGATGGCGAAACCAATGGCAATACCCAGCGACTGGCCAGCCGGCCTAGCCAGCAGCGTCATGCAGATGGCTTCGGCGTTGTTTTCTCTACCGGCCACCGCCTGCATACCTGCCGACATGGCTGGGAGCGAGTAGCCAAAGCCCAGCCCGCCCACGACGCTGATGGCAACTAGGGCCCACTCGCCCAGGTCGATCCGGAGGCAGAGTAGGGCGAAAAACATGACAATGGAAAGGAGCCATCCGACACAGAGATAATATTTGTAGTATCCCGTATCGGACACTGCAAGGCTCACCGCCATGGTCACTGTCGCAGCCGTCATGGTTGCGACAAGCAGCGACCTCCCCGCCTCCAGGGGATTGCTTCCTTTGACGCCAACATAGTATATCCACGTGTAATGCAAAACCATCCACATCAAGACACCGTGCAGAAACACACTCAAGAGCAAGACGATAGCTGGGGACTTCTTGAAAATCTTGGGCGAGAAGATGGGTTTTCGCGCTGCATAGGCCTCATAAAAGCCCAGACCCACGAAGCCGAGAAGTCCACACATCAGCGGGGCAAGGACCTGGACAGAGAACCACGAATAGTGTGAGCCGGCCCATGTCAGCGAGAGCAGCACAAGGCTCCCTGATGCCCCAAACAGGGCCAACCCTCCCCAGTCTATACCGAATTGGACCATCTTGAAGGTCGGATACGGCCGCTTGTCATATCCCAGGAGTGCACAGGCACATATGGCGCTCAGGAGGAGGAGGGACGCGCTTATCGAAAAGACCCATTTCTGCATACTCGAACGTCAGTAAACTGCATCTTCAAAGTTTTGCCTGATAGATTGCCGCGGAACGTACCCAGCTTACTTGCGGGTTCTGCAAAAAGACTGCGCCCACAAGTGGCCCGGCGATGGTACCGACGGCCCAAGACACGTTGAGGTACGCCAGCCATTTGAACCTCTTCCGCATGTCGAAGAGGTCATAGAGCACGAGTGCTTTGACCGGTTGTGTGGCACCAGCTCCGAGTCCCTCGACAAGTCTTCCAAACAGAAGTACCGAGGGGGAGTTTGCACCGGCGCATATGCAAATGCCGATTAAGAAGATCAAAAGGGCCGCCAACATGGCTGATTTACGCCCAAAGACCCAGCTCAGCTCGCTAAAAAGTGGCTGGGCGAGAGTCATGCCTGCCAGAAAGATAGAGGTGAGACTGAGCGATTGGGCAACAGAGGCGTTGAGCTCTGCCGCTATGGTCTTGGGAAGATGGTCAGAAAGATTGAACATGGAACCTGCAGCTGCGGAAGAAGCCGTCCAACCATCGAGATTGGGACTGTTTGCGAGAACAGAAGAACGGATGGAACTTACAGGGAGGATCACGCTGAGGCATGTCGACTCGAAAGAATGCGCCAGGGTGAGTATGTTGAGAAAGATGAAGATGAAAAAGTTGCGCACCCATCCCTGGGAAAGGGTCCCAGGTCGGCGATCGCGCGGCCCGAATGACAGTCCATTGCCGGCCGGGTAGTCCATGATGAGATCACTGGCGAGGTCTGCTTCTTATCTGTGTTACACCAGATTATCCACTTTGAGACAGAAATGGCGTTTATGACGCGATGTAGTATCGTATGCGTTCGCTCTTACTGGACGAAAAAGGATGGTGTTGAAGATGCAGGAAGGAACGACTTGCACAGATCAACAGAACCCATGCATTCAGCTGCGGTCATGACAACGGAAAAAAAAAGAAAAAAAGCTCTTCTTTCTGAAAAAATGACTCTTGAGCTGAAACACTTTATCATCACGCAAGTGCTGGCATGAGGTTGTATTGCACGACTCATTAACATTTACTATCATTTTGACTCTTTCCGAGAGGCCATCAGGGGAGCCCTTATATGAAGCCCTCTTATAAAAGAAACACAAACGCGCCCACACAAACGCACACACTGAGCGAGGTCTGTACCACTGACAGCTTCGAATTATACCTTGGTGAGTGACATTAAGTTTTTCTTCTCTTCCAGATTCCATATGTGTTTACCTTGGGGGGGAGGAGAGCAAGAATATATAGGTACTGACATGTTGTCCTCCTCTTCTCGCAGCTTCGTCTGTACGAGACACAATAGAGTTCCAAGTTGATCCAACGATACGAAAATCAACCCTAAAGAGTTCCATGTTGATCCAACGATAACGGAAACCCCGACAAGTCCAAGTGATGGTACCAGAGAGAGGTAGAGCTCCCTCGCAAGCCATCATGGAAGATGGAAAGGCATACCAGATGATCGCTGGAGGCCTGGTCCTGGGGACCATGGGATACTGGCTCCTGCACCAGCTGCTGGAGCACACTCTGCGGGTCATCTCGCCTTCAACGCACGCGAAGCTTAACGAACACCGGCAGGCCAAGCTGCACCTGTGCGTGTGCATGGTGATACGGGCGATATTCGGGGCGTTCCTGATCGTGCCATCGTGCGCGACGGCGGCGGCCAGCACCCCCTGGGGGTACGGGCAGCCGGTGAGCGCGGCGGGGGCGACGTGCATCGTGGCGCAAGCGGTGCCGTTCATGGCGGAGATGCAGCTCCAGCTGGACACGAGCGTCCAGGTCTTCATCCACCACCTCCTGTGCCTCATGTTCGCGGGCAACGTGGTGTCATTCCCCCAGGTGCACATGGTGCGGCCGCTGTACATCTTCTTCGCCTCCCAGTTGGGAGACGTCTCGGTCGCGCTGTACCGCTGCCTCAAGGTGCTAGGCTACCGGACCAGGGAGTCGTGGGTCGTCTACGTCGCCAAGCTGGCCACCACGGCCACCTTTGTCTTCAGCAAGACCGCCTCGGCCTTCTACTGCGCCTCCCAGACATTCACGTCCCCGCGGCTGCTCAACAACTGGATCTGGCTCTTCTCCATGGGCTTCTTCGCCGTCTACAACGCCGACAGAGCCTGCTTCAGCCTCCTCCAAGTCGGGCTTGTCACTCCCCCCAAAACCTCCCCAGCAAAGGCCTCCTCCAGGGGGTCCAATCCCCGCTTCACAACGCTGTTCCATCGCTTCCACGCCTCGCGATTCGGGGTCGTCTCGGCCCTCGCCGCCATGGCGGGCTTCCTCATCAACGCAATGGTCTACGCCTCCCTGTTGGACCGCGGCCTCGGCCCCGGCGAGCTGAATCTCCTCTGGTCCACCACGGCCGTCTGCCTCCTACTCGGGTTTCTCATCGTCAAGGCAGTCACGGCTATGTGGACAAGGGTCGACCCGAGCGCTGCGACTGACTTCGCCTTCAAGGCCGGCCCCCGCACGCGGTTCGCGGCCCTCTTGTACCTCTGTTCGACTATGATGGCGGTGCCGGCCATGAGGGGTTCCGCCATCGACACCTCTGTGCTCACGTGCTCCATGGCCCTGTCGTTTATCGCGTGGGACACAGTAACGCACATTGCTATATACACATCGTCGGCATCCGGGTCCGTCGCCGTCATCTCCCCCCCTTTTACCCTTCCGTCAGAGAAGGAGCCTAAGCCGGCTACGAAAAGAAGAAGGCTCTCTGATGCGCTCTATGCGGCTTGGCGGGTGTCCGCGTCCCAGAAGGAGAAGTCACATCATCTCCAGATGGCGCTCTTCACGCCCATAATGGTGGTGCTGATTGCTACGGTCCTGGGACCGCACATGTCCGTCGTCGGCACCACGCAGGTCATCTTCCTCACACACACTGTGGCCAAGAGCATTGCCGAGACGTCAGTCACCCTGGCGCAAGGGCCGGCGCGCAATACGAGAGGCAGAGAAAAGGGAGCAGACCGGCGGCGCTCCGCACAGGCAGTGTACCACATGCTGGCACTGACAGAGTATCTGCTCTCCGCGGTTATGACATTCAGGATTGCATCTGTGAGAAGCTACACGCTGAGGGATGCTGCTGCCGAAGCTGCCGCCATGCCCCTACCGACTGGGCTGCCGGTCGCGGCCGGTCTCCTCAGCGTGTGTATCCCCTTTAAGGTGTTTTGCATGATGCGCAGGATGGATTGGGGGGGAAAGAGAGAGGGGAAGAGGGAGCATGGTGCTCTCGTCGATGATGATGATGCTGATGCTGCTGAGTCTGTGCGTTCTTTGGTCAAGAGCACTCGTACGGAAGATTTGGAAAAGGGGGTTGACAAGAATGAAGAGGAGGAATACTGCTCTTCTAGTTCTTCCTCTGCAACCATGACTCCAACGTCGCCGAAATCAACGTCATCAACAAATATAGCCCCAACATCACCAGCATTATCAGCAACATCAACATCAACATGGTCAACCACGACATCAATGACATCAGCTACATCAACTTCAACAACATCATCAGCAGCAACAACGGAAAGCGAGGCGACGAATGATGACGACGAAAACAAGACAATCGAGGTCAAGGCCATCAACGAGACCAAAAAGAAGGAACACAAGGGGAACAGCAACAAGAAACCAGGTCTCTTGGCCAGAGCCATAAAGACAATCATAAGACCAATTGTATTTACTGGGCCAGTTGGATTGGCAGTGCAGTTCCTCGTCCTCCTGCCCATCATCCAGGGGCAGGACTACAGCGTGTGCGTCCCGGATAGGACTGTCGGGTTCGAAAATACGCTCCGCGTCATGCGCAGTGTGCCGTTTATCAGTTTGGGTATTCTTGGGCTTCATCTGGTTATTCTGGCTATTTGCCATTGTGTTTGATTGGGGCTGGGGTTGTGTGTTTATTCATTTTGTGTCTCTGGATGGTTTCTATATTCTGTCCTTCTCTTTCTCTCCCTCTCAGAGTCTTTTTCTTTCTTTTCACTTTTATGTCTTTCTCCGAGTCTTTCTCTTGTATGTAGACTCATGTTTATAAGTACATAGTACTACTACTAAATACAAACCTGTCCATTTCGTCATTTCTTCTATCTCAAAGGGTCACTCACTACTCACTACTATGTAACTACTAGTATGAAAGGGGTTTCTTCTTTCGAGCATGCCGTCTTTTATATTGTCTTGACATGAAACATGGCGTTTCACTAATGGAATAGGATGAGTTCACGGCTGAGCGGTTTCTCGGTGAGTAGTGAGTTGGATATATCACGGTCAGATCAGATGTAGACTAGCGTGTGCCATGATGGCAGCTGAGTCTTGCTTGGGCTTGCCGTTGGAAGAATCAGAATCGAGATGTTGATCACTGCTCTCGGAACTCTCAGTGCTGGACAATCTTCTCCCTTGCGTCGGTGGTCAAATGAAGAGAAGAAAGTGAAGAAATCGAATAAAGAAGAAGAAAACAAATGAATGAGAAGAAGAAGAGAAGAAGAAAAAAACCAGATCAAGTGAGTTGACCTCTGCGTTGTCAAGAATATGCATGTAATATGAGCTGCATTATATCTTGTGACGATGACAAGGCGTGTGACTGTACAGGCAGTGTAGGCAGTGCAGGCAACAATACATGTAGTACAGGTTAAACACGTTTGGTTTGGATAAAATATCCATGATGGACACACCACTTGATCACGCAAAGGTCCCTGCATAGATGGTGTGTAAAAGGATATTAGTCAAGTTGACGCACCCGAATAGTGAGTGAGTTGTTGTTGTTGTTGTAGTGTATGGATCATGTATATACTCCGTACAACAGGCTGAATGGGTTTCATTGCTTCAATGGTACCAAGTATTCGGTAACAAAAGGGGATTTTCATCATTTTCAGCTCATCTGATTTATTTTACATGTCAAGATATATAAAAGAATGTAATAGAAATAAAAGAAAGGGTAAACAGTAAATGAAATCAATTAAAGAGGGTAATAGTATTAAAAAAAAATCTATCTGCTCGTGACTACTTTTGTGCCAACTCATCAATCTGCATGAGGGGAAAGGAGGGGGGGGGAGGGGGGACGGAATGTATACGGTTAAGATGGACAAAGGAAGTTTCAAAAAAGGAAAGAAGACGGTTTTTTCTTTCTTGTCTCTACCTGCATGGAGTACGACTACGAATAGTTTTGGTGTTCACACGACCATGATCGGACCCTCCTGTTTTTTGAGCCCTGCATACTAGGAGTTTTACAAATGATTTACGGGGTACGGAGTAATACCTGTGATGTTTTTTTTCCTTCCTACCATTTTTCATCACCGACCGGCCCGAGCCTGGGGTACATGTAATGAGGGTTGGGGGGGGTTCGAGGAAACCCCAAATCGAGATATATGTCCGGATACATTTTCCGTTCTCTCTCGTCAATGACTTTACAAGAACGGGATAGGAATTGTTTGCTTTTCCGGGGGTTTTCTTTCTTTTTCTGGTTGTAGGATATTTATTGTTCTTGATCTGTAAGTGTCAATTACCCGACAGGGATGACCTCTGTATTGTTGGTGATGATATAAAGACGGAAACGAGTGCGAGATGGGGAGACGGGGGAGACAAGAAAAGAAAAAAAGGAGAGTGAGAATAGAGAGATGTACAGAGAGAAAAGAAAGAGATCAATAGATGACATGATTACTATATGATGGAAATGCTACGGCACAATAGAACAGATGATGCTACGGCACGGATGTACGAGTATGTAGTACTCGTAATAGTGTGTGTAACGGGTATCCGGGGATGAGATGGCGGGGTTGAGGTGTTTTTTTCGGGAGAGTGATGACGGGACTGGACATTACCCGTAGACGGACGGTCCATTTCCAAAAGAAGAATAACACTTCATATATACAATACTCTTTACAATGAATAATAAATGAAATTGTAAAAAGAATAAATGGACAATAAATGAAAGAGAAAAAAATGAATACAAATACAGTAATCCAAGGACAAGGAACCACATCGGCGTAATACATCTATATCATGAACAACTATCATATCAAACCCATGATATCTGCGTGGTTTTTCTTCTCTTTCGGGACACGGTACGTGAATACTAATAGTACACATAAGAGAATTGAAAGAAAGAAAAAAAAGTTCCTAATTCGTTTAATAGTAATTCTTGCTTTTCTCATAGAGCGCGTGTGCGTGACTGACCGCCTTCATGTCACACACACTCTCACACACACACACAATAGATGCGCATCCTATTGTGCAGGGGGCGGCACGGGGAAGTTGAACCGTTGTAGAACCCCTGACCCTTGTATCGTGTGTGTGTGTGTGTGTCTGCCTATCCGTGTGTCTGTGTGATCATCAGTCTATTCAGTATTACGAGTATATTACTGAGAATGTATACGCAGGGTCCTCGACAGAATAGGAAGCTTGATAAGGAGAAAGGCTGGTTCATGACCCAAACGTGGGGAGGTTGACGGTTTCCGTTCCCGGTCCTGGAAGGGATATGCCTGTACGAGTACTTCCCAGTCTCTGCTTCTACTCGTAGTCACAAAAGTGATGGGGGGTGTTGGAAGAAGGAAATTCGGTCAACTCCGACTAATACGTTATCAAAGGGGAACATGACAAAGATGATATTGAAACGTTGCCATTTTTTTTCTTCTTACCATTCCCATTATCAATACTTGATGGATGTAATTATCAATCCTCCCCAGCCACTCCCCACGCAGATAAAAATACTGACAAGGATCAGAATATATCACTTTCCCACGTGCACCTTTTTTTGTCTTCCTCATCCCGCCCAAATGGGCACGGACACTGGCACGGGTTACCACCCATCAAGGTAGTAATGGCCTCATAGAAAAGAATGTTGATGTGTTACAACCCGTTGATAGTAGTACTACTACTGTTCCTTTCTTTTCTTTTCGGGGAGGGGGGGTGTTGTTTCAGGATTACCTGGACCAGGCCCAAAGGACTCAATTGAATACTACCCAACCCATCACCAACCGTGCACCCTCCTCCTCCTCCGTCCCCCCGCTTCCTTCTGTTGCTTCTAGAAGGTGAACCGCGGTCTATATCTTAATTTTGTGCGACGTGACCATGTGAAAGTGATGTTCGTGTGTACGGAATGAGGTTGGTTTATGGTGAGATTTCCGACCACTTTCTCTCTTTGTATACGAGTTTGACCTCAACTGCCGTATTAAGCCATGATGACTGTCATTTTTTTTCTTGTCTGTCTCTTCTTAATGATATTGACTATTACGAGTATAGAACAGGTTACACGGCTTCCCGAGTTCTCTTACCCGGTGAGATACGTGGGGGGTTATGCTCCTCTCTTGATCGTGTGCCATGGTGGTAATACAATGCGCACGGCAGATTGAAATCCAAACCAGGCATCATGATCCTACAGGCTAGGGGGGGGACAACCCTGAATTCGCCTCAGATTCTCACACGTGGGCTTACTCTCTGAGAAAAGAAGCGTTCTTACACATATATGTAGACACGACTAATCTCACTGCATCGTCACGATACATCATGTACTCCGTATTACACTTCTCACTGTTGAATGCGGCCCCCTGGTGGCGCTCTTCCATTCTTCAACGGTGTCGGCTGACCACGTTGATCTGGTGGGGGTATGAGGGGGGAAGGAGTTTGCAGATAGCACTCCGTATACCTGTAGGTTATGATAACCATGATGATGGTTTAATCTTGATTAAGTCCTTTTGTACTCAAGTATAATGGCAAAATGATTGATATCAAAGTTGCGTGCTCGATGATTCCCAAGGTGAGGGGTTAATTTACATGTATAGACGAGGTCAGTATAAGCGCGGCCACTTCCGATGATAATACAAACACCATACATCATATATTCATTCTATCTTGCGAGGGAAGGGGGTTCTGCGCGTGACAACCTTTGTCTTTTTCGGCATTGTCCGAATGCAATAATAATGTATAAAAAGAAAAGAAAATAGAATCATGATGGTGTTCATGGGATGGGTTATGTTGGTTCAATGACTTCAAGTTGGTTGGTTGCCTTTTTCGATCAAAGGGTGGGTGGGGGGGACAAAGACGAGCAGGCACACACACACACACACCAACTTCCTTTCTATTGTCAAACCCCCCCGGTTCCTTTTGTTCTTTTGTCACCCTTGGAATTGCAGTCATTCATTCATTCAAATCAACATATTTTGACAGAAGATCCCAGAAGACGCCAAACCAACCGTATCATACAGGCCTGTAGATGGAGTTGGGAGGGGGGGGGAGACATGATTCTGTTCAAGTCATGTCGGTTAGATCTACACGCCCCCTCCAACTTTTTTTTGATCAAGGATCTAGATGAATGGAAATGAAGATGTGTAAAATGAATAAAATAAAATGGGAAAAAAAGAGATCAATTGAGAAGGGATGAAATGAATACATGAACAAAGAATCATCACATGAGATATGTTTGATTTTGAACAAAAACATTCTAGAACGGCGTTAGACGTCTTCTCGGCCGCGAAGGGGGACATTCATCACCAACACAAACATGCCGTCGGTGACACACAGCACGCTTTCAGTCAATACAGGAGCCGTATGACCGTAGTAATGCCGGTAGTACTACCACAGTAACTACGAGTAATAGCACCCGGGTTGCAATGCCTATAGCGTCAATACGAGAACGGCTTACGAGTACGGAGTACGGAGTAGTAGTAATAGTACTGGGCTAGGTAGTAACAGTACAGGTAGTCATACACTATCGAATGCTTTCTAATAGTACTAGACCCTTCGTACGCGGGGAACGGACACGCCGCCGGTTCATCTTCGGATCAGGGAGCACACACATGACATTGAACGGGGTGGCGGAGTTCAGGAACAGCAACAAGGTACGGTCATCCGAAGATTGGGATTTTCTGGGTCTGGTCTAGAAGCGCGGCGGCTCACAGGCAGCAGGTTTTCCGACAGACTACGTGAGTATACGGAGTATGGAGTATTATACTCGTACAGCCAAGGTAATGCCGAGTATTGACTTCTGCAAGGAGTATCATTACCCTGTAAGGAGTGTGTTTCTATACAAGTATGTGGGAACTATTACAGAGGATTTCGCATACGATTACCTGTACTCCGTACTCCGTACACACAATGTAATGGTGGTAGAACCTGTCTATGTGTGTGTTCAATCCTCCCGTTGTTTTCCGCACTTGATCCCGTGACTTTCCCCCCCCC
>FYEV01001645.1:46893-66894 GCA_900188565.1 Geosmithia flava | reverse complement strand
CCCCCCTGTTGGGGGTGGAGGGGGATCAGATTTGAAGGATCGAGGTCTGATGATATTACGCCGACATTGTACGATTTATGTTTACTATTACCCAGTAAATGTATTCTTTTACTGTTACCAACCAGTAGGGGTGATGCGTGGCCGTGGAGTCGTTGCCGAAATAACGAGGAGAAAGAAGGGGGCATGGATAGGCTAAGAAAATATCCACCTGGTTTTTTTGGGGGCGCTGTACGGAGTAGGCCTGTCAAGTCCACTAGGATGAAGAATGGACGATTCCCGAGTGAGAGAGAGCCAGTGTATTGGAACCGTGATAGCCGACATCAATAAAAGAAGATGAGGGGGGGAGACCATGGTCCATCCACCGGAACGACTTACGCGGTCCGCACCTTTGGTAAATGTCATTTTTGTTCTTTTATTCTTCTGGACAATGGTCCCCCCCCCCTGCCCTGGTCAATGGAGTGGGTTCCTTTCGAATACGACCTGGACAGTAGCAAAGTGCCTGCCTTAATTACCAGGGGTTCGTCTCTGATTTCAAATTGCCGGTGGAGGATGGAGATGGCTTTTTCGCTCTCTTTACACCAGTAGCAGGCCGATCTAGCATAATGAAATGAATGGAGCAATGAGCACAAAACAACGACGTAATAATACTCCGTTAGTCTCTCTCTCTCACGATAATAGCTCCTGCTGTCAACGTCAAGTTATCCCGCCCTCAAACTCCAGGCCGGGGGGCGCGACATCCGGAGCTCCGCACATTTTCTGTTAGAATGCTATTACTACCATGACCCTTGTCGAGGCAAGTGGCAGGTGGCAGGTGCTACCGTTTGTTTCCTTTCGTTGGCCGAGAAAGAAAAAAAAAAGGCCCTTGCTAGTTGCAAAACTTGTGACAGCAGCATGAGCAATTAGCACGAGTACGAGTATTATATCGTACATGTACGGAGAAGTCTCCGTTTGACCTAGTAGATGGTCTATACGAGTGGTTGTCCATTGGTTCATGTGAAAATGCGTCATTGAGTATGAGAGCGATAGCCGTTTCCCTCTTTATTTCATGAGTTGCCGAAGTTCTCGTGGGAATGGATGGAGGAAATCGTCGATATGAGAAAGAGGGGGTGGATGAATGAATGAAATCATTTTTCAAGACCGGGTGACTGTTTATCAGTAGATGATACTAAAAGTATCAGTTCATGAAGACCCAACTATGAGTGCCACGTAGTGAAAACAAAGACCACGAGGCGAATATAGAAAATTAACAAAAAAAATGATGCAAACATCTTTCATTTCCCTTCTCACCTAAAAAAAAAAAAGTGTCATGTGTACTGATAAAAACCGATGAGTTGGCAAAACGGTGAAAAATAGTCTGCTGACTTGCAACTGCACTTTCCTCTCTGCCCAACGTACTGCCCGGCCACCAACCCACACAAGCACACACTCGCTGACACCCCCCCCGCTCCCGTCGCTTAAGCCTTTTCTGGTAGGGGGGACCCTGAAATTGACCTATGGAACATCGATCAACAACCATGGACAGCCTAGCTACAAAGAAACTGCCGCCGCCGCTGAAGAAGAAGCCCCGAGAGTGAAAAGGGGGGGTTTACCTGCTTGCAGCGGCTATCTTGCCTCGTGTGTGTGTGCTAGCCTGTCAGGGATTCATTCGGTCAACCGACCCTGGGCGTTAACTCTGGGTGTGCTGTAACCCTGGGCGGCAAGAGGGCAGGGATGGGCTTGCGAGGTTGAGACTGGACTTTTTACTCTACGAGTACTTGTACAGGTGTAGGGGCACAGGGGGAGAGCGTCACCTGGAGCTTCAGTCGCGTGGTTTGCCTCTCCCTGCGAGGCTGCGACAAGCAGAGATGGAACCCTGCCTGGTCATTACCCTGGTAGAGTGCTTTCAAGTGCTACCGAGGAAAAGGCCCCCTGCCATTTTGCGCGTGTGTTTTTGTCGGCTGTGAGAGCCCTATCGTCTATCAAGCTTGCAATTACAACCGACGGATGGATTCACTGATCCAGGGGGGGTCATTGCACAATTGTTACAACGTAATATGTCTGGTGTTGTGTGCGACGGGGGGACGGCCATCCGCAGCTGTATTACTCGGTAATGAAAGGATTAATATTTGAGCATCGAGTATTGAATATGATTATTAGAGTATTACTATCGTAGTGTCTCCGAGTAACGATGCACACACACACACACACACAATGTTATACTACGAGTACTCTTGTATGATTTCTGTCGGTCCGTCATCGTTGACACGCCCCCCCTCCTCCTCTCTCTACTCTTGCTCTTCCCCGGGATCCGGTCCCCGTCCCCCGCGGCTTGTCAAAAGATCCCAATGCTACAATATGTACCCCAGATAACGTCGTTGTCTGGTTATGGTAATTACGCACCGAGATATGGGGGAAAGATTTCGGTCAATCACTCGTGATAATGCCGAGGATGATTGCATCTACACCTTAGGAAGTACTACCATTACCGAATAACAGTTTCTTGGCCAAAAGTCACGTTGACAGCTGCTGCGGGGTGGAGACTCCACGTCCCTTTCCCCCTTTGATCTGCCGCTGGGGCGTTTTAGCAGCAGAGTTTACTGTGCTTCAGGCTTGACAGGACAAAGCCGCCTTGGGGCATTTTTACTGGCCATTATTCCTCGGTACGAGCTACTGGACCACAGCGTATTACAGCCTACTACGAGTGCTACAGGGCAACGTGGGGGCAGACAGAAAGGTCACATGCTGCTTACGAGGTAGAACGATGTTGATGAATTGATTGGTCCATTCTCTCTTGATCCTCCTGTGTCCAGTGGCGTTTGTGTCTCTCTGACGGTGTTACTAAGCCACTGACTTTCCTCCTCCCCGTATTGATCCGTACCTGTAAAACACCGTATTATATACCACGACCGTTTTAACACACAAGGAAAAAAGGGCCGAGATGTCAACCACTACTATTACGGGATGCATCCCTACAAGTTGGCAGTACTCGTAGTGGTATTGTTATTACTTTGTACGGAGACGCAGAGTGAAGAGACGGCAAGGCTGGTCGCACAGCCTCCTCATTTCCAACCACGGTCGGACCGAGTTTCTGGACAACAACGGCTTCCCTTGGGGTAATACACTGTTGGTCTTTTTGCAAGAGTGAAATGATGTTATTACTCGTAACACATGGTATCGAGTCGAGAACGAACAGAAAGGAAAATACACATAAGACACACAAAAAAAACAGTCATATGGCCATAACGTCCGCAGCCTGATGCGTGTGCGTGTGCGTGCGTGTGTTCTGGCCCTCCTTCTCGGGGTAGCAGAACGCATTGGGCAAACGTCCGGCCTGTTTTGGGGCAAAAAGTAAGGCGGCTCCGGCTGCGTGGAACCGGAACGGCGGAGCCTTACTACTCGAACAGTCAAGCGCGCATTTCTTGCTGACTACTCGGTACTCAGGGTCCTTGGTGCTGGTAGAGCTGGTAGTAGTAGTAGTAGTATTCATGCTAGCTAAATAGACGGACCGACGACTGGGGGGAGGGGGAAGGCGCGCCCATGAGGGGGGAACGGTGCTCTGACTCGTTCACCCAGGCCAGAAAACGCACCCGGCCACCGTCACATGAGTCGGAAAAGAAATACTACCCAGTTAGGTATAGTGCAAACACTAACAGTCTAGACCTTTCTGGGTAGTATATACTTGGACACCATTAACTTCCGCATGGGGATAAGCGTAACTTCAGGCCCTGATCAGCAGGGCGACACTGCGCCGTAGGCGGCACCGAGCTCTGCTTTTTGCTTGCCCACTGTTGCTTGTTGCTGGTGCTGGCCCCCCCCCCATGGATCCCTCTCATTGAGAAAAGGGCCCCACGACTAAGCGCACGGATACCTTGCTCGCCGTCCACCGGGATGCCTCCGGTAGGTACCCATGTATCCCCTCCCCCCCAAATATGTTTTCACAGACACACCCCCCATTTCACAAGGGACACACCCACCGTTGACATTCACGCCCCCCCCATCCCCACACCTTTTTTTCGCCCTGGGTCCATCCTATCCCCCCCTCTCTCTCTCTCCCCGAGAAAAGCCCACTGTCCTCATGAGATGCCAAAAACATACATTACATACATCAAGCTCACACACCGCACTCCCCCCATTCCACTTTTCCCCTTCTTCTTCCCTTTGAATAATAACATCCCGTCCACCTCTTTTTTTCTTCCCCAGATCTCATTATCCTCCAACTCCTCTCTCTTCTCAACATACAGAGTCGTGAACAAAAACAAAAAGAATTCTCCGTCTCAGCACAAAACTCGCCCTTGTCATCTCCACACCGCGTTCGATCTGACTACACGCCCCCCAATAATCACCACCTGCCGCCGCCACAGCATCACCGCTGACGCTTCTTCGACGACTACACACGACGACGTACTTTGAACCCAAAGCAAACCACTTTGGATTCAACCACCCCCCTGCTTCGGCGCCGAATAGACCTATTCTTCATTGCAGTATCAGGTCATCTCAACCTCCTCTCACCACTCCCGCCCTACCTCTCCGTCGTCAACTCTCCTCTCTCTCACTCGCACCGCCCTTGTTGCTACCGAGCAACCACATCCTTGGCAGAAATGCCCAATCATTTGGACACTCACGTCCTCACGGTCGACGCAAACCTCATACACAAGGTCGACACGGAAAACCCTGCCAACCTCTACACTATGTGGACTGGTGAGTTTTTGCCCCATCCTGACCAGGGTCGATCTTTTCGAAATCCCACCCCGATATCTAACAGCAGTGTTTTAGTCTTCTCTCGCTGCGCAGACTCAGTTGAACAGGGCCGAAGGCTAGAAAACCTTAGCTGGAGACTCTGGCAGAAGAAGCAGCTTGCCGACCTCGACGGCAAGACCCCCGCCACCACCGCCACCCCTCAGACCATCCCCTCCGACACGAGGCTTCCCGACCTCCCCCAGCTCTCTGGCAGCGTCGACTCGCTTGCCGACGACGAGGCCGTCGAGTTCACCTCGGTCTCTGCCCCCCTCGAGATTGTCCGCCCCAGGATACACAGGCAAGACTCGTCGACCAGCAGCCGCAGCCGCCGCGACCGCCACACCAGCTCCGACGAGGTGGAGAAGATGATTGTCTCCATCGTCAAGGACAAGGCTCCCCTCTCAGCACCCCCTCCCAAGAGCAAGCTCGCCAGCACCCCCAAGAAGGAGGAGCAGATCCAGACCCTGCCTCCCCGCCAGACCATCTACCGCTCAGGCTCCACCACCACCGAGTCTCAGTCCTCCAAGATCTCGGACCTCCACTCGGAAATGTCTCGCGTCTCGCTCGACATGCAGCCCCAGCAGCCCCCCCGCACCCAGGTCGTCCGCGGCTTCTCGCCTCAGCAGGCCCCGGCGCCTCTTCTCAAGACGCCCGAGGTCGAGGCCAGGGCCGCCGACGTCGCCTTCCCCGAGCCCAGGTCGTCACCCGCCCCCGTCGTCGTGACACGCACCGGCAAGCAGCCCGCTGCCTTTGCCCTCGGCGGCTCTTACTCGTCTAGCGAGCAGGGCCAGAGTGTCGAGACGCGCCAGCACGTCGCCCCGCCCACCAGCAAGCCCGCTCCCGCCCCCAAGGCCAAGACGGCCGCCTTCAAGCTCGGTGGCTCGTCCGAGGAGGAGCCCTCGTCTCTAAGGAGCGCACTCCACTCGAGCCGCGAGGGTGCCCCCAGCCTGTCTACCCAGAAGAAGCAGGCCTCGTTCAGCAGCCACGTCGTGACCCACACCATGGAGCCCGACTCTGCCATCGAGTCCGACTCCGAGGGCGACTACATCGACGAGAGCGCCATTGATGACGACGACGACTCCTCTGACTGGGAGGACTCCCTCGAGGACAGCGGCAAGTCGAGCGTCGACGAGAAGTACTTCCAGCGTGTCGACTCCAAGGCCAACCTCACCTCGCGCCGCTCTCTCATCACCCTCATGCTCGCCCAGAACGACGACCGCGCCAAGAAGCTCAGCAACCACGCCTCGCAGTCGACGTCGGCCATCCTCCAGGGCAAGCCCGGACCCTCTGCCCCCGCTCTGGGCGTCTCCCCCAATGACTCGGACGACGCTCCCCTCATGATGAAGGGTGCCCGCCAGCAGCGCCCCCAGCAGCAGCAGCAGCAGCACGGCCTCAAGCCGATCCGCGAAGGTCGCCCCGGTGCCATGCCCATGGCCATGCCCACGCAGAGCCACGCCTACGGCCAGCAGGCCCTGTCTCCCCGCACGACGCGCCGCAACATGCTCGCCACGGAGCTGACGGAGTCTCTGAGGAGGCACCTCCTCTGGGAGCGATCGCAGAAGTCGTCCACCGCCAACGCCGTCCTCAAGCGCCGCCACACGTCGCACGACGTGGCCAACCTCAAGCAGTTCCCCGAGCGGTCGTGCATGAAGAAGAGCGAGGACGTCAATGCCAACAGCATGAACCAATTCTTTTCCAAGGAGAGTTTTGAGGGATACCACGCCAAGGGGTGGTAGATTTGTTCCCCACCTCTCTTCCTCTTCTATTTTCCTCGACACATATCAACATACAACAACAATACCTCGACAGCATAAGCGTTGTCCCTTATTTTCCTTTACTTGTTCCAAAAAAAAAACATTTTATGATTTGCATGGATGGCGTTGCGGTCCAAAGATACCACGGTTGGCATTTTTATTTTTTATTTTTATTTTGTTCTTTATTTTGTTTTTCTTCCTTAGCGATATCTTTTATTGGCTCTTATAAAGAGCTTCTTTTATATTTTTTATCATACTTCTCAGGAAGAATTCTATGTGGTTTTATTCATCATACTTTTTCAAGAAGAGTTCAATGTGGTTTATTATGTCAGAGACACACACACAAAAAAGTGATTTGGTTCATGGCGAGGGGCGACCCTGGGTGTTTATTGCTAAGAATTAAAAAATATTAAAAATTTATCATATATATTCTATCTTGTGAAGTGAAGTGATGTTCTACAAGGTGCATGTCAAGTTAAAGGTGGTATTGTAAAATGATGATCAAGAGTTAGGCTATATCATCCATGTGTCCGTTGTCATGACCGGGCCTACGGAGTATGAGTCGGTGTGAGGGTCATCCAATACTACTACCTGTAGTTAGTACAGGTAGTACAGGTAGTACTGGTAGCTACTAGAGGTAGGCAGAGTCATAGCTAGAGCAGACCTGGAGGCAGTAAACTTAAAGCTTGGGTGTCATGACATGTACGATTCAGAGGGGTAAACGGGTTGAAGATGGGGTTTTCTTTCTTCTTCTGTTTTAAAGGGTAAAGAAATAAATTAAAATAAAATAATATTCAATAAATTGAATTTAAATACTATTGTATATATTATAGCTGTAGTAGTAGTAGTAGTAGTAGTGGGAAAAAAAATTGCACTTCTTTAGTACATTTCAACCCGAAATTCTGTATGTACGAGTATCCCCTCACTACCGAATAGGGATAGATGAGGGGGAAGCGGGGTGACATGTGAACAGGTGAGTATTTGGTCAGAGGAGAGGTCAGAGGATAGAAGGACAGTTGTCAGTTTTGGTCAGAGGATAGAAATCAGAGGATAGCAAAAAACATTTGTTTGATGGTGTTTGATCAGAGTTGTTGTTTGTGAGATGCACACATCAACACATCAGCACGCGTTGACAAAGACAGGACAGAGTGGAGGGGGTGTGCATTGTTGATACGCAGGACGCAGGACGCAGGACGCAGCACAGAACAAGGCCAGTACGACTTACTGTATGTATGTATGTGTATGTACTAGACTCCAAGTAAGTAATAAGGCAGCGCTGCGTGGTTGACGCAGTAGATGCAGTGCAGCAGCAGCAACACTACAGGTTGCATAATGAGTCACTTTTTGTTGCTATCCGGCGGTGAAGAACTGTTTTTTTGATAGTTTAATGTGTGCGTATGGTCCATTTTCTTTACGACTACTACTGCTACTACATGTACTACTGCTCGCACTCTCTGCCAAATCTGCAGTGTCAAGTCAGAGTGGATATGTATTATCCGCACCCGCAACTCGCATCCGCAGAGGGGGGGGGTTTGGACGGAACATGTACGGATACTGGCCAAGATGACAAAAAAACTCTTTACCGACATTGTGGGGTTTCCAACAACTTGAAGTCGGGTGAGATCGGGTAGACTACGAGTTGAATTAATCTATTCTTACAGTTAAATCAATTTGACGTTTAGTGGGAATGAACATGATCAATTTCTTTTTTTCGGCTATCTAATAGTTAGTACTCGTAGCGGTTGTGTTATTGAGTCTTGGTGGTAAGCGGTAACTGCCACCAACAGACTCTGCGGGGATCCATGACGCTTAATGCTGTTACCTCGGCCTCTACAATTAGGGTCCTTGACCATACTAGAGGTGTATTACCGCCGCCCCGTGTCAACGGCAGCAATTTCAAATATCCAGGTGTTTTCTTGGCCTGTGCTTGTTTGTCTACTATTAGTTGCTCCGTAGTACTCCGTAGTTAGCTGTGACATGTACTATTGACAGATTCTGAGAACCAACGGCCCCCAAAACATAGCACCAAAAACACAAGCACTCAGCACCAACAACCTCGCAAGCTCATACCCTGATTGACATTTGCACATGAATGGAAATACACGTCATTGGATAACAGACCAGAAAAGGAAAGAATGATAATAAAAAAAAAAGGTTGAAAATGAAATGTTTGCCCCCAGATCAGCATATTCATGGACTATCGATGGGTGTCCTGCTGGTCATATCGGGTCAAGGGTCTTGTGATTTTTTTTTTTTTACCAAATAGGCCATGAAACTACTTCTAATAGAGCATACCTAGTATGGATGTATTGAATACAGGTGTGGGAATGGTGTATCGACAGCTGTGTGTTTGTATGTCAAACGGTTCCCAGACGTCATCGTGAATATAACCTGCGACCATGTAACGTCTCGTTTGTGGGGAAGGATGAAATCATACTACGGGGTATGGGGTGTGTGTGTGTGTGTCTGGGGAAAAAGAGAACTCGAACGTTGCTTTCTCTGTTATCATTGTTATTTCATCTCTGACTGTACTCTGCACTCTGCAGAATATATTAAATCATGCACCGTCACCGACATTCGATTGTCCACCGATGCCGGCAGATGACGCCAGATCTACTACCTCAATCAGATGGGTGATGATACAGCAGCACGCAGTACGTCGTGCTACACGTATTGATGTTCCTTGCCACTGATTTACATACACACAGCATATTGTTTTCTTTTTTTCTCTTCTGCTTCTTCTCTTTGTTTTTGTTTAATTATATTATATATATTTCAAAAATGAATTGAAAATAAATTAAGCATTTACCCGTTGAGGGGATCTTGACAAAAGTCACGTACACCCAAAAATGGACAACGTCATCGTCATTCTTCCCTCTTATGGTCTCCCCCCCTCCCTCTCCCTCTCCCACCAAAAGCAAAGAAAAAAAAAACACCCCCTCCCACCACCTAAAACAATCATCCCAAGCCACCACCGCCGCGGACTCAGGGGGTTGACTTCCCCGTTGGATTTGTGCTTGCACCCGATACATTGGGTGGTGTGTGTGTGCTGCGTTTGTGTGTGTGGCGTGGCAATCTTGTATGGTCGGTCGGAAGGGGGAGGTGAATGTGACCCTACTGATTTACCGGTGGCGCACACACACAACCCCCTTGTCCTTGCTGGCGTAAGAATTAAATAAAAAAAAAGGGAAAAAGAGACGAATGACCTTGGATTGTATGAGTAGTACTCCGTATAATCTGTAAGACTCATATTACCTCGTCCTTGTTCATCTAAGTTCAAGGGGAGGAATCGGCGATGCACATGCTTAGTTTTAGTCAGATGGATCTGGATATCTTGTTTGTGAGTGAAATCAGTATACGTATATATATATATACAAAAGAAGGAATGATAGCAGAAACGAGAAAAAAATGAATGAGGGTGTGAGTATGAGTAAGTGAGTGAGTGAGAGCAAGTGTGTGTTGTGTGTGTGAATGAATGAATGAAGATGAAGCTGTATTGGCAAACTACTCATACAACAAAAGAAGCAACATGATTGGTCGAGACACGTTTTCTGGAAGGATTCTCTCGACACGTGGGGGGCTGGGGTAAGTGGGGGATTTCTTTTACCCATTTTACATGATTTATATTATTTAATTCATTATTTAATCTTTTTTACTTGTTCCCTCTTATTTTTAAGCAAAAAAACGATCACATCCCCTGCCAACTCCATTTTCATCCAATCATATTCACTGTCACATGGTGGTCCCCTCCCCCCTCCTTCTCCCCCCCCCTCTTTCACCCTCTCACGTCAATGAGAATGTTGCTGCCTTGACTCTTTTCTCTGTCCTTCTATTCAATCCCCTTTTCATTACTACGGGTCGTTTTCTCAGGACGACAATATCTACGCGCCCGCAAAAGAAAAGAAAAAAAAGAAAAAAAAAACGTTTTCGCTCATCACCTATTGTTCATCGTGGACGCAATTTCAAGCGCGTTGGTTCATCACGTTGCTTGAATGCACTTGATTGCTTGGATGAATAATGCAAACATGGTGTTTTGTTTAAAAAGCATAGAAACAATACGAGAAGCAATACTCCGTAATGCTGCCAATATTCCTACCACAATGCGTCAATGCCTCATCGGCCCTTTTCCCGACATCACCCGTCAGCAAACGGCTTTCTTGACTTTCTGGGGCAGTATACGCCGACCACCACACACCTCCGAGGTAGGAGCGGGAATCTCATCTATCTGCACTTTATTATACCACCACCAAACAGGAGTATTACCGTTGAATATTTGACACTACGTGCTTTGATTTATAGATGAATACCTGTTTTTGTTGAGGTTTAATTTGCTTTTTGTTTCTTCTCATTCTTCACTCGTACATCTTCACCACACCTCCAACACCATGGGGAATATTTGCTCCCATGGTCCCAACTCATACGAACACAAGGATATCCCTGGATCAATCCCGACAACTTCCTTATTAAGAGCTTCCCTTGACTGACTCGACTTTCTCAATATCAAGCTTCTCGGTCAATATCGAGACCATTTGCGGTTCCGCAGAATGGAGAAAGGAAAGGAGATCCGGAATCCACACGGGCAACCTTGAAAGTTTGGGGTATTATCCGTAGCGCTACATATCTTGCTAAAGAAAGGGACGGCGCCGAGGCTAAATCCCACCATATCTATGTACCCAGCTCACGACAAGAACTACTACGAGTAGTGTAAAAGAGAGTAAAATATGTATGAGTGTAAAATGAGTAAGGAACAGGTAAACACTTTGTCACAAGCTTCCGAGGTGAGCTGAAGAATATACGACCATGGCACATGTTTTTTTTTTATTGCAGAGAGAGAAAAGAAAACGGTGTACCATGCTGTCGGTGTCGTATAAACTCAAGGTTTGATTCTCTCTCTCTCTCTCTCTCTTTCCTTGTTGAGAATATATGCCGAACTAATACGGATACATGGGGAGACCCTTTACGGTATCTGATCTTTTCTTCATCTTCTTCTGTTTGGGCCGGTCCCACTCTCTCGGGTGTACCGAACGACGGTCCGGGCCCGGTCCTTTGAGACACACTCTCCAAGTTTGCATCTGATATTTGAACTTGAATAGTGTTTACATTTAGAGGAACAGAATATAACAATTATAAAATGAACATAAAATACATTAAATGAATATTGTATTTACATATTATATTCTTTGTATGTATGTGTTCTTCGTCTCCCTTGGACCAATGCCACATCATCTGGCTTATATGCCACAGATGGTCATCACACACCGTCATGTAAGCCACCACCTTCCTTCCCGTGCGCCCCTGAATCAAGAAGAGAGAGAGAGAGAGAGAGGGAGGGAGGGAAGAAGCATATGTGTGCTTGACTTGCATCCGACTTGTTGATGACGCCCCCTTGGAAGATAACTCGGTCGCGTAAAGCCATCCTTTCTATCCGTCTTCCCGTGTGTGTGTGACATCCTGTGTGTGTACAACATATAGGATCATTATTATTATTACTTTACACACCCCCATCTTGACCAAAAAGTATGAACGAGCGCTTATTACATGTACTTACCCATTTGCCACGCGCGTGCAACTCTACGACTTTGTAACCTGTGAGGTGGCTTCCCTCCCTCGGAAAAGGAGTCATGTGGGAAAGGGACTCATAAGTAGTACAAACAAAACAAACCAAAAAAAAAAAAGAAAAAAAAACACAATGTATCATTATTGGACTTTTTTTTTTTTTCGTCAGCGGGCAAGCTGCATGTTTGTTTTTACGCGCGCGCGCGCGGGAGAGGGAGGCATGGCTGATTGCCCGTGCCGTCCCGTGGGGAAAAAAAAAGGATATGCAGATACACGTCTCCGACTGGGGAGAGTGGGTTTCTCGTATCTTACAGGGCTGTGTGACTTTTGTTTCTTTGTTTTTCTTTGTGTGACCAATTATCCTGGTTAGAATATAGTCAGCTGTATGGTGTATCTTGCCAATAGGAAAAGAGAGAGTGTTGAAGAGGCGGTAGAGGATTTTGTATCTCAGCGGTACGGTGTACGGGTAACGGGTGACGAGGAGAGAGAGAGGGTTGAACAACGGCGGTCAACTGCATGTACGAGGAGTTGTGTTTTCTTCATTCATCTCCTTGACTTGATCATAATAAAAATCATCTTCATACTATTGAAGAAGGAGAAGAAAAAAAGACAAGTTACCATCTTGGGCATCCAACAACTAAGATGCACAAACACATCATACCTTCTGCCGCCCTGACCTTATAAGTCATGAGAACATACTGCACCTGCCGAACATATCATTTATTCCCTTTACATATTCCCTTTGAGAAGATGTATATACTGCATATATACAGATAGGCAGTTTGCAACAAGGGAGGGGGTGTATATTCAACTCTACCTGTACATAACACGCGGGTTAGATGAAAATCAACCGTGGCATGACGACAGCCCATCATTGTGGCGCACGTGTAATATGCCGTGTGTATACTTATAAGGGTCGATATTGTAATATTTTCTGCTAGTCATACTCTGTACATTCGAATAGTAGATCAATTATATCTATTCTAATACTATTCACCGCCCCCATCACAAGACCCCTTCCCATTCAACAGCTGTACATACAGACAAAAATGTCTTGATACTATTGTTGTCTGTGCCTCAAACATCAAATCTCTCCTCTCTATTCTCAGACCCCGAGAGGAGAAAACAACAAAAAACAAAAAAACGCATGTGCGCGCGTGTGCGTGTGTGTGGCGCAACCACCGGATAGAGAGGGGTGTGGGGGGTTGTTTACCGTTTGCTGCTGCTGCTGCTGCTGTTGTTTTTTGCCAACTCAGCAAAATCTTGCCCAGATGACCATGCAAAAAATGCCTTGGAAAACTTGGAGGGTGTGCGCGGCATATATGCACGTCCATCTTGAAGACGAGCGGTGAAGAA
Organism: Geosmithia flava; assembly: GCA_900188565.1. Classification (NCBI taxonomy): domain Eukaryota; kingdom Fungi; phylum Ascomycota; class Sordariomycetes; order Hypocreales; family Bionectriaceae; genus Geosmithia; species Geosmithia flava. Next base: position 53,512 of record FYEV01001645.1, on the reverse strand, counting down.
AGCCGCTGTTACTGCTATCACTACTACAGGTAAAATCATGTCAAAGGCCGAGGTGCACATGCGATGAGGCGTTTTTCCACTTTGCTACATGCACGATGCTTTTTTTTTTCCTCTCGGGATATTATTTAGATGTTTTTTTTTTCTTAGTTATTTTCCGTTGCTTGACTTGGAACAGCTTCTCTCTGTGTGAATGAGTGAGTGAGTGAGTGAGTGAGTGAGTGAGTGTGTGCGGAGTTGGGGGCGTGTCACGACTGAATACGGTGTATTTGTATGTCCAAAAGGTTTGATTGGCTATTGATCATCTTACACTGACGAGTTTCTTTTATCTCTATAGTAATTGTTTTTATCAGGAAAAAATGAAATGAAAGCGATATTCTTTGTTTATTAAAATCCCATTCATGACATCTCGGTCTACCGTTTTGAGCACCGTTTTCACCGTAATCCTCTAGTCATTGCATACAATATTCAATATATACACTCCAGCCCAGCCTTATAAGACATTCATGTCAATCCATCTCCTTCTTTGTTCAATCCGTGATTCCTCCCTGATGATATAATCATGAATAATATTTCATTACAATGGTGAGAATGAGATAATCTATACGGAGTACACACACACACACACACACACGCAATACCACTCCATGTTACAACCATCCATTTCTAATAATATCACCTATTTTGGATCCTCCGTGTGTATATAATCCTACCATGACCTCACCCCCATCTCCCCGCAACATGACAAATCGACCATTGTCCGCCGGAGACTCTTCCTCAATCCATCCGGCCCGTGTTACCGCCCCTCCAGGAATCGCCTCCCCCAGTGTCGATCATGACACTGTCAGCTTTTGACATCCTCGCCGCCATGGTGTCTCAACCTGGGCGAACATCCGTCTTCACAGTCATTTAAGCTGAGCCTCCTGTGGTTTTAAGAATGGCCACAACCAATGTAATCCAGGGTGAACCCTGTGAGAGATATCCGGCCATCATCATCTTACGTAGTCTTAGACATCCCAAAGGTGTAGGTAGGCCAAATTCGTATCAATATGACGGGAGTTGTACTGTATAATCGAGGCCACACAAAAAATGTAACACCAATCATGCCTGACCACCCCCAATCCTCTTGTGCTTCCTCGGATCCTTCTTGCTCATGAGCCTCTGATCCCTCGTCCCCCTACCACCCTCCCAGAAGCCCCTCCCCTTCCTGCCGATGACGCTCCTCCCGCAGAAACCGCACGCCTCAGGGCTGTACCTCTGCTCGCGGCTGCACCACCCGCAAATCATGCGCTTGGCCCAGTCGTTCTCGTGGTCCTCTGCCGCGTCGTGGCACTTGTCGCAGGCGTGCACCCGGCTGCAGCACGAGAACCGGAACCAACGGTACGACTTGCGGTAGTGCCCGCACGCGCCTCGGCTCGGCAGCGGATCTCCCGCGTGCAGGCCTAGCTTCTCCCTGCCGCGTCGCGGTCCCGCGTCCGAGTCTGCTGCCAGTGTGCCGGGAGTCACCACCATGAATCGTACCTCGGGAAGCTTAAAGGTGAACTTGGCGTGGCACTCGCGGCACACGTTGGTCATGGACTCCCCGCGCACAGACACGAGCTCCAGTCCTGCCGTCGAGCAGCGCGAGCACGTCGGCACGAATGTGCTCGGTAGCAGATCGGCTACCTTGGCGCCCGCCAGGTCGATGAAGCCCGCGCGCGTCGAGTTCTCGTGCACCGCCTGCGGGCGGAACTTGGCCGCCATGGCCGAGCTGCACTTCTTGCACCGGTCCTTCTTCTCCTGGCCTGGCCGTAGACCCTTGAACTCGTTGACCGTCTTGCACCGCTCGCACTTGACCGTTATGCTCAGCACTGACACCTCCAGGAGCTCGATGCCGTGTAGTTCCACGTGCGGGAAGCTCAGCTTGGTGCCTCGCTCGGCTGTGTCTTCTTCTGCGGCTGCCGCAGCCGCCGCAGCCGGAGCGGTGCCCGGTTCTAGCTCGAGACCCACGCCACCCTCTCCGTCCGTGTCATCGGACTCAGAGTCGGAGTCGGAGTCGTCTGCCGTGCTCCACTCCGGAGGACGGGGGATGACCTGGACGCGGCCCTTGTTCTCCTCGGGGGACTGGGCAGCAGTGTCAACGCGAGGTGCAGCCGCAGCCGCAGCCGTAGCCGCCGCTTCTGCCTCAGCCCTCTCCTTGGCCTCAGCGTCAGCCTTGGCTTTGGCCGTAGCCTGCGCCTGCTTGGCCATTGTGTGTAGATTCTGCGACAGGTAGTTGATGTGGCTCATCAGACTCATCTGCTGCAGCTCCGTAGTCTTCTGGGTGAACATGTCCTCTATGGGCTCCGCCTCCTCGGCAACAGCCTCGTTGAGCTGGATGCGGAGCTCCTGGAGCGGGTACAGCAGCGGCACGATGAGGTGGACCGTCGTGACGGACCTCAGGCCCGGGGGCAGCTCGGTCCGTCGTTTCGGCTCAATGGGGATCGTGAAGACGACCCCGTCCGCCGACCGGCGGAACATGGGCATCCTGCCCATTCGTGCGTCGAGCTGGCGCACCTCCTGTGCTCTGCGTGCCTTGGCCTCGGATATCTGGTCCTTTGTATACGACGGTTCCGGCACAAAGCGTGAAGCAGGAGCTGGTTTTTGCTCTTGCTGTTGTGTCTGTGCCGCGGCTATAGAAGCGGCGGCTGCAGAAGTAGACGCTGCATCGTCTTCCTCCTCCTGCTGCTCCAGATGTCTCGTATCCTTGGTCCCCTGGAAGCCAACCAGCTTGACCGTGTCGACCTTCTGCTCCGTCAGGAACGACTCGAGGTTCTTGTCCAGGGCGCGCGTCAGCGCCAGGAGCGTGCTGTCCCGACGCTCGTCGGCCAGCCGGTCCCACCCGCGCTCCACGTTGATGCTGAACCCTCGCGGGATGTCCTTGTTGCGCACGAGCAGCGTCGGCCGCGTGCGCGGGTAACCCTTGGGCACGCGGAGGTCGCAGTCCAGAGAGGCCAGCTCAAAGGGGAAATCCGGGTCCGAAGGCTTAAGTTGGAAGACGACGGATGTTGACCCGTCCTTGGCCGTGGTGCATACCGGCGAGTAGCGTCGGCGCAGCTGCTCGAGCTGGTAAGCCCGCGGGTCGTCAGTCTGTGAGGACGGTACCGGTTTGGGGACTACCCGGGATGCCGGGGATTGTGTAACGGCCTGCTCGGAGCTTCCGCCGTTGCCGTTTGGCTGTGAGCTCATGGCGGCGTTTTGATGCGCGTTCGTTCTGATGGTCGTAGTGTGTATGTGGGGTGATGAAAAATGTAAAAAGGCACTGTTTTAGTGGTAAGGATGCTGTCAATGTCGTGTTTGTGGTTGCAAGCTTTGAGTTGTGGTTTATAGCTTCAGGTAGGCCAGTATATATAAAAGGTGGATGAAGTCTCATATATATATATATATATATGTATATATGTATATCAGTATTTAATGGCCTCAACATACAGAAGACGAGTATGTACGAGTATGTGGGCTGAGTATCTCCAATGATACTGGTAGCCAAATCGCACCGTGAGTCACTATTACGACCTAGCGGCCATATCTGACGGCCCCGCACTAACAGTATGTCGCCGTTTCTGTGGTGGCAAACTGTTAGTAGAGACGGACCCTATGGCCCACAACTTACCTACATGCACTCATTCGTCGTCATAATGTGTCTTACAGCCACCCATTGGCTTATGAAAGCTTGTTGCTTTTTGACGGAAGAGGTGTTCGAAAAATATCAGTCAACACATACACCTCTCATATTGGTCAGTATTCCCTTTGGATTTCTTGTGCATATGTCATGTTGATCCAAGTCGTGCGTGCTCAGCATGGAGGAAGAAGAAGAAGTATGGATATAAGATGTGAGAGGAATCATGGTCCAGATGTCTAATATACGCGAAACAATGCCTGCAGGTATCTTCTATAAAAACGTTTCTTACACGTGTGCACACCGCACTTCTCCACCAGCTAATTCAACAGACCTCCTCCTCAGGATTCATGCCCTCAGTCCCAGATACCGTGACCACCCCGTCATGCAGCATAAACGGCTTCCAAACCTCATCCGGCGTATTGAACGAGAGTGACACCATGCCCGCGAACCGTAGTACCCAGTCGCCATATGGTCTATAGGAGGCCGGCAGCTCCCGGACACCCGTCTCGATCCAGCGTATCCTCGTGTTCTGGCGGACGGGGTGGCTCACGGCGACGAGCCGGTGCGGGTCCATGGGGTCCAACTCGTTGTGGCCGAGGACCAGGTCGAGCACGAGGATGTGCAGGATGACGAGGCGCCACTCGTGGTTCTCCGGGTCGACAAAGGCCATGAACTCCTCCTGGCCCATGGTGGCCAGCTTGTCGTAGAGGAACGAGTGCTGGCCGAAGCCCTCGGTCGGGTTGACGGCAGCCAGCGTGACTATGCTCCTCACGTCGTCGAGGTACTTGACCTGGGTGGCGTTCCCCTGACACAGGTGCATCAGGCGTGCTATGCTATTACAGAAGCCCTTCAGGACGACGCTGTCGAGCGTGTATGACGCCACGACCTTCTTTTTTACCAGGGTCGCCAGCCTCTTTGCGTACGGCGCCCGTCTAAAGTTGCTGATGAAGGGGGATTGATCGGGATCTGGTAAGACGTTTGTTCCTACGACGAAGCCTTTTTTTCGTTTTTGGTCGCTGGAGTCAGCTACGAGTGGCTAAGAGACAAATACGAGTGAGGGAGAAGAAGAAAAAAGAACTCACATCCGCGAATCATGCTAAAGAAATCTACCATCCCATCATCCATGTACGAGGACTGGAAGAGTAGACTGATCATGGACGCAAACGCCGCGTCACCACCGGGAACGTCCATGCTCGGTCGGGAAAGATGCTCGTTGAGCAACCTGATGGCACGCACGCGATGCTGCAGAGCATCCTTGTTGTAGCAGGTGTGGCCCAGCACGGCGAGATGCGCCGCCCCCAATGCTAGCATGGAATGTGCTAAAAAGTCGTACTGCACGCATCACATCAAATCCCATTAGTATTCACCGTGGTTTCTTGCTTGCTCACATGGAGCGCCGGCTGTTCTATCCTAACACAAAACGTACCTCGTGGGCCATCTGCCCTACCCCCTGCCACGTCTGCCATCCCTCAATCGGGAGGGAGGGATACGCGCTGAACATGAAATGCTGGAAGAACCTCAGGTCGCTCAAGGTGAAGCTGGACATGCCCAGTGGTCGCATGGGAGTGCTAGCCGTCAAGGATGTTGAAGCATGTGCTGCTGCTGCTGCTGCTGCTGCTGCTTCTGTCGTCGATAGCCGTGGCGACGTGCCGGCACTGCTGCTGCTGCCTTGATGTGGTATCGCTACATGCGCCGCTCCTCCTCGAGCGGATGTGTAGAGGCATTCCAGCCCGAGTCGTTGGCAGGGACCGCATCCTGGCCTGGTTTCGTCACACTTGACCCTGCGCTTCTTGCACACGAGACATCCCGTACGTGACTTGCGGTGACCCTTGCGCGGTACCGGACGACGACGTGTTGCCGCTGCCTCTGCCGTTGCCTCTGCCGTTGCCTCTGGTGTTGCTGTTGCTGTCGCCGTTGGGTTTGGTGTAGTGGTGGTGACGGCGTCTGTAATTGCTGTCGCATCGACCTCTTGGTCCGGCGTGCTCTTTTCAGATGTCTCACTCATATTTGACATTTGTCTCCTCTCCCGCCGGCCTAGTGCTGCCGTTGCTGTTGTTGTGTGTAAGGTTGTTTTTTAATGTGTTTAGGGAAGCGATTGGAGGTGACCTGGGGAGTGCTTACTCCATAACAGTGCTCTCGTTGATGCTCATCCAACCAACTTTTCCCACTGCGCCACATTGCCCGGCATGATTCCGCAGGGACTTTTTTTACCCCGTACTCGTACAGCCAGCCTAGAACCAGAAGCCTTATCACACACTTTAATATTACTACCCGTGCATTTTCAACGGTCACTAAAACAGTAGCAAAACAACCGTTTGCCATGGATTACGGGCACGGGGGAGATCAGTGGGGTCCTCTTTTTGATGCATCAACAGCCCTATACGGTTTTGCTTTTTATTTTATTTTTACTTCTTGACATTGTGCCTAATTGATCCTTGGAGGGACATCTAGTAGTCATTGTCCGCACCCGACACAATGACGTTATTAACCTTGAGGACCATACGGCACAGCTGCGTCGCCAGCTGGAGCTGTTGCTTCTTGCCAATAAGGGGGTCGATAACAAAGGCCTCCTTCATGTTGTTGTCTCCACGGCCCATGCAGTCCACGCCGACCCTGCCGCGTCCCTCGGGACCGGCCTTGGCCTGCTGGCTCTTCACCTCGGCCAGTGTCGAGATGGGGTTGAGACCGCTGTTCTCGGCCAGGGCCATGGGGACGGCGTCGAGGGCGTCGGAGAAGGCGCGCATGGCGTACTGCTCAAGACCGGCCGTCTTGGTCGCCGCGTCTTCGACAGCTAGCGCACACGCAATCTCGGCGGAACCACCACCGTACACCACGCGGTTGTCGCGCACCAGGTTACGCACGACACACAGGGCATCGTGGAGGGAACGCTTGGCCTCGTCGATGATCTGGATACTAAAGTCAGTCTTTCTGTCTTTTTTTCTTCTTCTCTCCTCACTCATGTCTACTTGGGGAGAGGAGGGGGGG
>FYEV01001645.1:29247-46825 GCA_900188565.1 Geosmithia flava | reverse complement strand
GGGGGGTTATGGGTAAGGGATGTTCGTACCATCTTGTTGCTGCCACGAACAAAGACCGTCACAGCACGGGTGTTGGCACACTCCTCGATGACAAGCATCTTCTCCCTGGTCGTTCCGAAGCTCATCTCCCTCACGACACCGGCAGTTCCGAGCTTCTTCTCAGACAGGTCCTCGAATCGAGGCACTATCCTGCCGTTGGTGGCAATGGCAATCAGCTCAATCTCGGGACCGCCAACCCACCGCACAGCGGGGAGCTTGTTCTGAAGAAGGAGGTGGTTGGCCTCGTCGTCGAAGCCCCACTGGCAGATGGCCAGGTTGGCACCCGTGTCCTTGATCTGCTGGATCATCTCGATAAACTTCTCCTGCTCGTAGTTCTGCAGCTTCTTGAACTCCTCGACGCTGGTAATATCAAGGTGGTGCTTGGTCTTGGGCTTGGGGGGCTCAAAGGGGCAGGTCAGGATGGCAATCTTGGCGTCCCGAACTTCGGAAGGCATCTGGGGGTGGGAGAAGTCCTTGTCCACAATGACACCCTTGACGAGGAGCGTGTCCTCGAGAGCGCCACCGACCTTTCCGTCCACCTTGATGAGCTCAAAGTCGACATCCTTGCGCTCAAGGTCGGCAACCGACAGGACGGCGTCGACGGCAATGTTGGCAAACTGGTCGTGGGCCTTGGAGACAATCTTGCTGCCTAGACTAGTCCTGGCAACCTTGACAAGGTTCTCAGTGTTGTCCTTTGTAAAGTCGATAACGTCCGAGATCTTGTCCAGCTCAGCACAGGCAATCTCGCAGGCCTGGTCGTAACCGTCGGCGATTCGGATGGGGTGGATGCCCTTGTCGATGAGGTCGGCAGCCTGCTCCAGCATGGAGCCGGCAAGAACGACAACACCAGTAGTTCCGTCACCAATCTCCTCATCCTGGGACTTGGAAAGTTCCACGAGGAGCTTGGCAACGTGGTTACTAATCTCCATGCGCTGCAGAATGGTGGCACCGTCGTTTGTGATCGTGATGTCGCCATCAGGAGAGATGAGGATCTTGTCGAGACCTCGGGGGCCAAGAGACGACTTGACGAGGTTCGCAACGGTACGGGCGGCGAGGATGTGAGACTTGACAGCTTCGTTGCCGAACTGGCGCTTCTTCTTTCCCTGACTGTAGAAGGAGGAGCTTGGTTAGCCATGCTTTGGTGGGGGGGAGGAGGGAAGGGGGAAGAGGGAAAGCTCGGTGAGAAAAAGACGTACTCCCTGACGATAATGAAAGGACGGCCTTGCTCATCCTTCATCATCGCCGCTGTTTCCTAAGTGTCAGTATGCATTCTCGAGAGGCTCGGTGGTGGTGGTGGCTCGTACCATTCTCGACATCCAGATCTGTTCTCCTGATATTAGCTTCAATTTCTCTTCCCCGCCATTAAGGATTGTTGTGCAAAGCTCACTCAGCGCCATGGTGGCTGTGGATGGTGCCCTTTTTGCACTCGCCTAAAAAACGAACAGCGGTAGACAGCCTCTCAGAAAACGGGCGAGAAGCTTCTAAAGACGTTTGAAAGGTATCGGTGCTTCGAGGTTGTTTGTAATGCGCCGTTCCCAAATTTTTAGACTATTCGGTGACCAGGCACACACAGGAGGTGGGTAGGTGGGCGCTCCTGAACAGTAAGGTGCGGCACCCGGCGAAAGAAAAAGTCCGGCGGAGTGATTATGATAAGAGTCGATAAGCCGCAATGCCCCGCTATCAGGTCGTCATGCCACCAGTCACCCCTCATCAACGAGCTTTGACTCAAAGCTCTAATCTACTACTACTAGCAACATGCTTTGCGCTTAGCCGTCATAAATCTATTTCCTTTTGTTTACATACTTCAAAGTTCCGAGACTAATACATCACCGGCATATATTTAAACACGACTATCCCCATTTCTAACCCACCTCTACTTTACAACTCCTCATCCCGCTTCATACCATCAACTCATCCTCTGGTATCGTACCCTGCCATTGTTCGTATTTGCCACGAAACCTCCCCAGCCTGGAATCAGCGCAGGACAGAACAAATATACTCACACACAGACACAGATATATACTCTAAGATAATCAGTCACAAGACACGATATCACCATGCCTGCCAGTCGGTATATGGACGACTTCGATGACGACGGCCTCGACGACTATGACGACTACGACACCCATACCACCCAAGAGGACGAAGCTGCCATGGCCGAAGGTACTATAAAAGTCCGCAAGGCACTCGGAAAGGACTCGCAGAGGGTCACTCTGAAGGAAATACAAGACGCCCTGTGGAACTACTACTACGACGTCGACGAGTCGGTTGCCTTCCTGAACAAGACGTACATCGGATCAACCCAACCCAAGCCAGCACCGAAAGCAAACGCCGCCAAGAAGATACCTGAAGGTATGTCTCGCAACATTTCATTTTCTGCTACAAGCCGCCCTTTCCCGGGATCATACGGAGCAGAGCCTCAGTTTTCGGCGAGCGAGTGTGACGGGCTAGCGCCTTTCCCGATCCTTGCCAGGCCGCATGTCCCGATCCAATCGTACTTTGACGACATGCCTTGGTTGAACACGCCTCAAGACCGCCAGTCCATATTCGTGCCACCCTGGAGCCCCCGCGGAGGACTTCTGGGGGGAGGCGAAGGCGCTGGTGGTATGACCAAGCTCCAGAAACTGGCTGCTGCCAGAAAGAAGAAGAATGAAGAGAAGAAGGGCCAGGACAAAGCCGAGACAGCTGAGGATGGCATCGAAAAGCTCTCCATATCCGACTCGCCGACAGATGGTCATGATGAGCGTGTCCATCCACTGGCCAAGCGACAGAGGACCTCAAAACAGTCCGAGGTCTCATCGCAAGAGCCGCCGGCGCCTCAACAGCCTATCGGGCGAGGCCATGAAGAACCCGAGGAGCCTTCATCTACTCTGCCAAGCCAAAAACTCGATGCACAGGAAGGACAGGATGAGCTGGATACGCCGAAGGCAAGGCCGTCGGCTTTCGCTCAAACACTGTTTGGCTCTGCTCCGGGGGCGACCAATCCCAAGAAGCGCGATGTTTTCCCCATGCCTTACACATCCTCCTCTTCTTTTTCTGCAAATATATTCTCTCAGCCCAGTCCCGACGACATTGTCTTTGCAGCTCAGTCCAAAGGTTCGAATTTTGCAAGAGCAAAGTAATAGTGGGCTAATTCTAATTCTGCTCTAGCGGGCAAGAAAACTCCTGCGATTTCCAAGGCGACGAAGAAGAATGGAAAGGGCGATGCTGGATCAGGAGCCGACGAGGCCGCATCTGAGCTGTCCAATGTCAACATCAACGACGCCCCTCCGCCCAAAAGCAAGGGGCTGGATGTGGTGAAGGAATTTGAAGCCAGCAATGACAAGAAGAGTGCCAGCTTTGTGGTTGTCGGTATGTATTACGTCGCTCTCGATGTTCATTTCTATTCTTGCAGAAAGCTGACTGGCCCAGGACACGTTGACGCTGGGAAAAGCACACTAATGGGTCGACTGTTGATGGAGCTCAAGTACGTCGATCAACGGACCGTCGACAAATATCGAAGAGAGGGCGAGAAGACTGGAAAACAGTCATTTGCTCTAGCATGGGTCATGGACCAGAGGAAGGAAGAGCGAGATCGTGGCGTCACGATTGACATTGCAACAAACCACTTTGAGACGGACCAGACAAAGTTCACTATCTTGGATGCACCAGGTCACCAAGACTTTGTCCCCAACATGATTGCAGGAGCGAGCCAGGCAGACTTTGCCATCTTGGTCATTGACGCGAACACGGGCGCCTATGAGAAGGGACTCAAGGGACAGACTCGAGAACACGTCTTGCTCCTGCGCAGTCTAGGCGTGCAGCGTTTGGTGATTGCTGTCAACAAACTCGACATGGTCGGTTGGTCAAAGGAGCGGTTCGACGAGATCAACCAGGAGGTGTCTGGGTTCTTGACCGGCCTGGGCTTCCAGGAGAAGCAGGCTACCTTTATCCCCATTTCCGGACTGGCAGGCCACAACATTGCACGGCCCATCGAGGACCCGGCAGCCTCATGGTACAAAGGAGGCACCCTGGTTGACGCTCTGGAGGCATCGGGCTCAACAACTGTCCGGGCTGTACGAAAGCCGCTGAGGATGGCCATTTCTGAGGTTTTCCGATCACAACAGGGCACGACAACACTCTCAGGGCGTATAGACACGGGCTCGATGCAGGTTGGCGACGTCCTCATACTCCAACCCAGCGGAGAGAATGCCTACATCAAGTCCATCGTGGTGGACAGCGAAGCGCACGACTGGGCCGTGGCCGGACAGAATGTCAGCCTTACCCTGACCAACATTGACCCGATACACATCAAGGTCGGAGACATTCTTTGCCACCCGACGAATGCCATTGCGTGCGGCGACTCGTTCACGATGAAGGCCATGGCGTTTGAGCATATCGTACCGTCGCCGATAGATCTGCACAGGGGCCGTCTGCACGCGCCCGGGCAGATCCAGACGCTCCTTGCGACCCTGGACAAGGCCACAGGCGAGATCACCAAGAAGAAGCCCAAGATAGTGCAGCCAGGCGCCGTGGCACGGATCCGCATCAAGCTGGAGACCAAGGTGCCATTGGAGGCAGGGCAACGAGTCGTTATCAGGAGCAACGGAGAGACTGTTGCAGCGGGCTTGCTCGAGTGATTGTGAATATACGGTGTATACTTCCAATGCTGTTACCGCCATGTACCCTGCTAGCTACTACTAGTATAATACTACCACTATTAAACAGTCGACGACATTGAAACTATAATGGCAGAAGATGGCGCAAATGACCACGTGTGAAGTTCCATGTGTGAAATCGTAATGACCGAGGTGGGTATGATGACAATGGAGGCTTATCCCACGTAACGATGGAGCTCTCATACTCGTAGTAGTAGTAGTAATAGTATTACCTCGTACTACAGTTTATGGGTCATCCGTTGTCGGTCCGTCAGTCTGTATTATTAGACTTGTCATGGCACTGAACCCCACCAAAATACTTTCATCCGTATACACTGTGTTGTGGACTGTATTAATACTCCGTAGTAGTAGCAGTAATACGGTAGTACGGAGTACGGCGTAGACATGGACGGAATATTCTGGAATAGCCAAGCTTACTCCGTATGTTGTCGTCCTTTTGGACAGCTGGCAACAATGAAGTGAGTCTTGTGACTCAGTCGATGAACCCGTGAATGTTGCAGTCATCCGTCAGGGTGGCAAATGGAAAACATGTCGAGGATTATTGCATTTACTACGAACAATTGACAATTAATTGGCAACTGTCGATACCTGTACTCCGTGTTATTGAGGACGACGGATGAGAGAACGTGGCCTCCAATTGGAGTTGCCGCGCGCACAGTGATAGTCAGCCTTTTGGGGTAAGGCTACAAGGCACGCAAGAGACACGATAATTGTGTAGTAGTACTATTAGGAGCACCACCTGTCATAAAACGCTAACATCCGTTATTACGCCACTCTGGGGTCCATACATTGTAGTCAGGGAGGAAACCTTTGGCTTTTTTTGAGTATTAGGAATTGACCTAAGGCAAGCCGGGATGAAAAGAAACCTAGAGCTTCGGGATAAGGCTATATTTTACCATGACAGCATTGGTCGGCAAGCGAGAGAGAACATATCACCCGAAAAATAAAGACACGGTTTCAATACAGTGCGACGAGGCTGGGGGGAGACTCAGAAGCCTCACTCAGACTTACAGTGGACCCCTCTCTCAGTGGACTGGGGGGGCAATTGTTCCCCCCGCCAAGTGGGTCAGGTTCCAGGGGACCAACAGGCGCCGCCGCCCTGGCGGCAAGGGCAGAACTGGCCAGGTAGTGGGAGGTGGCAGGTGCAATCTGGCCTTTTTGTGCAATCTGGACACTTTGACGTTTTCCACCTTTTTGGCTGAGGGCACTCAAGAGGCAAGATGCGCGCGCGCTGTGATAAATAAGCCATTTCCAGCCGGACCAACCTAGACTTGTCAACTTTCCACCCCCTCCCATCCTCTCTCTCCTCCCAAGATACCCCCCCTCTACAATCATCAGAATCCCGTTCTATCACGTTCGGTAGAAGGGTCGCAAGCTTGAGGAACTGGTTCAACCTCGCTGTGTGCTCATTTGTGTGTCTTTTTATTACTTCTTTGCAAGCTTGAAGCTTTCTTTACCTAACCATCTTCACACACCTTCCTCTCCCCCCCCCATCACAACCCGCCCGCCATGGCTCGCTCAACGAGGAGCTCCTTGGCCCTCGGCCTGGGACTCCTTTGCTGGATTGCCCTTCTCTTCTCTCCGCTGGCTATGGTCCAGCCCGCCGCCGCTCAGGATTCGGATGACATTGGTACCGTCATCGGTATTGTAAGTTTTTTTCTCCTGCTGCTGCGCGCCCTTCTCCCTTGCCAATGTCTGTGCCCTTGGCTGACCAGTCGTCTTTTCTCTCCAAATAGGATCTTGGTACCACCTACAGCTGTGTTGGTGTGATGCAGAAGGGCAAGGTCGAGATCGTTGTCAACGACCAGGGTAACCGAATCACTCCTTCCTACGTCGCCTTCACCGAGGAGGAGCGCCTTGTCGGTGACTCCGCCAAGAACCAGGCCGCTTCCAACCCCGCCAACACTGTCTACGATGTCAAGTAAGCTTTGCCCCGTACACACTCGAAAAGAAACAAAAAGACGAGGGAATGTGTCGTCTCCATCGTGGAATTGTCGCTAACATGGACCTTCCAGGCGTATGATTGGACGCAAGTTCAACGACAAGGATGTTCAGGCCGACATGAAGCACTTCTCCTACGGTGTTGTCAACAAGGATGGCAAGCCTATTGTCCAGGTCGAGGTCGACGGCAAGCAGAAGCAGTTCACTCCCGAGGAGATCTCTGCCATGATTCTTGGCAAGATGAAGGAGGTCGCCGAGTCCTACCTGGGCAAGAAGGTCACCCACGCCGTTGTCACCGTCCCCGCCTACTTCAACGTAAGTCTTTTTTATCCCAGCTTGGTGTAACCCATTCAGCTCGAATGTGAGAGACAGATTCTGACCCCCTCTGCAGGACAACCAGCGCCAGGCCACCAAGGACGCCGGTATCATTGCCGGTCTCAACGTCCTCCGTATCGTCAACGAGCCCACCGCCGCCGCTATCGCCTACGGTCTTGACAAGACCGACCTCGAGCGCCAGATCATCGTCTACGACCTGGGTGGTGGTACTTTCGATGTCTCCCTTCTGTCCATTGACCAGGGTACCTTCGAGGTCATGTCCACCGCCGGTGACACCCACCTGGGTGGTGAGGACTTCGACCAGAGGATCATCAACCACCTCGCCAAGGCCTACAACAAGAAGAACAGCGTCGACATCACCAAGGACCCCAAGGCCATGGGTAAGCTCAAGCGCGAGGCCGAGAAGGCCAAGCGTACTCTGTCTTCGCAGATGAGCACCCGCATTGAGATCGAGGCTTTCTTCGAGGGCAACGACTTCTCCGAGACCCTGACCCGCGCCAAGTTTGAGGAGCTCAACATGGACCTCTTCAAGAAGACCCTCAAGCCTGTCGAGCAGGTTCTCAAGGACGGTGGCATCAAGAAGAGCGAGGTCGACGACATCGTCCTCGTTGGTGGTTCCACCCGTATCCCCAAGGTCCAGGCTCTCATTGAGGAGTACTTTGGTGGAAAGAAGGCTTCCAAGGGTATCAACCCCGACGAGGCTGTCGCTTTCGGTGCCGCCGTTCAGGCCGGTATCCTTTCCGGCGAGGAGGGCACTGAGGAGCTCGTCCTCATGGACGTCAACCCCCTGACCCTGGGTATTGAGACCACCGGTGGTGTCATGACCAAGCTGATCCCCCGCAACACTCCCATTCCTACCCGCAAGAGCCAGATCTTCTCCACCGCCGCCGACAACCAGCCCGTCGTCCTGATCCAGGTCTACGAGGGTGAGCGTTCTATGACCAAGGACAACAACATCCTCGGCAAGTTCGAGCTCACCGGCATCCCCCCCGCTCCCCGCGGTGTTCCCCAGATCGAGGTCTCTTTCGAGCTCGACGCCAACGGTATCCTCAAGGTCGGCGCCCACGACAAGGGCACCGGCAAGCAGGAGTCCATCACCATCACCAACGACAAGGGTCGCCTCACTCCCGAGGAGATTGAGCGCATGGTCGCCGAGGCTGAGAAGTACGCCGAGGAGGACAAGGCCACCCGTGAGCGCATTGAGTCGCGCAACGGTCTTGAGAACTACGCCTTCAGCCTGAAGAACCAGGTCAACGACGACGAGGGTCTTGGTGGAAAGATCTCTGACGAGGACAAGGAGACTGTAAGTTGAAATTCCAGCATCATCATGCGTACACACCAATCAGATCTAAGATACTAACTTTGCTTTTTTTTTTTCAGATCCTCGACGCCGTCAAGGAGACCACCGAGTGGCTTGAGGAGAACAGCAGCGAGGCTACCTCGGAGGACTTCGAGGAGCAGAAGGAGAAGCTGTCCAACGTCGCCTACCCCATCACCTCCAAGATGTACCAGGGCGGTGAGCCCGGTGCTGAGGACAGCGGCGAGTTCCACGATGAGCTGTAAAATGGCAATGGCATTAGACTTGTGTAATTTTTATGGGTTCAGAAAAGAATAACAAAGAAAGATGAAACTTTCAGAAAGAAACAATGGTGTTATTTGGCAGGCTGCAGGGCGTCTTTGATGACCATGGTTTGAGGCCTACGCATGGGCACTACCAATGATAGTGCAGAGTACTCGTAGGAAGAAAATCAATGTAATTTTGCATTCTCAAGATGTTGGTCAGTCCCGGTTGCTGTGTGTTATGTACTTGGATGTTTCCACTGGGAATAATGGGTAATTACAAGATACACTATGATGCTCGTGCACATTTGGGTGGTGGTGGTTCATGTAAGTGATTTTTATAGCGCGGGCATTGGCGATGGCTCATTCATCCCTCTCACCTTGAGTCACGGACCTCATTGTCGCCCCACCTCCTTTGCATTTCCAATGAACAGGTTGAATACAGCTGCACCAGTGTTGCTCATTAGAAGATTACCACTTCTTCTGAACATCATCCTCCAGGCTGCCTTGGCCTTGAACGTCAACTCAACACCATCAAGGGCGTTCCTTCCTATGCTATTGATATCTAGGAATTGTATCCTACTAAAGGTCTGATATATATCCGATATTGATTTAGCCACCTATTCAGCGTTTTTTCCTTTTCTGCGTCTTCCTTTTCTGCTTTTTCACGGTGGCTTCTCTCGCAATTCTACCCTGGGCCACGATCAACTTCACCAGTTGACTCAAAACATCAACTCACCTTTGCTTTTAACCATCAACACTTGATATTTTGACAGCATTCACAACCGATGCCATATCTATCTCTTATCCTGATTTCATCCTACAATAATACGACCACAGGAAGAGGTGAAAATAACATCAACAACAAAGTACAACAAAGTACAGCAGAAAGAAGAAGGAAAAGAGATAAACCAAATCATGACAAGCGACATCGACAATCTAGACTTTCTAAACAACCTAGAGCTACTATTCGAGGAAATAGCAGACAAGTTCCCCAACAGACGACACGCATCTATCTTCACGAGAAAGCAAGTCATCGACTTCCTCTGGGCCTGCTCCAAGGCGACGGCCGCCAGCGCCCGCGCCGCACACCCCATCACCCTTCTCGACGGGGCATCGCCTACCGTGCCACTCGGCCTGCCGCCCAGCTGGCTCAAGATCAACGAGATGCAGAAGCATAAGCTGGAGAAGGCGACGAATGGGGTCAAGCTTGTGCGTGCGCTGAGGTCCATGTGCTCTTCCCTCGTCAAGGGCAACAACAGAACCGACAACGCTGGAACTGGCCCTTCTGGGATGAAGCGCTTGGCTCCTGTTGCTGAAACGCAGGCTGACAGTGGGGGTTTCTTACAAGATGAAGGAGGGGATAATGATGATGAACCGCCTCGTAAGAGGGTTAGAGGGGGGTCTGTGGTGCATGGCTTGGCCATAATCCCCGATACGCAGGAGGAATATGGCGATATGCTTACCCCACCTGAAGAAGAGGTTGTCTCCGGGACGATGTCCTCGTGTGACGGCGTGGATGGGCAGGTAGGAGAGATGGCCCAGGATGATGGACAGTACTACGTTGAGTCTGTTCTTGCGCCTATCATGGAGGAACCTATCGCCGAGGAGCAAGAGAGTGTCGTCAACGATCATGCCACAGAGCCTGTCAAGCAGGAACCTGCTGTTGAGGAGCAAGAAGGTACCGTCAACCATCACGACTCAGAGCCAGAGTGCCAGTCCCCAGGGGAGCAGCACCTCTTCGACCCGGGGTACGAGCCCGAGCCAGAGCCCTTGACGCCTCAGTCAGAGGCAGCGCCCGCCGAACAGACCGAGCAACAGCCTGCCAAGATGCCACAGCATACCGACGTCGCGAGTCTCGTATCTGAGATGATGGCCGTCCCGCCCTCCTCATGGGAAGAGTACAAACCCTTCTTAGCCAACCACATGCACATCCTCTCCGGCATGAACAACACTCTTTCAGCCGCTGATACCGAGCCCGATTCAGGGCCCGAGTCCTCCGTGGCCGACGACCCCGCCCAGAGACTCGCGATGGCCATACGCGTCATAGAAGGAAACCTCCCCTTCGTACCGCCGCCCGACGCGTGGGCCACATACAAGGTCAGACTGGCTGCGTGGTGCCGCAAGCCAGGCTTTGACAGGATGACGCTGGCCAAGCGACTGCGCAACGTCGGACAGATGGTCTACCTGGACGAGGAGGAGGCTGCCGTAGGCGCGGGGGACTGGACCAGGCTCAGGAACGCCGTGGGGCTGTGCGCCGCGCTGGCACGCCTCGTCGGCCCGCAGGAGGAGCTGGACTCGGAGGTCACGTCGGCGCAGGTAAACGACTGGGTCAGGGCCAAGATTCGCGATGTCACTTGGCTTGAGAGTGTTATTGGGGCGAGTAGGAGGCTTCAGGGGGTTTTGAACGGTGCTGTTCAGGAGTGAATCTTATATTATTTGCATTGGTTTTCTTTTTCGGGGTTTGGAATTGAGTTTCGACAATATCTTTTTTTTTTTTTTCTTTTTTGCTATATATGGTTTGCTTTCACTTTGGGACATGGGAATGGGAGTTAGAAAGGATGGGAAATGGGATATGGACATGGGCGTGTGAAGCATGGGGAGGAGTTATGGGGACGGTACGGAGATACTAGTGCGAGCGCAGCGAGGTCAACTCCCGGTAGGGCCGCCGGAGGCAATATTACGTCTACTACGGAGTATGGGCAGTTAGATTGAATCACGTGACAGCGCGTGTCATGTCGTCGGTGGGGAAACGCGAAAAAGGGTCAAGAGGAGCGTGAATGAAGGGGCACGTCAATGACGTTACCGTCCGATTTATCCTAGAAGTCTCAATTTGATCAGATCGGGTCTTCCACCTAGGCTAATCGGTATTTATACTTTTTTTCTTCTTTTTGCCTTTTCGCATACGTATATACACTTCATTTTGCATATACTCCCCCCAATCGCACCATGGCAGCATCTCGCAAGCGCTCGGCCCCTGCACCTGCCGCAGCCGGAGCTGCGGCAGGTGCACGACGCCGATCGGGTCGTATATCGACGACGTCCAAGACGAGTAAATATTTCGAAAAGTCTGATTCCGAAGAGCCGCCGACGAAGAAAAAGCGTGGACGTGCCTCTAAGAAAGATGAGGATGTCGAGGTCCAAGAGGATGATTACCATGAACCTGAGGAGCAGGAGGATGGCGATGGGGAGGACGAGTATCATGATGAGGAGGCAGGTGATGAGGAAGATGGCGATGAGAAAGAAGATGATGATGATGATGACGAAGATGCGCCCATGAAGACGACCATTGTCCCGCTCGCCAAGATGCGCGACGCAGGTGATGTGGAGTATACCGATGAGAAGATTCACAAGAATACGCTTCTCTTCTTGCGGGATCTCAAGGCCAACAATGACAGGGCGTGGCTTAAGTGTACAGCACTCCTCTCTTTTCTTGCGGAAAAAGTTTCAGAGGGGAACGATGGCTAATCATGGAGAGAGGAACAGCGAATGATGAAGAGTATAGGAGGGCACTCAAGGATTGGGAATCCTTTGTCGATGCTACTACCCAGACGGTGATTGAGGTAGATGAGACGGTCCCCGAGTTGCCGGTCAAGGACGTCATGTTCCGTATCCATCGGGATATCCGGTTCAGCAAAGATCCAACACCTTACAAGGTATTTTCCCTTCTTCTTCTTCTCTTCCTCTCTCTATTCTTGTCCCATGTAAAAGGAACACACCTTGCTAAGGAAGATGCAGCCACACTTTTCAGCCGCCTGGTCCCGAACAGGTCGCAAGGGTCCCTACGCATGCTACTACATCCACTGCGAGCCCGGCGGCTCAACCCTCGTCGGCGGGGGGCTATGGTGTCCCGAGAGGGCGCAACTGACCCGTCTGCGCGAACACGTGGATCAGCACCCTAGGCGATGGCGACGAGCCCTATCCAACCCGGATTTCCGGCGCGTCTTTTTTCCCCGTCTCGCCGGGGGAGATGGCGATGACGATGCCGTGGTAGATGGTCTTGTCGAGAAGAATAAGGGGCATACTCTCAAGAAAGCGCCGCAGGGGTATGATCCTGATCACCGGGACATTAAGCTCCTCAGGCTCAAGAGCTTTACTGTGGTGACTCCGGTGGATGACTCCGTCTTGTGCCATGATGATGCGCAGAGTAAGATTGCGGATGCTATAAGGGGTCTTTATCCGTTTGTGAGTACGTCTGGCAGAGAACTGGTATATTGGGATAAGAACTAATGTGAAAAATTGCAGGTGACGTTTTTGAATAGTGTCGTTATGCCGGATCCTGGTATGGATGATGATGACACTGATGACAGTGCAGATGAGGAATGAAGATGCATTGGATAGAGGGAGGCGCGATACACAAACACTCGCATATATATATAAGATGTATAACATGTATTCAAGAGTACTGCTATATATACTACCTGTACAACTTTCTACACCACCAAGAACTAGCAAACATCAACCCTAGCAACACTGGGATCATGATCACTGACCTGATCGTCATAGTTCTGCCAGGTATTAAGATGGAGGTGCTCGTACAGCGGACGCGACGTGTGCTTCCCACCACCACCCCTCGTCTTGCCAGCCAGAGCAGGGCTGACATACATGTGATCGAGGGCCTGGCTGTTCATGTCGTAGAGGTAGGTGTAGCGCTCAGCGGGCGGCATGCGGGTCACGTCGTCGAGGTCGAGGAGGCCTGAGACGTTGCGGAAGACGTGCAGGGGCTGGACCTGGGCGAACTCATTGAAGTCGCCGGCTGTGACGATGGAGGCGGAGGGGTCCTTTTTGAGGATCTGGGCGATGAAGGACTTTTTGTCACTGTGTTAGTACTTTCATTCTTTTACAATAAAAAAAAGCAAGAGGGGAGAAACAAAGATTAGTAGAAGAAGATGAAGACATGAACATACCCCTGTTATCTCGGCCTGAGTCTGGCGAATATCGACACCCTGATTAACAGGAGGTCGGGCATCACCATGAAGAGAAGTAGACCCGCCTTTACTCCCGAAGTGGACATTGACAGTAAAGAACGTCTTGGAAGACTTCCTCCCCCTGCCCTTCCTGACAGCCCTCCACTGCGCAACGAGGGGCTTCCGACTATCCCCCCAAGCAGCATTAGAAGGGTCAATCCGTCCAGGATTATACTTCAGCCCGGGGCCCTTGAGAACCTCATTATCATCGAGCGCACCACCGAGGTTAGGCTTGTACAGCTCCACCACGTCAGGACGATAGATGTAAGCGACGCGGATGTTACCACCGGGCACACCACCGTCCGTCTTGTCCTCGGGCGAAATCTCAACAAAGTCGTAGACGACACGACCACCCGACGCGTCGCTGATGGCCGACACCAGCGCGGCGAGGGTCTCGTTCCCGCTCGTGACGCCGTCGTCCGTCTCGCCGGAGTTGTCGAGAATCTCCTGGAGGAATATGACGTCTGGGGAGAGCATCTTGTCGACGATCTGGGCGGCAATCTTGGGCAGCAGGGCCGAGTCGGGTGCCAGGTTGCGCGCGTTGTAGTTGGACAGGGTGACACCCTCGCATGACCGGGTACTCTTGAACTTGGCGGGCGGGTGGGAGGTCGTGGCGTTCTTGAGGGGAGACAGGGCCGTCTGCGGCAGGATGCGGTAGAAGCCGTAGGCGTAGGTTACCACGCCTGTCACGTCGCCTAGGTAGTCGCCCATTCTGGTGTCGTCCGGGTTAGACGTGCCGTCCAGTGGCGTTCCCACGACGATGGTCTCCGGGTTGGCATCTAGCATTGAGGTCAGGATTGTTTCCTTTTTCTTTTTTTCGACTCACTATCCTGGAATCTCTTGTGGAGTTGACTTACCACCCTCGAGCATGGTGACACCACCATGGGCATTGACCCCCGTGACCGTCCAGTCGCCACGGATCCATACATCGCCATACTGACTCGGCCTGCTAACCTGGTACGCACCCCTCACAGTAACCAGCTCGCCAACGAGGCTCTCCCAAAAGTCCAGGCCGTACTTGCCCGGCCTAAGCGTGGGGTTGACCTCCGACACCAGGTTGACAGCATTGGGCACGCCAAAGACACCACCCTCATCGAGGGCGGAGAAGTCCTCCGTGGGCGGCGACGCGGTGTCGACGCCGATGACGAGCGGGGCCACCTCCGTCCCCGACGACACGACGACAATGTTGGCCGGCGCAGCCAGCTCAGTCAGGTAGGCGTAGTCCTCGCTGCTCCTGTACTCGTCCACCCTGCCGTCGAGGGTGATGACGTCCCCGACCGTGACCTGCCCTGGCACGCTGGAGCCGTAGACGAACAGGCCCTCCGAGGTTCTGGTGTCGTTGTCTGGCGTCGTGGAGCGCAGGAACACGCCGCTCTTGTTGATGGCCGTGACCAGTCCGCGCACGCCTGTGACATTCTGGTCTCGTAGGGGGGAGAGAAACTTGTTGCCGTTGATCTCGGCAATGGACGTGGCGCCCACTGCCGTAGCAGCTGTAGCAGCGATGGCCACAATCGCAGATGACACTTTATTCACCATCTTCAATGTCTGTCAGCTTAAAATAAAGTAAAAGCTGAGCGGATGGACCCGGGAGTGCTGAGGGAGACGGGCTTGCCCCCTCAAATAAAGATAAACATCAATCCTTCTCTTTCTTCCCCCCCCCACGGGACCTGCCGATTTCCACCATTGATTGACCCTTGGCATTCAAGCATGAATATCAACCTTACGTCCATCTAGGACCAATTGACCAGTAAGAGGAGTGGGCGGCTGGCCAAGACGCGCCAACAGAGGAGAAAGGCGACGGACCACCATGCCGGATTCTGCAGGTGGTTGCGCTCAGGGTGGGAGGAGCCAGAGCACGCTGTCGTATCGCGACTCCCAATTGGGTAATTGAGATACGAGGGGTTTGATATCGTGGGCGTAATAAGCCACACACACACACACACAATCTTCCATGTTGGGTCGGATGTACTTATTGAATGCGTCCATTATACCGGTGGCACGGGTCAAATCACACAAAAGGGTCAGAAAAACATGTTTCCAGCGGTGAGTTCTCGTCATTCTCGGATTTCAACTCATGGTTGAGCTCAATGGACCAGCATCATCTTCCAAGACACAAATGGACATTGACGGCTCAGTACTCGGCGGGCCATTCCAGGCGCACACGTGTGTATAAATCTATCGTCTTTCTTTATCCCTCCCAGAAGTCTTAACCAAGAGAAGAGGATATCCATCTGTGCTTGGACTGCCAACATATTCTATATGTATATCTTGCACGGGTACCATGAGAAGTCTGTAACAACCACGGTTCCTTTCCAAGCTCATAGGGCCCTTCTCTTTTCTTCAAGAAACACCTGGCATATATATATATGCAAAAATAAGAACAGAAAAGGAAAAAAAGAGTTTAAAAAAAAAAAGAAATCCCAGGGAAGAAAATCCACTGATAAAATAATGACATCCTGTGGACAAAATGAGAATAAATGTCCAAGTCATATAATGCAAAAGAAAAGCCGTCTGGCTGTCGCCGGATTCCGTTGGACCGGGTCATTTTGTATAATGTGTGTGTGTGTGTCGATCCTTGTTGGACCCCTTTTCTTGCGGCAAATCACCCAAATGGGTCTCATGCTGGGGGTGGACGACGGGTATTGTTGTCGTTGTTTGTTGTTGTTGAAAATATTGTTCGAGGGAATTACGTCATGACATGGGGCGAGTCAATGTTTCAGCCCTTGCTGGACGTAGAGGTCTGAGCCATGGCACCAGTATCCTTTTCCTTGCCCTTGGACGTGTCTTCGTTGGTCTGGTCAAGGTCTCGGTAGAGGTTGTGCTCATAGATGTAGCTGATGACATCATCGGGGATACTATGATGGGTCAGTTTTCTTTTTTCTTTTTTTTTCTTTTTCAAGTCGAAGCGAAAGAAGAAGAAGGGAAGAGAAACATACAGGTAATCGATGCTCATGTCGCGCTTGAGGAGAAGTCGTACTTTGGTGCTGCTCACATCATTGGATACAACCTAGAAAGGATGTGTTAGTTTCATAGGTGGTAATACTGGCGGGATTGAGGGGGTATATACCTGACGTATGACGTGGATATTATTCTCCCACTGCTTCAGACTGGCGAGGGCAGAGTCGAGGGCGGTGCCAGACCTCTCGAGGACAAAGACGCCATAGTCGCCGAGGATGTGGTCGACGTCGCGGGGGTCCCAGACCTCGGGGGTGCTGAGGGTCTGGATGAGGTCTGCGCCGGCGAGGAGGACGATCTTGGCCTGCTTTCGGGTGCCGTCGGTGCACTCGATGCCGCCCATGACGTGGTTGATCTCGTAGTTGAAGTGGTCGAGGACGCGGGCGGTGGGGATGTAGGTCGGGGACTCGCCCTCCCACGGGTCGACCATGAGCCACTTGGACGCGTTCTCGGTCGCGAGGTCGCACATACGGATGCGGTCGCGGGCGGGGGCCAGGCCCCTCTTCTTGTAGGCGTCCGATACGACTGATAGGTAGCCGCCCATGACATCGAAGCCTGTTTGTTGTGATATTGTTAGAGAGAGTGTTCTCGTTTGTTTTTGTGTGTTCCTTTGGAGGGGTCGTACCTTCGTTGCGTGCATGGTCCCTTGCCATGGGAAACATGCGCAAATGGAGAAATGTGATGGGAGAGACTGTGATGGCAGTATGATTAGTAAAATGGGAGGAAGAGAAGATATTAGAGATGGAGAGGGTATCATACATGAACCGCAAGCGACAAGGACGAGGGGCACGCGATTAGGGTCGCATGTACGCTTGAGTCGATGGGCGGGGAAAGAATACCCCTCTGGTGTCATTTTCTTGACATAGTCAAAGTCGAAGGACGACATGATGGGCAGAGACGTGAGGGACTCAACAGGTACCAAGTTGTTGTTGGTTGTAAAGAGAGAGAAAAAAAGAGGGGTACCTGAAGAGGGAAAAGGAGAAAGAAGAAGAAGAGATGAAGTGGAAATACTTGATGAAAATTGTTGAATGGGGTGGCGCAGAGGATTTGGCAACGGCGAAAAACAGAGGATGGTGTTGCAATAAATGTGGGTTTCGGCGACGGTTCGGAGAAAGTGGCGGG
>FYEV01001645.1:9584-28270 GCA_900188565.1 Geosmithia flava | reverse complement strand
CCCCAACATCGGAGTCGGCCGTCTATCGGACAAGTGGAAGTCTCCAGGTTCCCCCTCTCCATGTTAGTTATCCCCGATTCCTCATTCTCTCTAGTCTTGTTTTTATTGTTTGTCCCGCCCGGTTTACGAGTCCAAGTGCGGAGAGTATCTGGTGTTAAATTAGTTAAATCCGTATGTCCATTGTAAGTGTGTGTGACGTTGCCCAGGGACAGGCAGTCAGTCCGACGAGACACCATCGGGTGAGCCGACAGATGTGGAGTAATCAATGGCAGTTTAAACAGACCCGTGAATGATGGATCTGAAGGGTTGACCCCATGAGCCATGTTGACGGTGCCTTTTTACATGGATTCATGTTGCACCTTGATTCACGCTTCTTCCGTCGCCTATTGTGATAAAACACATTGCAGCCTGAGGCACTGAGATTGAGCGCTGGTCATTCACGCAGGCTGCATTCACATGTGCATACATACTCCGTCCACGTCCACAGCTTCCACATTCGCAAACAAAGGAGGAGGCGTTTTGTTTCATAGCACTACGTGTGGTTGTATTTCTGTCTGATGTGCCATCTGATAATGTCAAATGTCGTTGGCGGGAGGAAGGATGGCCCGGGCCCGGACTGAGAGCTGCCTCAAGGCAGCCAACCAACATGACGAGCCGAACCTCTGACCCGACCCTTGATCCGCTCTGGCGCAGCCGTGTAGCATATTCACGATGGGCCCTTACATACATTATCACATACTATGCGGATGTTCCATCGGCCAACACGGTGCCCCAGGCCCTGACTGGGATGACCTGTACCGTATCCGTGAGGCACAATGAAACATACGCCCGGGTTGTCCGTTTGATACTGACTGCGATGCAATATCACATGTAGTCTATTCACTGGACGGGCAGATATCAGTCTCAGGGATAGGTTTCGTCAACGACCAGGAAGAAACAGGCCTCGCGCCACCACTCGACTTTGACCAACGTTGGGACACGTCACCAGATCCTGGTGTCCCGGTGCCAGTTGTCCGTCAAGGCCCAGACCCAGACGACAGCCCGTACTACGGCTTCCCTCTTCAACCAGTCTACTGGTCCCTCCTGGACAAAGTGTTCTCACCAGAGCCGATCCCTCTGAAGCGCCTCTTTGACATCTGTTGCTCGCTTCCGACTCCCTCTGGCATGGGGCTGGGGCATGTTAGCAACAGCAGCCGAGGAGCAATGGCTTCAAGCAAGGCTGTCGCCGCTTTCACCAGAGGAACATGGCCGTCGATCCAGATCAGCTTTCACATCTGGCCTTTTCCCTCATCCAGACTGGGAATACGACAGACATCATCGGCATCAGGCTCGTCTCGACGGGTGGTCGACAAGATGCCTCCGCGGGATTGGGATACAGGGCAGTGAGGAAGTACATTGTGGCTCTTGCCGCGCACCTAACTGGAGTACGCCTGGCCGTTGGCCCAAGAGGCATACACGTTTGTGTTGGACTTGGGTATGCAGACATCAGACTGCAGACTGGACGCTCGACTCTCGAGTGACGTCCGCTAACTATCAAGGCCTATAGCATGCTAACAGGATGTGCGCCCTAGGGTTCATCTCGTACAAGGCTTCAGACTGAAGTACACCAACTCAGCCTGCTGCCAACTACTGTCATCACCAAGGCGGCGAGTACAAATAACAGTGCCTTGATGGATGTTAGATATATTCGACCATGCGGGTGTATCGCTGCAACTAGCCCTCGGATCTCCCAAGCCGAACCATTTCGTCAGGCTGATGTCGCGTTGTGAGAACTTGGAGAAGTCGGGGCTCCGGCTGCGTCGGCGGCAGCGTCACACCCGTTCCACTATGGCATCATCGTCGTCATTCCATTTTCCCTGTGAACGTTGCCACTATTTAGACTTTGGGACTACCTACATGCAGTAGTATGCAGTACATGTATTAAGAAGTCAACGTCCAACGCGAGGGAGAGCAATACAACAATTAGGTACTCTGTAGCCCTGACTCGTGACGGCATGCCATTATCCATCTTCAACGTACCTAATACTCGTAATCAATCTGATTATGTTCATACCTCGAAGGATAATTCACCCCCTTCTAACAGACTAATACCCAAAATCCTCCCATACAACTTCCTCCCCCTCCAACCAGACCCCCAACTGGCCCGTCAACCTCGGCGCAGCACAAAGATAGAACTTGACATCCCGACCCTTGAACTCGGCCAAATCACCAGCCTCGATGCGCCTCATCTCAACCCCAGCCACCCCCAACTTCTTCTTCAACCCTTCCTCTCCACCGTCCGTGACAAACAATGTCGTCACCTCTGCCAGCCCCTTTATCCTCTCAAAAGAATCCGTAGCCAGCGCCAAATCCTCCTCCCGTATACTCCACAGCAGCCTAAACAATTGTCGACCTTGGCCTTGACTCTCAAGTCCAAGAACACCACTAGCCTGCGCGAGAACAGGCGTTATACCCACCCCCGCGGCGACAAACACCTTCTCCCTTCCCCTCTGTGCCTCTGCCGCCAGACGAAATGATTCCCCACCACCGAATCCCATGACTGGTATTTCCAGTGGCACACCTGCGTTGAGGGGATATCTCCACAGTAGACTCGTGGCAGGACCATGTCTGCGCGCCGTAATCTGCAGTTGGTGCTCCCCCTCGGAGGTCGAGGTCGAGGAGGGTGCATTAGACACGGTAAATGTCCGTACATAGTCGTCGTTTAGACTCTGGGGGTCGTAGTCTCGCATGTGAGCGTACCCGGTGTCTAACTGGCCTGAGAAGTCAAGCGTGACGTGCTGTCCTGGTATCCACTCTCGCGGCTGGGAGAGTGTGAATGTGAATCTGTTGATGGAAGGGGTGATGATCTCCCTCTTTAGTAGCCTGGCCACTGTTTGTCCGGCCGTCGTCACCCCATCACCATCGAGGTCCTGCGTCTTCTCAGTCGTGAGCCTGCGCACGGGCGGGTTGTAGGGCGAATAGTCAATGACTGTTCCGCGAAAGGGCAGTCCAGACGCCACGTAGCGCCAGTCACTGACTGATATCTTGACGGCCAACTTGGTCCTCTCCATGATGGACAGGGCCTCAGATCCCATGAGGATTGTCGCCGTCCCGCTGAGGTAGAGTGCGTCGCCTGTGCTGAAGTCGGGGATGATTAGGCCCACTCGCGGTTGGACGTCGATGTTGCCCAGTGTTTGGTAGAGTCTGTTTCCTGAGACTTTTGTAAGAGTTAGCATTGCATACATGGCATATACCCAGTCATGAAGAAAAAAAAAAAAAAGAGAGAGAGAAACGTACACTCTGGATATATCAACTCCACCTCCCCATCTCGGTTGGCCAACACACGCACAAACCCCGGTGATCCCCCCCGGTGATTCGTGTCCATAGTATCACCTACACCACTCGACATGAAGAACAGGTCTGCTCGTCCGAGGAGGCCTACTGCTTCACGGCAGAGCTTCTCTTGATGTCCACCACTTGACCCGATCAGCCTTGCTGCTGATGACTTTGCTTCCTCGGGACTCAACGGCCGTATAGCCTTTTTGTTGAGATACTTCGGACAGTTTCCCAGGCTCTCTTCAACTTCCATTACCAGTTGGACTTTTATGTTTTTCCCTTGTCCTTCTTTCCCTTCTTCTTTCCCTTCTTCTTTCCCTTCTTCTTTCCCTTCTTCTCCTTTATCCTCTTCCTCTTCTTCGTCTTCTCCAACATCAACACCCCCTTGTCCAACACCAAGACCAACCATCCAGCCCCCCAACTTGACCCGATCCCTACTCTCAAGATCAATAGCCAAAGCACTCATAACTCTTGTCCTTCTTGAACCCTCCCCCTCTCCCCTAAACACCTCCAGAACAGCATCATGCCCACCAACAACGCTCTCCAAAAGCAGCACCTCTTTCCCATCCCCCGTCACCGCAGCCTGAGCAAACCCCCTCTGTCCTCCACCCCACAGGGAAGTCCACAGTCTCCCCTCGCTGTCGACAGTCCCCACGGCTGCGAGGGGGGAATTCGCCAGTCGAGGTGCGTAGCGGGATGGTAGACCCTTGGCTGTCGGGTTGGTGTCGTGGTGGACTTGGAGTTTTTGCTGGATGGCAAGTTCGCCTTTATGGTAGGGCTCGACTCTGGAGGGCATTCTGCTTATATCTGGCTCTGGATCTGGATCTGTTTACATATGGTGGTGTGTTCGTATTTCCCCCAGTATCTGTTGATCTGGTGTTTGCTGTTGTCTAGAGTCTGATGCCTGGGGTCTGGTGGTGTTTGTTTGTCTGGTTTTGGTTGTTATTGATGTCTAGTGGTGCTGGTGGTGTATAAGTGCGTATGTTCAAGTCGAAGGAATATAAAGGGGACAAAAATGAAAGAAGAAAGTCAAGAATGCGGATTGCTAACTCTTACAAAACACTTGATAATGTAGGAATTAGAAATCTTCAAGTTGCATTTCCAACCATCTCTGAACCTTGGGAGTGTTGACAAATCCGTCAAAGGGCGTACATGTCAATACCCTCAGCACCACCACCACCACCAGAGCTGACCTGAGCTGACCTGGGCTATAGCCCAACTCACCCAACTCAAATCACGCAACCCAATCCATCTACCCAACCATGTTTTAAGAGAATCATTGGTCTTTTACCATTCAGTCAAAGCTACATCAAAAGATTATCGAGGAAACCAGGGTCGTCAATGTCACAGGGAAGTAGTCATCAAATAAGTCAAGCAAGTCAAGATCGTGCTACTACAAAGGAAAATCAGACAACGTCATGATTCCTAACAAATATAAAGACAAAGAGACGTCCAAGAGGGAAAAAGTACACATAAATAATGCTCAAAAGAATGAAAGACTCTAGTATAAACCATGTCGGGTATGTAATTCATAAACCAAAAAAAAAACGCAATAAATGTCCTCCAACCCAGCATGCTCATGTAGAAAGTAGTAAAAAAAGACAATACCAATAAAAAAAAAAATACCAAACCCGGCTTTAAACATCCTCCACGTAAAATAAGACGCTTTAAATAAATAAAAGTAATGAAAACAAAAAATATGGACAAAAAAGAGTGTGTAATGTGTAAGCAAGAGAAGAAGACGACCTGTCGTTTTCATCTCTAGACGATTAAGGAAATGTACGATGAAGGGAATGTAAAGGGGACAAAGGGAATTACGGGAGGGAGTAACGTGAATACCGGAAAGATATCAAGTAAAATTACCAATACCTTTGTCCGGCATTCCTCTCCACATCATACCCGTAACCCTGACCTTGACCCTGATACGCCTGGGGACCCCTCATGCTCTGCGCCGTAGAAGGTCGGTCGTAGTAGTCTGGTCCGCGAGGGGGTACAGGAGCCGTCATGTTCCTCTGGGGAGGCGGAGGGCCGTACGGTCCCCTGTTGGGGATGGGGCCCGTCGCACTCCGGCCCGGCTGTTGCGGGGGCATCATGCCGCGGTAGGAGCCGGCGGGGCTGGCACGGCCGTCCGAGGCAGCACCGTTGTAGGCGTTGTAGTAGGGTTGAGGCTGCGGCTGCGGCGGGCGAGGCTGGTACATCATGTTGGCTGACGGGGCCGGGCTGGCGACCCTGCTGGGGTTCATTGGGTTGGGGCTGCTCATCATGTTGTCGGCATAGCCACCGCGGGACGATGACCCGTTGGACAGGTTCGACATGTGGCCCATGCCGTTGTTGCCAAAGGCCCTCTGGGAGCCGGGGGTTCCTGGTCCGCGGCCGTAGTCGGAGGCAGCGATGGTGGGGAGGCTCGGGACGGGAGAGGGCGGTCGGCCGGTGCCCATCTCGGCGGCGGATCCGAGCAGCGATGCGTCGGCGTCGTAGGTGCGGGCCGTCGTGGTCGAGGCCATGGTTCCGGTGCGCGACGGCGGCAGCGGCTTCCTCATGCTGCCATTCATTGAACCCATTTCGATGCCGCCCGGGCTCGAGGGCCTCGAGGTGTAGGGCGGCAGCGTCAGACCCGTGTTGGTGCGGCCGAGCATGGGCATCTCGGGGAGCGAGTCACTCTTCTCGTCCGACTTGGACATCATGGGCGAGGGGCCGGGCGCGATGGTGGGCAGCGTCGGCAGGGTGGCCTGCCTCTGGAAGTCGGGAGTCTCGAGGCCGTTCTTCTTGGCGGCCTTGATCTCGGCCTTGATCTGCTTCTGCTCGCCCTTGGCCAAGGCGACGTTGACCTTTTCGGTGACGATCCTCTTGAGCGCCTCGTTGATCTTGCGCTCGCAGTAGCCGGTGAGGCCGCCATCGGAGCGAGGGATCCAGTGCCAGAGGAAGGTGATGTAGAAGATGACGGCGGTGAGAAGGAAGATGAGGGAGAAGAGCCAGACAACCAGGGTGAAGGCCATGGAGCCCAGCACAAGCGACTGCTGGTAGTCCTCCTTGGCGAGGGCGCCAATCTTGTTGAAGAAGGTAGACAGGGAGCCCTCAACACTCTTCTCATTGACGGCCAGCTTGCTCTCGTAGAGGGACTTGAATGTGAAGACGTTGATGACCTGGCGAGGACCGGAGCAGATGAGGACGCGGATCCAGGATTGAAGACTGAAATAGGTGAACAGGGCGACATACTGGCCACCCTTCTTACCCTTTGTCAGCTCAGCAAAGACGAGGAACCTCCTGTAGCCCTGTCCGGGGCCGACGCGGGCCGACTCCCAGCGGACGGCGAGAGAGTCAAGGTAGCATTCGGCGACGTTGCGGCGCTTCATAACGCGAAACGCGCGGACAGCCTCGTAGCCGATGTTGAGGAAGGACAGGATGATACAGCCCGAGAAGATCCACTTGGAGACCTTGAGAGGGATTCCGGGCTCGATGTTGGAGGACCACTTGTCAAAGATGAGCAGGTTGACGGCAGTGAAGCTATCCAGGGCGTAGACAGCGACCGAGACGATGAGCATGGCCCACAACCATCCGTAGGCGAAACCAGGGCCCATGCCGGCGGCCTTGAAATCGGAGAGGGTGATGTACTCCCATTTCAAGTCGTTGAACTCGGTCTTCTTCTGGCGGCGGCTAAAGAGACCCATTTTGGCGAATGAGGTCTTGTGCTGGTGGGTTCTTTATGTGTTGTTCTTGTATGTACAAGGAAAAAGAGTGAGAGTGAGAGAGTAGACAATTCGATCCGTCGGGTGGTGATTAGTCGTGGTGATTCGGACCGGCCGTGAGCATCAGTCGTCCCCTCGCCTGCGAAGGTTCGACAATGCTTTGGTGAAGGGTTGTGCGAGAGAACGTCTCTGTTGGATAGTAAAGACTGGACTGGTAGGAAGTAAAAGGTCTACCAAGGATATGTCGTGGGTTAAGAAAAAAGATGTCGTGTGTCTATATGACTAAAAGACTCTGCTCATGCCAATTTGTTTGGACCCCCCTCTGAGATGGGTGGGCAACGCTTGTTGGACGACACACAAAGGGTGCGTGTGTCTGCGTGTATACAACTCGATATGTTTGCTGTTGTCGCAGTAAAAAGAAGGAGACTTGTATGTATGCTTGATATCGATGGAACCAGCCAAGAATAGAGCAAGCAAGGCGGATCAAGTGGCTTCCGCTCGGGCGATTGTGTATGTGGATATGTTGGGTGACTGTCGGTGTATTGTTTGTTCTGCGTTGAAGCAAGCGATGCGAGAATTGTATCAGAAGTGTCGGAAAGCGCGCGCTATAGTCGACGGCAGAGTATACAAGGTCAAGTGAGTGACTTGAAGAGAGTTTTGAGAGAGTGAATGAGCCGTTTGTGGCTCGAAGGATAAGAAAAAAACGGTAATGGATAAACAGGGAAGAAATGAAGAAGAGCAAATAAAAAGTGATGATGTGATTTGAAAAGAGGTTGAAAGGGTTCGAGGCCTCTATGAGAGGAATAGAGGGGAGGAGAGAGAGAGAGCGAAAGATGGAGGGGGGCAGGATGGGATGAGTGGATTCGAGACAAAGGCCCCAAGGGACAAGGGACAGGGAAGGAACAAGGGACAAGGGACAAAGGAGGGAAGGCGTCAAAGTGGATTGGTCTGGTGTCTGCAAGGTACGAGTCCATTAGGAGGTTCAGGGGAGGAATACAGGCGTTGATAGCCCTGGAGCCAGGTACCTACAGGTCTATGTGTAGGTACGTACCTGTAGTGTGGATGATTACAGGTACAATTGACGTTATGAGCGGACCTAAGCATTGAGAGGTTCCGGCCCTATTAGGGATAGCGTACAGGGACAGTTGCGGGAACCCCACAGGGCCACAAAGGCAGCGCGTGGGCGGACTCTTGATTCTCACCATCCATTCTCTCCATCCATTCTACTCGTGCTCGTGCGAGTACGGAGTATTCCATGCGCCGTGATAATTCATCAGTCCATACTCCGTAGTACCGAGTTTTCCAAAGTGCTCATAGCCTGTAGTCGTACAGCATACGAGTCCACCTGTAGATACCAAGACCGCTAGCTCGGCGGGTAATTTACGGAGTACTCCTCACTGACCCTGATAAGCAGGCCCTGTCTGGGGTATTGGCAATTGCGTACCTTTTGTCTAGCCAGGAGTTGACTGGAGTACTACTCGTAGTATCAGCATCAAAGGAACTCATCATTTCCTACGAGTCCATATGACTCGATGAAGCTCGACCAGAGTATCGCAACCCGGTCAACCCAAAGTTTGTGATACTGCCCCCGTATATTGATACCCGGTCCGTACTGCAAAGGGCAGGTAAGAGAGTACGAGTAAGCTCAGCAGTAACTGGAGTCAGCCTTCTCCCCCAACAATCAACCGTGCCCTCCATTTTCTGCTACAAACTCTCCCCTACTGGCCTCTGCGTCTATTACTCCGTACAGGTATCCGTACGGCGTACAGGCAATGACGCTCCTCCAAAAGCCCTCAGGACCAACCGTAAATGAAACAACCCGCGAGCATGAAGCAGCCAAGCCGGCAATGTCAGAGACTCAATTGGTAATTTATCGCCACCCGATGCAGGGGTCCAGAGGTGCAGGAACACTGGACAGAGTGAGGTACTACTATGGAGGAGTGCTACGAGTACTACTAGCACTTCCGTCTTCCGTCTTTCACTGACCAAAACTGGTCAAGCGGCTTCCTTGGCCGTTTGCACCAGTGTCTCATCCCTGTCTCCAACCCCTGAGATTTTGGACCACCCACACTGCAGCACCACACTTGACTGCACACACAGAGAGAGCACGCGCCTGTGTGTGTGTGCCTGACAATGGCAGGGATCAAGGGCTGACGACGACGAACAGATTGATTTGACGGAATCTACGACAAAGGCCCTACGTGCTCGTACCACTTCCCTCCACTCTCAACTCCCCCGTCCAGCGTCAAGGAGACCTGATCGACATACCCGGGTTCACACACAGTCTCCACGTACGAGTACTCCGTATTACATGGTGAGGTGTTTGAGGGAGTCAAGCGCCCACGGGCCACAACAAGGAGAAGAAGAAGAAGGAAAAGAAGAATTCGATAGATTGAATGGTTTCTTGATGAACAGTTTTACCGCCTTTTCTCTTGTTTACGCGTCTAACATCTATACATAGATATGCAATTTTGTTTTTCTACTCTGTAGTCTGCTGGCGACGGGCGTCGACGGTGACGCTGACGGTGGACAATTAAATACTCGGTAGTGGCGTTGATTGTCATTACGGTACTATTTACGGCTACCACAGGCAATACTCCGTACTCGTAGTACTTCCTGTACTTGTATGCTGTATTTTACTAGCAAATATTGATTGCATCCCGTCGGGGTCTAAACTAGCCCGTCCACGACAAGAATGTACGAGAGACGACTGCTAGTCTGCTACTATCCGTACTACTCGTAGATGAGTGATCGGCAAGTGGTTCAGACTACCATTGCTAGGTACTATGAGTACTAGCAAGCATTATTTCGTTCCTAGTATTAATTTGATGCGCACATCACTTGTGCACTCCAAGCCTCCTCCTAAAGCTCTAGCACTGCCGAGCTGTGGCTTGTGGGCTGTGGCCATTGGAGGCTCCAGTCTTGTGTCGGATTGTCGTCATTCCACCCTGTAGTACTCCGTACTCCGTATGTACAGGTCCCATCTACCGAGATGCTCAGCCAACATTGCATGCCTGAGGATTCACATCATCTGTCGCACAGCCAGACAAGTCCAAACAGCCCAATCTTTCATGTTCATGCTGATCCATTCTTCAACGTCACCGTCTATGCTGACTTTGAGATGTCACGTACGGAGCACACATAGTGAGTATTACTAGACAGCTTGGCAGTTCTGTCCCGCCATCCCGCTGGTACCGTAGTAGCCGTTCGAACTGTAGCACTGATACAATTGATCCACCGACCAATAAGCCATGTCATCGTGGTCGGAAAGCTAGCCAATGTATTTTGACATGGCGATGATTAGTAGTTGCCATTCTCAGAAATGCGTACGGAGTAATACTACTAGTAGTAATAGGCAATGTGCAGCAGTAGTAGATACTAAGTAGTACTACTAGTACTACTACCGTAGTATTCGTACGAGTAGTAGTAACGGAATTCAGTATCCATGGGCACTACCAGTGGTGGTGGAGCTAATAGTTATATCAAAATCCCACTGATACTAAAAATCCCCTTATCAGCAACTGATAACACCAAACGACCTCTCCCGGTCCAAACTAGCTAGCATTCTTCCATTAGCCCCGCGCAACCCCAACCACCATAAACCTCAACCACCATCACCACCAGGATCTTCGAACAACAACGACCACAGATACAAAGAAGTAATACGCAAAGAAGTAATACGCAAGACAGCCTCTTCCAAACAAGACACACAGACAGTACACCAAAGGAAAAATGGCCCTACCGGCCGGCCAGGGCCAGACCCCGCCCCCTCTCCTCCTAACCAAACGCCTAACATCCTTCCTCCACACCAACCGCACCCCGCAGCTCCCCACGCTCCTCATCACCACCCCGACGGGCAAGCTCCTCGCCCACGCGAGCTCGCACCCCGTATCCGTCCTGCGCACCCACGCCACCGTCGCCGCCTCCCTCCTGACCATCCACACATCATCATCTACATCCCTACCCACCGCTCTACCAGGCGGAGCTCCCTCCTCGTCCTCCGTCCACGCCAACTCTCGTGGTGGCACGACCACACCTCCTGCCTCTCGTGGCAGCGGACGTCATCCTCGTTTCCCCTCATCTTCAGGTCCCTCATCCGCCACCTCTTCCGAGTTCGGCTCCGAGTTTGAAGATGACTACGACGACGACGACTATTATGACGACGAATACGAAGATGACGGCTACGACGACGATGGGAACGGGAACAGCAGACTGAGGAGACGTCTTCGACGCCAGCAGCAGGACGCTGCTGATGCTGCTGCCGCCCAGGCAGCTAGGGATACTATCCGACCTGTCACCATCACCGTCCAGCTGTCTGGTGGTACGGTGCTCATCCGCCGGCTAAAGTGTAGACTACTGTTCGTCTGTATCGGTCCGTCCTCGTCGTCGCCAGAGGATGGCGGCGGCGCATTAACACAGCAGCACCACCACCACCATCATGAGAATAATGGCGGTGCGGCAGATCACTCTGCTTCTTCCTTGCTGCCTACCTCGGCGAATATATCTACCAGCCCTAGTGATGCGGGTAGCCTCGTCAGCGCCGGTGCTCAGACGACTACTAGTCTCGACAGCCATGGTGCTTCGGCGGTGGTCGCTATGCGCAGACAGGCTGCTGAGATGGCTAGGTGGTTGGACGATAAACTTGGTACTTTGGTAGTTCCTGATGAGGGTGTTGGTGTAGAGTAGATTTTGTTCTCCTGATTTCCTGTTTCTTTCTACCCTTTTTTTTTCTCACATACCTTGCTTTTTTTTTTTATCATCTGCTTCCCTTTCTTTCTACTCTTCCATATTTTCCTGTTCTTTTCACTCAACTTCTCGTCTCTCTGATCTATGCCAAGGCGTTTTGGACTGGCTTGTTTATTGGAGTTGTTGCCGGCTGGTCATGTACAAGATATCTTAATAGGACTTACTGCTGCTTGTAGTAGGACTATACTGTGCAAGGACTTTGATGTCATGTTGGAATCGCATTCTTCAATTTGATGCGATGTATACAAAGTTTGTCATCATTGGATCTTGTGAGTTACCGTACAATAGCCATAATACTTGCTGTACACTAGATCACGAGACTTATAAAATCACAGGCAGAGTCGCAAGTAGACTCGCAGCTGTAATCACAGGTAGAATCACAGCTGCAATCACAATATGTCTTGTAGAATATCATATCTGTTATACATTCTGAATCATACTATACTATGAATTCATACCTCCCATTCTAACCTCTTTTCTCCCATCCACTCCTAATCTTCTCCACAATGTTAAAAAGAAAGACCCAATGATAAAGCAAAGACCTAATGATAAAAGAAGAAGAAAAATCAAATCCCAACG
This sequence comes from Geosmithia flava, assembly GCA_900188565.1. Taxonomy (NCBI): domain Eukaryota; kingdom Fungi; phylum Ascomycota; class Sordariomycetes; order Hypocreales; family Bionectriaceae; genus Geosmithia; species Geosmithia flava. The sequence goes on along the minus strand of FYEV01001645.1, from coordinate 15,944 downwards.
CCATACAATGTGTTTTTTCAATGCCGTTATAAACATGATATAAGAAAGGGGGGGCATAAAAGGAACAGTAAAGGAAAAGGGGATATATAAAGAATGGGGTATAAGAACGATAAAGTATAAGAGGATAGAGTAAAAATACCATCACTCTATACTCATCCTCATAATACCATCATTCGTATCAACCATCCCCTGAAATCCTATCCTCTTATTCGGCGGCAAGCCTCTAGACGAGGAAGACCCATTCCCACCACCACCACCACCACCGGTAATACTACCCGAGTCGCTAGTGGCACTAATACTGCCTCCCCTATCAGCACCATTACTCCCAGGTCTAGAAGAGCCCCAGATAGTCCCTGCCCCGGACGCTGACCCTGACGCAGTGCCATTACCAGTGCCAGTGACGTCGCGCTGCATGGGGCTCTGCGGTAGCGGGGAGTTATGCACGCTGAGACTCGGGCTGACGGCGCGCCTCTTGAAGCTCGAGAGGTCAAAGTCGTCGTCCCTTCTGCGCTTATTATTAATCCTCCGTGTGATTTCTGCTGCTGTGGCCCCCGTGGGGGGAGGGGGTGTCTGCTGTGCTAGCGCCGCACCGGGACCAGGACCAGGGCCGGGTGGTGGTGTCGTGGCTCGGCCGACACTGCTCGTCTCGGAGAATGTGTCCCAGAACATCTTGCCCTTGGAGTTGCGCATGGCCTGCTGCTTGAAGCTGCTTGATAGTCCGAGCGCCAGGTCGCCCATCATGTCGTCTTCCGGTATGCCGTCTAGCGAGGGGTCCAGGTTGGGCGATGACTGGGCTGTCGTCGATAGGTCGGCGGTCCCGGGGATATCTGTGGGTTGTGGGACCGGAGGGGCCGGCGGCGGTGCTCGGCGCGGTTCGAGATCCGGTACGTCGCTGTCTCGTACCTGCTTGACTACCTCGGCTTCTCGCTTGCACTCGGCATCAGCGGGGGCGCCTTCCTCGAAGAGGGCGGCCCGGATACGGGCAAAGGTTTTGGTCTTGGGCTGTTCCGTGAATGAGAAGGTTAGGACGGCTGGCTGGGAATACGGATACTAGTAGAATGTGGCTGGGTGTGTGTATATAGACGTACCAATAGGTTACCGCGTCGCGTGACGGCACGGCGCACCACATTTCCCTGTCCATCGCCGCTCAACCCGTCGGCGTCCTCGCTGTCCATGCCCGATATGTGGAGCTGGTTAGCTTGCCAGCTGATACTATCCCTCCTGGTGTTCGACGGCGGGGAGCCTGATATGGATGGGCCCGCTGCTGCGGCTGTGCTGTTGCCAAACGGCAGGCGTGACCGCTTGCTGCCAAACGGCCTGCGGTGGTGGTGTCTCTGGCGCTGCTGGAAGCTGACGAGCCCGCCGCCGCCGCTGCCGCCGGTGGCCGGTGACCCGAAGGCGCCGCTGGGGGCCGTCCTAGACACCTGCGGTGTCATCAGGTAGGGCTCGTCCATGTTGTGATCGTCCTCGTCCTCCATGAGGTCATCGTCGTCCGAGTCGCTGGACGAGTCGGACCCGATAGCCTGGGCGCTGCTGCCGAGCGAGTGGCTCAGGTTCATCCTCTCCTGGTCGCCCATAATGGACCACAGCGATGTGGACGTCGTCTCGGGACCCTGGCCGCCACCAAGACCGCCAAACGGCGTGGCTGAGATCTCGCGACGCCGTCCGGGTATGTTGATAGCGCCCCTACCACTGGTGGCGCCGCCGCCGCCGCCGCCGGGGCCGCCGGGGGACGACTCGGGGGACGACTGCTCTGCCAGTGTGGAGTGGTGAAGGCTCGTGGCGGCGCGGGAGAAGTCGAGGCCTCGCGAGCGTCGAGGCAAAACGTTTGTCGGTGAGGCGTAGGGGCTCGCACGGTCGAGATGAGGGGACGAGGGACCAGCCGCCGCCGCCGCTGCCTGCTTGGCCTGGGCTGTCGTCGACGACGATGCGGCCGATGGAGGTGGCGGGGTTGACTTTCGTAGTTGCTGCTGCTGCTGCTGCTGCTGCTGCTGCTGTTGCGCAGATGGCGATAGTAGTAGCGATGATCTCTTGTTGAACTCGAGTGACAGGTTGCCCTGTGTGGCGCGCGGGAACAGCAGCAGACCGGATGGTCGGTGGGGCGTGACGGGAGTAGCAGCAGAGGAGGAGGAGGTAGACATCAGCAGGGTGCTGTCATCCTTGGATGTCGTCGAAGGCGAGGTGGTCTCCGCGGCGACGTGTCCGGGGGTTGCAGCACCACCACCAGCACCACCACCGCCGTTGCTGTCGGACAGGGAGCGAGTCTTCTTGGCCATGGGGGATCGCGCCAGGCCGCCGCCTCCGCCGCCACCTGGACGAACTGCTGCTGCAGCTGCTGCAGCATCGGTACCCAAGATCATGCTGCTGCCATTGCCACCACCACCACCACCATCCCCTCTTAGATCCATTGTCCCTTTTTTCTTTCCTTCTTCTGGTCTTTTTTTTTTTACTGGTACAGTAAAACTGTCGTCCTCTCTCATACAAGTGTCAATGGTACCGTACGTATCAAAGCATCGGGATGCGGGCGCGGTGGGTAGTGAGAGTGGGTTTCAATGTTGATGTGGGTTTTTCCTTTTCGACACGAAGCAGCGGTCAACGGGGGGGTGTCGGCTGCTTGCTTGCTTTCAACGGGTCGATTTCTCGGGATTCCGTCGATGTGACATGATATTTCTCGTTTGCAGGGGAGGGAGGGATGAAGCCGTTTTAATTTTTTCTCTTCTTTCAAGAAGGGATGACGAAAGAGAGAGAAGAGCTAACCCCGCCCTTGAGACTTGAATGATGGCTTGTTGGCGGGCGGCTAAGACTAAAGTTTATAACGCTTTGTAGTACAAAAGGAACGTTGACGCTGTCCTCTCCCCCCCTCCTTAGGGACGGACGCGTTCAAAGGTGATCCACTTTCCAGCAACTCCGAGTACGTGCGCGTACTACAAAGTCTCCGAGTCTATTATTAGACATGGTCGACTTAGGGGGCCAACAATGGCATTCTGGATACTACTATGACACCAATTGACATTGAGTCACAATACCTACTACTATAAAGTACATAGTATTGTTACAATCGTCATGTTTGTTGGTTTACCATTCATTCGCACGTGCCCATGATCCAATCATACATAAAAAAATCCATACATCCATCTAATTCCAACTCTATTTTTCTCTATATATACATTAAGAGCGAAGGCGCCCTCGTATACACATATTCGTACAGGGTGCCCTTTCCTTTCATGAAAACATTTGTCTTGTTGTTTGTTTTTTTCATCATTATAAATGCTTTCTTCTTCCTGTATTAACCTTCCTCCTCAATTCCTTCCATGCTTTCTTCTTCTTCTCTTTACCCGTGCTTAGCACTCAGACTGGCGAAAGCATCTGGGCTGTGACGTCCATTCGTCCATGCCATGTCCATACCCAGGTTGACACTCTCCCTGCTAGCCTTCCGCGGAGTGAATGCGTCATCCATCGAGGACGTCGCCGGTGCTGCTGCTGCTGCGCCGCCACCGTTAATAAAGGGGTTGTTTGTGCCCTGCGCCGAGGCTGCCTGCGGCTGCTGGTGCTGGGTGGCCTGGTTCTCAGGTATGGACATCATGGCCGGCGCCTGCTTCTCCTCGGTGGGCGATGCCATCTTGGGCATGGCGGGGGGTGCCACGCCGTAGAGTGCCATGATGGAGGCCTTGTCGTGTCGTGGGGCCTGCTGCTGCATGTAACCCTGCTGCGGGAAATACTGCTGCTGCACCTGTTGCTGCTGCTGGGGTGCTTGCGTCGGCGTCTGCATAGGGCTGGAGAAGAAGGGGTTGGAGGTGGCTCCTTGAGGGGCGCCCACCGCATTCTGGTATGCGGGCTGCGACTGTTCCGGAATCTGTCCCAGGCCCGCGGGTGACCCCATGCTGACCGGCGACCGCGTAAAAGGGTTGTTCGCAAATCCAGGTGCCGGCTGCTGCAGCTGGGTGTTGAGCACGAGGTTTTGTTGCTGGTACTGCTGCTGCTGCTGCTGCTGCTGCTGCTGCTGAGGCTGAGTTTGTTGAAGGAACTGTTGCTGTTGCGGAACCTGTTGCTGGGGTTGCTGCTGCTGCATCCCCGCATTGGCAAAGAAGGGGTTGTATCCTGTGGCCTGCGGCTGCATGGGTGCAGGAGCGGGTTGGGGGTATGTCATGCTATGGTAGTTTGTAGTGTTGCGGTAGACCTGGGGGCTAGCAGGAGCTGAAGGGGCCACCTGCTGGGGAGGCCAGGACGGCGGTATCGTCGACTGCGGTGTCAGCCCACCCGTCCTGTTGGGAAACAGCGGCTGCTGCTGGGCATTGTTGGGCTGTGCCGATATGCCCAGGTTCTGGAAGGCCTGGTTGAAATGGTCCGTCGGCTGAGCTGGTGCACCAAAGGGGTTCAGGGACTGGGACTGGTTGTACGGATTGTTGCTGCCCTGGCTGCCCGTGGACTGTGCCGTCTGAGGCATCGCTGGCGGCATCGATATGGCGTCGAAGGGGTTCGTCGAGGAACCGGCAGGTGATGGCAGGCGGTCCTGTGTGGACTGAGGTCGCAAGCTCAGCCCCAGTGGCTGACCACCTTCAGTCTTGGAGCTGAGAGGTGTCAATGACCTAGTCGGGGTCGGGACATCATCGTGTGGGGGAGGTGGGGGTGCGTAGGAGTTTCTGTCGCCTTCGCCCAGGCGGACCAGGGCCTGGATGGCCTTCTCGAGGTTGCCACTAACACCCTTGAGAACAATGGCGTTTCGCTGGGTGTCGTAGAAGCCCATGTCACGCAGCTTGGCCAGCTTCCTGTCCAAGTCGTCGCCATTGTCGTAGTTGACACTGGCGCCAAACATCCTAGAGACTTTGCCACTCGAGCCGTGAGATGCAGGTCGACTCGCATCGGCGCCGGGCGAGGGCGTGGGCGAGAGCTTGGACTCCTTCTTGGAGCGAGGGAAGAGGGACGAGGCCGATCGGAGGCCAAACTTGGACGATGAGTTCTTGGGCGGAAGCGGCGGAGGCACGCCCTCATCAGAGACCGGGCTGCCCGGCGGCTTCGCGCTGCTTGTTGGCCTCTTACTACTCGGGGCGACATTGTTCATGTATTTCTGGCGGATAAATCGCTCCATGGCTGAGTCGGCTTCGTCCACATCGATTGGCACGGGGGGCTTTCGGTTCTCGGCGTTGTAGATTTGGTTCGAGGTTACGTTTCCGACCTTGCGCATGTTCTATTCCACGAAGGCATGTCAGCATTTGTGTCTCGACCATGGCCCCGGTTGGAGGGATGGGAGGGGTTAAGATAGTTCTTACGTCGACTTGCTCGTTTGTCCAACTGTCCATACTCAGCGACTTGACCTTGGAAATGTGCGTGCCGAGCTTCCTGTGTATCGCAGCGCAGCGCATACAGAGGAAAACGCCAAGACTCCACGATGCCCATGCTGTGAAACATGACCATGTTAGCGGCGTTGCGCCCAAACGTAGACACAAGGATGCGACCCAACTTGGTCGTAAACGACGACGGGAGCGAATTCTTACCTGGGCTGCGCGCATGGCAGTCTGCGCAGACATTGTTCCCGGGCACCTTTTGCACCAGTTCCTGCAGGACCTTTTCGTTGCGCACCTGTTGGCGCTTGGACATGGCCCCAGACATGATGTGGGCGGTTTAGGCCTCGAGGCGTTGGGCTTCCTTTCTTTCCAAGGATTATTATCTGCCTGACGGCGGCGACTGGGTCATCAAAGTCGCCGGCGACATCGATCGACAGAAAAGGATCCGGGCGGAGATGGTGGTAAACACGAGAACCGCAAGCACCAGGCAGCGCAAAGTTCCGCGTGATTGATGTATCGTTCGTTGGGTCTGATAGATATCGTATTTATGCGGGGGACGCAGTGCTCATTTTCCAGTGAGGCTCTTTTCTGTTCCTTTCGCTGGACGGTTTATCTGAGAGGGGCGCGAAGCGTGTGCGGACGGATGCTGGATGGTGGAATATCGATAGAGTGAAAGGAGAGAAAATAAAAAAAAGAAAGGAAAGGTATGATGAAAATGTGACGCGATTTTGGATGAAAAAAAAAGTATAGAGTAGGAAATAATGAAAAGGAGAGACGGCTCGAGTAAGAAAACAATGCACGCGACTCGAGTTGCGGGACTATGAGCAATGATTCTGCGGGAACTGGAAAAGGAGAGAAATAGCCCGGGCAGGATGGATGGCACTTGTTGGTGTTGTTGGTGTGTGTGTGTGGACTCCGGTACGAGTTGCTGGGAGTGAGTTACGAACAGTTTATGGATCCGTCCATTGGAGCACTTTTAGCACTGAAAAGGCCTTCGACAGCGTATTCCATACACTGTAAAGTGTGGGGCACTGAACCTGGAACTTCCATGGAAACCTCCATGCCAGGTGGCTCGGGG
>FYEV01001524.1:96731-196422 GCA_900188565.1 Geosmithia flava | reverse complement strand
TTCTAGTTAACCTACCGGTTACTATTACGGAGATACCTCTTATTTACGTCTTAGCCCTCTATTTTATCCCTTCTTTCTAGGGTGTTGTTATTATTAGGTTACTTCTCCCTATTAGCCCGGCTCCTAAAACTCAATATATACTATAGAATATACTTAATTTTATAACGCTTTAAGCTTCTTTTTATTATCTATATTTCGAAATTATATACTTACTATATATATCTATTATATTATATTAATATTTTAATAGATTTACCTTTAATATATATTAAAACCTATATAAGTAATACCGGCTACTTTAGTATATTAATATCTATAGTCTTTCTATATATTATATATTAAATTAAGTAACCTATAGTACTTTATTTTATAGTATATATAGGTACCTAAACGTTAAGATTATAGTATATAGTTTAAAAATATATATACCCCTTAAGCCTTACTATACTACTAAGGATATTATTAATAGTTAATTTTACTATAATAATCTTTTATACCTCTTTAACCTATATATATATAGATATATAACTTATATATATAATAACTTTATTTCGTTTATACTAATTAATATTATCCTTTTTTTCTTTTTTATTTTAAAGTACTCTATTATAGTTTTATTTAAGATTCTTTTAACCCCCCCGCGGGGATAAGTAGGGCGCTATTTTATATAGTGGTTTTACTAAATCGAGGGTTAAAATACCCGATCTAGGTAGTTAGGTATATATAAGCCGCTCCTTTAGTATAGAATATACTAATAATCCGCTACGGTATCGCGTCGAGATAGCTATAGATTAGATACTATCGCTCTTAGTCGGTTATAAAGAGGTAGTCGTTAAGGTCTAATTTCTATTATATTTAGAATCGCTATTACTAGTAAAAAGCCTTTTTACCGTTAAATTTCGATAGGTTAAGGAGTAGCTTCGTCTTTACTCTTTCTTTATAGGGTCGCTACCTATTTATAAGCGATACTTATAGAGCTTTAACCTAGTCTATAAGTAGCCTAACCTAACTTCTTATTATATTAGCTTCGTTAACCTAGTTAGCTTCGTTTATATACTAGTCTATCTCGGCTCCTTCTTAAGTAATATATTAAGAATTCGCGGTAAGGATAATCGAATAATATATAAAGGGCTAACCTTACTAAACGTTATTAATAGCCTTAATAGAGTCTATTATTCGATAGAGAAGAAAGGAAGAAAAGGGAAGGAAAAAGGAAGTAAAGTAAAGCCTCCTAGCTATATATAAAGTAGGTTACTATAGAGTCGTAGCGGCTACGCGGAGACTTTACTAACCTCGTAGTATAGCTACGTAACTACTATCGGTAGAACCATAATAATAGTATATAGTTTAAAAATATATATACCCCTCGAGCCTTACTATACTATTAAGGATATTATTAATAGTTAATTTTACTATAGTAATCTTTTATACCTCTTTAACCTATATATATATAGATATATAACTTATATATATAATAACTTTATTTTATTTATATTAATTAATATTATCCTTTTTTTCTTTTTTATTTTAAAGTACTTTATTATAGTTTTATTTAAAATTCTTTTAACCCCCCCGCGGGGATAAGTAAGGCGCTAGTTTATATAGTAGTTTTACTAAATCGAGGGTTAAAATACCCGATCTAGGTAGTTAGGGCGATACTTTATATATAAAAATTGCTATTATAATATTAAAATACGCGGATCTAGGCTATTAGGGTATCGAACTAAGTAATAAGGTAGTTATAGTTATAAGTACTTATATTAAGAACTAGTTTAATAGAAGCGTTAACTATTATATTAATAGCTAGGGTAAAAGAGTATTCTAGCTAGAGAGTTAGGTTAACTATATACTAGGCGATTATTCGGGGTAGGTAATAATCGTAGAAAAAGATTATTATAATCGCTAGGTAATTAAGGTAATTATAGGTAGTGATCGCTAAGGTGTCTAAGCGATCGTATAGTTAGTGATATTATTCGTATAAGTAAATATTAGTAATGATAAGTAAGGAAAATATAGGGTATACGTGAAGGTCGCATAACGGGCCGTAATACTTTAATCCTTTCTTCTATTACTTTTTATCCTACCTTTATTATAGACCTAAGACTACTTATAATCTTAGTAGTAACTTCCTATTATATATTCTAGTTAACCTACTAGTTACTATTATAGAGATACCTCTTATTTACGTCTTAGCCCCTCTATTTTATCCCTTCTTTCTAGGGTATTATTATTATTAGGTTACTTCTCCTTATTAGCCCGGCTCCTAAAACTTAGTATAGAGGAAGAAGGGATAGAGGTATATAGGAAGAGTGACTCCTCCGCCAGCCCCTAACTCAATATATACATGTAGCACTTCCGGTAGAGTCTATCGATCGTTATATCGATGTAAACCTACCTTACATAGAGACGATCTTTACGGGGACGCTACTTTACCGAGCCGTCCCGCCCGTGCTTAGTGCGATGCACATACCGATCAATGATCAAATGACACACTATTAGGCGCGATTACTCAACGACGAAACACGAACGTAAGACATGCGATACGGCGCATTCAGCTAGGCAATCGAAATATAGTCGAGAGCCGTAGATCATTTCCTACGGCCATTCCTATGCGGAAATGGATGCATGGCTTAAGTCTACGCCATAGGAAATTCAAAGGGGTCGATGACTTTATGTCTTATCGTCGGCGATCCTCCATGTCTTCAGTTGTCGTCATGATTTCATATTACACATCTTACATATTAACATGCCCATCTACAGAAAGATCATAGAATGATGTGGCTAAGACCTAGTGAATCAGGGGGCATGGTGTCCCATTTGACAGTACCTCATATAATAAAGACCTTTCCTAAAGGAACCCGATTTCACTAGAAAAAGACATCTATAAGAAGGGGTAGGTTCTCGTTAGTTCAATCCTACTTTCGCTTCACAACGATAACAACCGTCTACACACTACTCGAAGAACATCACTATTATATTTCATTATGAAGATCGTTGTCCCTCTCGCCGCTTTTCTGGCTATTGCATCTGCAGGCCCAGTAAACCCATCAGTTGATACCTCAGCGAACCCAGGCAGTATCGAACTTGAAGGCAGGCAAATCATCAACTGGGCCATCTGCGACAAACCTGGCGAAGAAGACAAGGTGCGGAATATTATATTATTCTGATCTCACTAAAGTACAGTATCTGACTTAAATAAATAGTGTCGCAATGATTCCGATTGTTATACGGATTTCTGCAAGTGGTTTACTAAAGGTGTAAGTTCTTCCTCTATGCTAACTGTAATAGTATAGCTACTAACATTCGTCATTGTAGGATACACAAGACGACATTGTTTGCAAACATCACTGGGGAAATGGCTATATGTGCATGGCAGTGAGTTATTTTCTTTCTGAATATTGAATGCAGACTAATATCTCGGATAGTTCGTGCACGAGGGCTACAATTCATAGGGTTGAAAACAACTATAGGCGGAACTTTGGGAGAAAGACTATTGCGAGGATGGACGGTTATCGTTCTCCACTGGCCGCGAGGAGTCCATCTGGGTGAGCAGAAACACCTCGGCAAGGATCTTCCGTAGAGGGAGATATTGCTAGCTTCCGGTGATCTATTAGTGATTATCACCATTATCATTCAGGATTCAATTTCCTACCTTAAGTTTTTTCTGCCAGTGACTATCGTAATGTTGCCCATCATTTTCCAACCTTCTGCTTGTGTGCACATTAACTAGGTGCTTGTCCGTGGACGTGTGATATATAAATGCCATAATGGTAGCACCGAGACATCTCCCCAGTATATGAATCCAGATAGACATGCAGAGTTAAATTTCTGAATTATCGGCTGTACTCCAATATGCTGCATGAAACGATTTCTATAATGTAGTTGTCTAATTACATGTGTGTTCACACCTCTCCTTTAGCCATCTCCTCTGCCATCATATCCCAAAGTCCATTCACTCGGTATGCTGACAGCCAATAATTTCCACGAAGGTCCTTGCCAACAACGATAAACCCGTCGTTGAACTTGTAGGGCCCTTGCACGCTCTGCACGTACGACGGAAACAGCGGTTCCTCACAAGACTTAGCAGAAGCGGCCGACAGGTCCAATCCGTACATGTTTGCCTTCTGCCAGTTTGAGAACATGATGAGTTGCATTGTGCTCCCTCCGAAAAATGGAGGGGCTCTGTTTGTCGGGTCCATTCGTATGTAAGAAGCGTACGCCTCAACTTGCTCACGAGAACCCTGTTCTTGAATGGAAGTCCGAATCTTTGACGCAAGATAACTCAACGGCTTTGAGTAGACATCCTTTGTGGGAACAAGAGTAACTAGAAAGCCAACACAGTTGCTAAGAAATGGACGGTTGCTGGGCACCAGGTCTTTTAGAACCGGGCGCCACTGGTACGCTTGTTGGACAGCGATCTGTATAATTTAGTAATTTTCCATTTGTATGTTGTATTGGAAAGTCCTTACCATGTTCTCCGAATCCTTGGGGAGGTTCCTCTTTGCTATCCGCGTAGTCCATGCCAAAAGGACATCTCCTTCAGACACAAACTCGGAGTCTTTCTCATTAGTGGCAGAAAGTTCCTCCAAGGCCTTCTTTCTGAGCCTATCAAAGTATTCGCCAGGCACACAGACCATACGATGCTGTTTGTTTCCGATGGCAAGCGTGTAAATATTGCGGAATACCCAAGAGATGAGTCCTGGTGTTGCGACGCGAACATCAGATAGAGCGTGCTCCGTCTTGGCATTTTTTCCAATGTTTTCAAGAACATAGTCGTCGGGTGCCAGTGGATCAAGTATCTCATCCTCTCTGCCTTGAAGCATCAACATCCAAGCGTCGAATAGTGCCTTTTGAGCCATTGCGTCAAACGCGAGATGTATCCAGTGCATTACAACAACAGTCTTGTCCTTGAACGATACAATCCTCAGTCCCAGTTGAGGCCTGTCACTGTAGATATAATCGCCAAGCCCATTGGGTACGTTTGGGCCTTGGTAAAGCTGGGCGAGGTCATCAGGATCGCCTACCACTGTCGGGAGGCCGTCTGTCGGTGGACTTGGTATTTTCGACCCTACCGGATGGTCGTTCACGAGGATGTTACTGAGGTCCAAGTGGTCATAACCTATCGCCGGTCGATCCTCGGAATATGATTCGGGTATGTGATGCTCGAAATCACCATTCTCCTATATGGCAAATCAGCGCTGCGCCAGTCTGGGTTTGAAGGCTTTTCTTACGCTTTGCCGAAGCCGGGCACCCATTTTTTTCCATCCAGGTCGATTGATGACCTGCTCTAGAGAGCTTCGTAGTTTGTCGTGGTCCAGGACATCGTCAAATACAAACAGTGTGTACATAACAAAAGTCCTGAAAATGATGGTGTTGTCGAAGAAACCCACCGGGACCACATGGTCGGTTGCCACGCGCTCTGGCGCCTTTTTCTGGCCAAACAAGAAAGAAAGCATTGCTACTCTTTGGGTGTCGAAGTATAGACGACCGAAAGAGTTAATAGTGATGTGTGTCGAGGGTGCAACGACATCAGCGCACACGTGTAGGTAAATCCTCTTTGTCACATCTACGTTTACTTGTAAAAGGGGTCACGGGAGGTTTAATAATTCAACAGCTGGCTTTTTGACAAGGGGATCATTTGTGGACAGGACAGGGGTCGGGGAGTCCAGTCCGCTGGTTCAATGGCTGTCTTCTTGACATTGCTTTACTAACAATGAGACACTAGGCATCTCGGTGTTCCCTCTCAAAAAGACAAACGACAGCATGCGTTGCATGGGTGTAAATGAAAATGCGTTTGTGGTTGGCTGATTTAGAACCAGTCCTGCAAGTCGTCTTCCTAGCGTTGTATTCCTGCATGTACGAGTTCTATAACGTACTACATAGTAATGTCGTTTTTTACGGGGCTCTATACAATTCGGCCTTGGCTGTCCAACGATCTGGATACCGGCACCAATCACTTGGATGGGATTGGGAGGTACATGTGTATTCCTCCCCCTGAAGGAACATTTTCAACTGGCATTGTATGCAATTAACCTGTGCCTGCCAGGAAACTCCATCCACCCCTTTGTTCAATGGGAAGGTGGAACAGTATCTATGCGAATGGTCCCTGTACGCCATTTATTTCTGAATGTGATTCGTATCATGCATACGAGTACATAATCGCTCGACGTTGCCGCCGGGCCGTTTGGTCGTTGGCTGCACTTCTACCTAACAATCTAACACACGGTGAAAACCCGCTTGCCAATCTACTTCTTAAGTCCGATGTAATAAGGGTCCCGCGGATCCATCCCGCGGATCCATTCCCCCTGATCCTTGTCAATCTTTAGCGGACACGACGGGCTGGTGAGTGGGGCGGTGAGGCGGGGATAGAGGGGCATTGAGACATCTTGCGAGGAGGTATCATGGGGGGATTGTCATGTATCCCAGTCATAGCCGTTCGCGGTGAACGATGTTGACGAGTGAACTATACGCGATTCGTGTAAGTGCTCGTACGAGTAAACTCATAAAACTGACAAGTGTCACAAGCTCTCATATTATATAAAATAAGAAAAGGAAAGGAGACAATCTTTTGTGAACCCTCAAGGTTTCGGGTAAGATCCCGTGCTTACTATAAGTATGAAAACTTGTTGGCTTCATGTTTTGAGAGAAAACTTGGAAAGTCGTTATGCGAAACGCATCCATGTCATAGATTAAATTGGCCACACCAGTGAGATGGCACGGTTGCAGCCACCCACCCATATCTATACGTACGAACAGCCACTCCTGAGTTTTCATGTTGGTTGGTAATCCCTCTCGCATATGATTTCTTCAGCGGCGTAATAAATTCGCATTCTATCCGTACACCTTTCAAGGAATACGTCTACGGGTTTCGAGTATTGGCTCGTGGCCTGCATCGGGTTTTACAGCAGACATGTCGACAACTCGAATCGAGGAGGGCAAAGAAATATCCCGGATCTCTCATCAACTACCTACTATTCCCATCAAAGGATTGGCCGTTACCGTCCAAGGGGTAGCATACACCCTCTGTATACTCGCTACCATTATCGTTGGACTTCGAGTATATGTTAGATGGAAGCTGTCGGGATCTGAGCGGTCATTAGGATGGGATGACATCTTCGCTGTAGCAGGCTACGTTCGTCTACCCTCGTCTTCATCTCATACGATACACTAACAATTGTTACTACAGGTTCCCTTCTGTCCTTCGGTCGTGTTCCTTATTCTTGCGACATACTACGGCCTTGGGGCGCGAGACGATCAAATACCTGATGGGGAGCTCGTGTATCGCCAGGCCATCGTGAAGGAGTACATGTTCTACTTCGAGGTGATCTACTTTGCTTCGTCGATTCTTACGAAACTTTCTATGGCGATTATGATTGTTCGTCTTACTCCAGCGGCTATATATCACCGCATTATCTGGGGGAATATGGTTGTACTGGCGATCAATGGCGTGGTTTGCCTGATCATCATGTTTGTCAGCTGCGATCCCATACCTGCACTCTGGAACGAGAAGCTGTAAGTCCGCCACGCTCACCGTCTCATTCGAACGAACAATTTCTTACATGGAATAGCGGCGTCAATCGCATCAAGGATGGCTGGATAATCGTTAGCTATGCTGGTTCCATGGTATTGGCCATGGTTGACTGGACTTGTGCCATTACCCCTTTTTTCATATTGCAAGGTTTGCAAATGCCAAGGAAAAGGAAGATCTCTCTACAAGTTGTCCTTGGGCTTGGTATGGTCGGAAGTGCCGCCGGTCTCGTTCGTATGGGCTACTACCATACCTACGACACGCACAAGTATCCACACCAATCGCTTTGTAAGTACTCAAGTGCCTTCAATATTGTCGAAGCCCAACTTACCAACTATTTTCCATTAGACAACTGGGGGCATACTATTCTCTGGTCTGTCCTTGAAGCCGGATTGGGAATCATGGCTTGTTCTCTGCCTATCCTCCGAAAACTGGTCAAAGGGTCGTTTGTATTCGGCTCGTCTTGGTCGTCTAAACCTCGGTCAGCCCTTGCAACAGGTGAGGAAGGGACTCAACTCAACGTGATCCGTTTATCGCAAAAGGGGAAAGGGTCTGTGCGAATCAAAGGTGGTCCACCGTGGGATCGTCTAGAAGACGAGCAATCAAATAAAAGTCAGTAGAGTTGATCTCTGCAGATGTTGTCTTTCCCAGTGGACCTTCCACAGTCACTACAACGGCTACCTGGCCTCATACTAAAAAACAATAAATGATGTAAAATACAATCAGGCACTAAATGAGCCTTGATCTAGGCAATTAATATACGTTAAAATAGACTATTATAGATTCTCGTTTATCAATTTGATTTAACTAAAAATCCTTACAACCCTGTTCAACCTTCGGTATTCAGATACTTCATGTTGTTTGTTCCTACATGACAACATAGCTCAATTACCGTACAACACACGCCTGATTATTGAGATCATCATCTGCGTATTTGGACGTCACTTTCTGTCTCCCAGTGGCTTGAAAGAATTTTGTTCATCTTTTTCCTGCCTTTCCTTTAAGACAGGACTTACAACAAGCGTGCTTCATTCTGGGTGCACGGTCCATCACAGTTCTGAATACATTGAGCAAGTCTAACCTTGTTTTGATGTCATACATATTTATGTTGAAGCTACTATCCATATATGTGTCCGCCCTCCCCAATTACGAAGATCTCATTGGAATAAATTGAAGCGTGTATTGAAACGTGATCAATACGCACCCCTAAACATGGATAATTGAGTAAAATCGCGGATGCGCTGTCGCGGCCACTCAACAATCTGGGAAATTTCTCGGTCTCGTGGCAAATTGTTATTTGCAAACTCAGCCAGGCGTGACGACCATCCGCACATGATCCAAAATTTGTCTTCCAGACCTGTCGAGAACACGGCATAGTAGAACAGAAATATCATGGCATATGGATCGCGAGAACCAATGTCTTCCAGTATGCAATCTGGCAAGATGTAGAGAACGAGTAGAAGCATGCCTACTTCTATATGAAGACCAGCGTACGCCAAAAGGTAGGCTGACTTCTCTAACCCCTTGGTGGCATCTATGCAGTGCTTCTTGCGTTCTCCATCCAGGCTGGCCTCGTAGAAGTCGGTCAAACGATGCAAGGCTCTGAAGCAATCCTTTGGTAAAGGCGAGAGATGCATTGGAGGGTTTCTTAGAGAGTGTATTAGCGGCAGAGGCTTCATTGCATAAGGGAAATCGGTCAAACGCACCTGTATGAAGGGTCAGAAGGGTTAATTATTCAAACACCGTTCACCAATGGCGCCAGGGTACTGGCATGCACAAGATGCTGATATGGTGACAGAACTGTACGTATGCCTCTAACGAACTTGAAAAGGTCCAGAACCTGCGACGAGGTTCCTCCCGCAAGGACTGACTCCTCATCTGCCATATCCTTTAATGGCGAAATGCAAGCGACCATGGCAATGAGCGATGAAAAACAAAAATATTGTTTCCAGTTGCTGCCATTGATCTCTGGAAGGGCTTCCCGGAATCCCTGCAGAACAGAAACTTGATGTTGAGCGGCAATATCGAGGAACTCTAGACGTCTCCCAGGAAGCAGGTATGCCTTACGCAGAGCGGCTAGCGACAATATTGCGCACATAAGGAACGGGGTCCGACTTATACCTTTCTCTTTTCTCGCCCATTGTTTTTTTTTTTCTTTGTCTTTCTTCTGTTACCGCTCACACATCTTCGTCTTTTACCGACCACCATGGCTATCATCGAACGTGGGGAGCTGCTCCCATTCAAGGACAACTTCTACCTCTGGAGTTATGTGCCCAGTATACCGGGCGCCGTTATTTTCCTTCTTATCTTCCTTGTCCTCTCCGTACTCCACACATGGAGGATGGTCAACCTCCGAATGTGGTTTTGTCTGGCGTTTATCATCGGTGGTTATTGTACGTCAGTCTGCGCAGCGTCCATCTTGAGCTTGACTGACTAAAAAATATTGCAGTGGAAATTATTGGATTCGCCGGACGCATAGGTACCAGTAACGACACAGCCAACCTGACACCTTATATCGTCCAGTCCATCTTTCTCCTCGTCCCCCCATCTCTCTTCGCCGCCTCTATATATATATGACCCTTGGAAGGATCATGACCGGGCTGGGATCGAGGGGCGAGGCATGTTCCATAATAAGGGTCAGGTGGCTCACCACCATTTTTGTCGTTGGGGATGTATTCTCTTTTATGATCCAGGCATCCGGTGCAGGATTCAGTGCTGCCGGCGATAACCCCAAAACCGGTGAGTTGATTGTCGTCTTTGACTTGGTTGTCCAAATCGTATTCTTTGGACTATTCGTCGTTTCTACCATCACATTACACCACCGCTACAAAAAGTTCGACAATAAAGCAGCTCCCTTCGATTGGGAGAAGCTCCTGTGGATGCTCTACGCCACATCTGCTCTTATTCTTGTCCACTCAATATTCCGTATCATCGAGTATGCCATGGGGGCAGGCGCCTACCCGTTGAAACATGAGTGGACGCTCTATATATTTGATTCACTTCTTATGGCTGCGGTCATGGTTGTCGTTTACATCCGATACCCGTCGCAGATTCGCAACCAGCACCGACAAATCGGCAGCGAAAGACTCGATCTCGCCCCTGTCCCCAGCGAAGGGTATTACGGACGTCCCGTTGGCTCGGTCTGACGTGGCGGAGTGTTGACTTGAAAATGTATATGATCTGAGTGGGATGATATCACGAATATAGTCTAGTATGCAATGTATCATTGAGGGCGGAGGTTATGTAGGGTACACTAAGGCTGTGTTACATCTACCATTCTTTGAACACTCGGGTTGTGAAATGTCATATTATAGTATAGTTATTCTTCATTTAGTATAATTCAAATTTGAAATAGACACTCGTATGTGATATAACCATTCACTATTTCCTGGATTGCAAGTCAAGCTCGACGTCAAATGCCGCCACCCCTGGAGTTAGAAGTTTACTTGGACTAGAAATCAGTTTATATTCCTTAAATTGTTAGAAAGAGGGCTAAAAAAAAACACGGCAGACCCGGAATAATAGTAGAAACACGGCCAAAAACTTGTAGTTGATGGCCTTGTACATTGGCCTTTTACATTACCAACCCTCGGACAAGCATTCCGTATTCTCTGCCAATCTTGGAAGTTGGTCATACTAGCCTCCACAGCGGAACGTCGTGCGATCACACCTACTTTTCTCGAAGTTGACTTGTTACGACATATACGATGAGTCTGGGTATTATTTCTTGCCAGGGACTTTTACCCGCGAGTTCGGATTCTATCCGCGGGTTCACTTGAAGGCCCCACATGCTACGGGGCACTGGCCCCCGCCGGCCGCTCGCAAGCACCGAACAGATTACGGGCTGATGCCGGCGCCGCATCAAAATAGGAGAACAGAGATACCATTTTTCATCCTTGAATATCAGCCTCAACATGGTATTGTCCTCTCTATATGAAGAGAGCTATTTCCTTCCATGAATATGATTTCTAAGTCTTAAGTCAACCAGCAACACGAACTTTCCGCCATGTCTCTTTCGAAGATTGTTACCGCCGTCGTTGGATTTGCGGCTTCTGTCGTAGCGTCCTGTTCTCAGGAACGAGCTCTCGATCTAGAACCACGCTATTTCAACGGCACCATCAAGGTAGAGCATGACTCGGTTCCGGAAAATCTTGATGGTTTTAAAATGAAAACCCCGGCAGCCAGAAGCTCTTCGGATTTTTGGTATTTTGACGTCTTCTCCGCAAGTACGAATAAGACCCTGAATGGTGTCTTCTTCAACTCCGGCGACTTCCAGAAATACCCGCATCCTTTGGCGCTACAGATTTCAGGGACTTTTTCCAACGGAACAGACTTCTACTGCGAGGCTTTGGCCGATAATGGAGTCACCATTAGCAACGGTGCCGGAGGCGTCAAAGGTAACTGGAAGGGTCTTGGGTCTTTCGAGGGCTCTTCCCTCGACAATGTGGACGACAAATACACTATTTACATTGACTCGGCTGAAATGGGGATCAAGGGAACTATTGAATACAGTGCGGTACGTTACCTTGTACAAAGATATCCTGGTAGTACAGGCTAACAGTGCAGATAGATCGCCCCTGCCCGCTATCCTTGCGACGTGAACGGCGTCGAGGGTGCCAACCAAGTTCTGGTTTCTGGCCTGTACTGGGCCAATGCCGTTCCCGACGCCGACACGATTGTTTCCCTGGATATAGGAGAAACAAAAATCGATTTCAAGGATGGAGTCGGCTACCATGGCAAGCACTGGGGCCCCCAGTCCATCATTGACGGTCCCAGGTACTGGGACTGGGTCCATGGTCGCCTGGGACCATACTCCATCGTCTGGTATAACCTTCTCGACTATTGTGGCCAGGAGAGCCGCCGGTCATTCATCTACAAAAACGGCAAAGAGGGTGAGGGAGAAATCCTTCTCCTCAGCTGTGACAGTGAATCCCTCAGGGTTCGACAGAAGGGTGGAAAGGCCGCTTGGCCTCCGAAGACTGGCCTCCTTGAGACAGATGGAATCACCATCAACTACACATTAGACAACGGCAAGAAGTTCAGCGTTGATGTGACTACCGACACAATTGTTCGTGACGAAAAGGGGGCCTACCAGCGCGCCAACTCGATCGTCAAGGGCGGTCTCGAGGGTGAAGAGGTTTTTGAGCGAAAAGCCCACATGGAGGAATTCATATTTGGGATTGTGAATGACTATACACCGAAGCCTGTTCTTTCTCAGTAAAGTCGAGTGGTTGATTGCTACCATTGGAGCTTGGAGATCATGCATTTTTATTCCACAGCCAATGCCGTATAGCTTTCAACACATGTACTTATAGCCTCTAGCTCACTGTCTCTTTCTTGTTGCCATGAACCCTTCAATAGTCTTAAATACCAAAATTTTGTTCGCATAGGTAAGAGATAAAGTATGACGACCGTCGGGGTCCATTGATAATTATGCATACCAGAACGTCGTGAAAGTTGATAGTCGGAATTAGGCGGAGTTAAAGGACATCGGCAATATCGGCACGTAAAAGGCTTTTTCGTCAACGGGGCCCAAAACTGGCCGTTTTCTTTTCTTCTTCTTTTCATAAACCCCGAGGCGCTTCGGGAAATAGAAGGCTTGAGATAGAGTCACCATCAGAAGTTTCGCCTACCAAATCTCTTGGTTGAGGCCTCCTGGTTCGCATCTTCACAAAGGCAAAAACCAAGATGGCTAAAATAGGCATTATTGTCGGCAGCACCCGCGCAGTCCGTGTGGCGCCCCAGGTGGCCGAGTTTGTTCTCAAAACCATCGAGGCTGCACAGAAAAACTCTTTCCCTCATGTTACGTCAGCTCCGCGTCCCCCGGTGAGTTTTGATGTCGTCGACATCGCAACGCATAATCTCCCCATGTTCGACGAGCCTGGCATCCCGAAGCAATTCAAGTCGGAAACTGAATATGTTCATGAGCACACTCGTGTCTGGTCTCGACGCATTTCATCCCTAGATGGCTTCATCTTTATCTCGGCGCAGCGCAACTGGGGCATTCCCGCGGAGTTAAAGAACGCCATCGACTTCCTGTACCACGAATGGGAAGGAAAGCCGGCAATGCTTGTGACATACGGCGGACATGGAGGCAATCACTGCGCTGATCAACTCAGGACGGTCCTCGGGTCTATGGGGGTTCACGTTGTCCAAACGGCTGTTGGAATGTCCTTTCCGTCTCCCGAGTTCCGTGACAAATCATTCAAAGGTGAGGAGTTGGCCCTTGACGCCGGGGATGACGACGGGCCCTGGGCACTGAACAGGGAGGCGATTATTACTGCATGGGAAGAGCTTCTCCATCAGTTGCCTACCAAGTAAAGTACCGTCGTGTTAAATTGGCAAAGATAGGATCTAGTTTAATGTTGTACTACACATAATGATCAGTCAGTCAAAAAATCGATACAGGAGGTTCTGTTAGACACCAGAAGCGAACATCAGTGGAGGACGATGTGAGCTAATATGGCCTTGGAACATTTTCGACCTGATATTTTCTAACTTGTTAAATACTGTGACCGTCGGGCCTATTCTGAACTTGACGATGATCCGTGATCAGCAGTGTGGCTAGATGGACTCGATGAATACGCCTTTTTAAATTCGTCTTTCGAGTAGTTATGTTGTTTGGGTAATAAGTATGCATGTTTCTTTATACTCTGTATGTGCCGGTCCCTAGAGAGGGAAGCCATATGTAGTTCACCATATCTAACCATTTTGCAATGATCATGGGATTTCCTTGGTCTCAATCTTGCTAGTTGTGGTGACTCGGCTGGCACGGCGTGATGTTACTAGACCACTTTCAGGATCGAGCACAGACCCGCCCACCTTGGAGGCCTGAACAAGTTCCGGGTTCTCCTTCTGGATCCTGGCAAAGTTTTTCTCGGCATCCCATGTCCAAGGACTGTCACAGGCAAAGACGAGGTCCATCTCCTCGAGGGTGCGTTGGTTAGACTCGGGGTAAAAAGCCCAAACGACGACTATGCAGAAGACGTTTATGCCTCCAAAGATGTACAGAGTCTTCTCATTAAGGCGCTCGAAGATGGTAGGAAGAAGCAGTACACACCAGCCGTTTCCGATGGACCAACCAACCACACCCCATGCATTTCCCTTGGCGCGGACTTGAAGAGGGAAGATCTCGGCAGGGTACAGCCACGGGACGGTTAGCCAGGTGGCGCCAAAAACGGCTGTGTATAAGAAGACGAAGAATGTAGATGCACCCCCGACCCCGGCCTTGTTTCCAGGGTCGGCGTTGAGAGTCGCTCGGGCGAGGCCTCCGGCTAGGAACATGCATACAGCCTGTGCACCGGCACCCCACCAAAGGGTCCAGCGGCGACCGATGCGATCAAGAGTGAAAACACAGATGAGTGTAGCAAACTGGTTGTATTGCGGATCAGCCCCAGCCCACGTTGAAAATTACTGTGACGCAGGGGATGGGGCAACTTACCATGTATGTAATGTTATTCAATCCGCTGACCCAGAGGCGATCTGTGGCCCCAATGCCGGCAATCGTGAATATCGTGGGTCCATAGATGGTGATCCCTGGTCAGTATTAGCATGGGGCTTCATCCTCCAAGATAAAACAATACACGTGTGTAGTCTTTACGGGGTAAGTGGAATTACCTGCGATGCCGACCCATTCCTGTAGGATTTGAAGCCAAATGACGAGCTGGACGCGGCGAGCTGTGTGTAGTTTTCCAGACCCGATGCCAAAAAACATGGCAAAATAGCTCTGCTGCTTCGCCGTATCGTCCTCCATGTTGCGGACATTGATAATGTCTTGCAACTCGGCATCAGCTGCCTCACGCTCCTCGCCCTCGGACCCACGAAGGCGTCGCAAGATGTAGCGCGCCTCGTCCTCGCGCCCCACACGGACAAGCCATCTGGGAGATTCGGGCATGAACCAGACGGAGACAAACAGAACAATGAGTGGGATGATCTGGAAGGCAATTGGAAAGCGCCAAATGAAGGAGGAGTATTGATTTGGCATCTTGGAAGTGCCGCTACTGGGGATCAGCACAACTGGCACACATGTACGTACACATGGCAATTCGGCAAGAATTGGCACTTACAATTGCAGCCAGTAGGCCACCACGACACCAAAAATATTCAATGTGAACTCGAATGCCACAAACTGACCACGCGAAGTATGCGCGGCCGTCTCAGTGGCCCAAACCTGTCAGTGACGAGTTAGTAACACATTGCGGTGAGTATATGTTGCTCTTGAGCCGTCCATGTGGTCTTTGAGATTGTTTTCATGACAAGAATTCAACCTACGGGTGTAACGGCGTTGAGGACACCAGTTCCGATGCCATTCAAAACACGAGCTGTCACGTTCCACTTCATCAGTCGATTGATCGAAATGACACACACAGAACTGGGTTACTCACCAACGATCATCCAGTCTGAGCTCTGAGCAGCAGATTGAAGAGCGGCAGTTGCAGCAGACCATAGGCAGGCCCATCCTATGGCAGTTGTCCGTCCGTATTTGTCTCCAATCCAGCCGCCCAGGAGGCATCCAAACAGAGTACCGGGGAGGTAGTAGCATGCGTTGATGCCTCCCTGCAGTAGGGCATCGTCAATGTGAACAATGCCTGCTTCCTCGTCCCAGTGGCCAAATCCCATGAGCTCGACATAGTCTCGTGAGGTGTTGACGCCGCCCATCAACCCCTGGTCATATCCAAAGAAAAAGATGGAAATCCCGGCCACGAGGCAGACTGTATTGAGCAGGCCTCTCTTTTCCAGCTTATGGGCAATGTTGTATTTGCCCAGGCGGCCCTTGAGTTCGCTCATGGTTGATGTCGGTACCGGACAAGGCACTCGAACCTGTAAGTCAAAGAGAGGCAATCCTTGGTCTCGTACAAGAGAATAATCCGGGGAGGTGGGGGAGCGCGTATGTCATCTAATACAGAAAATGCGGAGGCGGGGCATATCGTGAGGGGGACATGCCTGTCTTATAGTAATGAGACATGGGAAGAACAGACAACAGCGGGCCCACAAAGCTCCGCATCGTCTTCTCCGTCGCATACGAATTGGGGAAGACACATGGGACGCCGAGACCGGAAGATGATGACATAGTTTTGCTACTACGCTATACCAGACGGACCCCCAAGCTCGACATCCCAGAATGGATGCCGGTAATTGCACGTATTTGATGTGCAACTTTACCCGACGCTGGTAGTGTCCTTGGGGCATGCGGGAGGGAGCGGGGCAGTCATGAGGGGGATGCTACCAGTCACTTCGAGGCCTAGAATAACTCCATGAACTTACATGTAACCTTGAAGCTATATGCATTCGACTCGGCTTTTTGAATGGTTGTACGAGCTGCAACTTTTTAGGCGTCGGTGGTGGCATTCGGAAAATGGAAACGCACTGTTGTTCAATCTCCAAGGTAGAAGTATCATCATGTGCCGTCCTGAGTCTAGTCTATATACTTGGTCTTCCTATGAGTAGTGATACCTGTCGGCGTGCAGTCTATACATAATCTTTAGATAGTATTATTCCCGTTCCTCCGGATGATCTAACAGACCTGATTAAAACAATTTCCCGGTGAAATGAAAATTGTTGCAGCCTAGAATATACTACATGAAATGTATTGCTCCGCACGCGGGTGAAGGTCCATGGATCCTGGGGAGCATCACCCCGGCCAGCATTCCCCACCATCTCCGCAAGCCCACATGCGCCTATTAGCTTCCCCCACTTCTACCATCTCCATACTCCACGGGGCGTTTTCGAGCCGACTGCGGAGAAAAGCATCATTGGTGCGCTTGTAACTAACGAATTCGATAGAGTACAAATCTCCCTTGCGCGTCGTACACAGGATACCTATTCCGATGGTACGGAGTAGACAGGGGGGGATTGTGCGATGCATATCAATGATTGATGATGGCAGACGGGTCACGCCACTTGAGCCTACATTCATGTGGCTGATCATCCACGTTGGTTGCCTAGAGACTACAACTATATGTATGGAGCACGGTAGCAATTATAGCATAAGACGTTCGGTCTAAGGGGACAGGTAACGGTCCTGTAGTCCCTTTTTCTCCCATTGTCGTTGGAGTCAACAAGTTACATGTATCTTTGGCACAGCGTACCACCTGTCCTACCAATTGACATTTATCCAATTACAGGGGTCATCAGGTATAGATGGTTGGCATGTGCTCCCCTAGTCCAACACTTACATGGAGAGCAATGAACCAGACAAATATTGAAGAAGGGAAGGGTAACTTGACTTGATTGATAGCTTAGCCATTCTCGGTGGCTACATTATCAGTGTGATCACCCGACGGTAACATTTGTGGGGGGTTATAAAGCAAGCGACATTAACGCCGTCGGGTAATTGAGCTAACTCACGGATAGGAACATGGATATATAATAATATGCTCAAAGCTTCTCCATAAAGTAGTCAACGGGATTTATTTGTCATGAGAGCGATGCCTTTTGGTTTTGAGTTATTCAGATGCATGAATTGATAGTACTGATAGTACTCAATATATTAACGTGGGAGATGTCTTTATGTTTTGCGAGTAAGTTCGCTTTGATTATTCACGAAGTGCTGACTGTGGTACTCCGCGTATGTTTTGTATTTGTCAATCACACGAACTAGTATCAATCAAAAGAATGCTTCATCTCAATGTATTATCCGGAACTTTATCGGCATCTAAGATTGACGTTTAGACATCTGTAACGTCTCTAAAAATCAATACCGGATGAAATCGATTGACGTGCCGCGTCAAGGGTAGGTTGTTGTAAAACGGTACACACGTACCAGTACTGCGCCGACAGGGGTAGCCAGTGCGCTTAGCAAAAATGTTTCATCGATTACAAAAAGTGATACGATATACATTAATTACCACTAATATGTATGCCTTATTCACAACGTCAGCCGACATTGTCGTTTGAATATATCATCGACACGTTTCTTTCGTTGTCTGTCACCTCGGAAGGGCTGAGGAAAGATGCAGAATGAGTCTCGCGACGAGAGTACGAGCGGCGTGTCCCGGACCTTGGCGGTGGCGGCTTCCTAAATTCTGAGCGGGGCTCCTTCCCGTTTTTTTTTTTTTTTTCCTTTCCAAAGATTCGATTCTTGGCAGGAAAGAGGGCGCGCCCGTGAAAATCTTCAACCAACGTCAACTTGCTTGACTTCAATCCGAGCACATTGCCTCATTTTCTGTGCCGCTACTACAGAACATCCATCTTTGTGACTCTGCAAGTGTTCTACGTCGCAAATTTCTTTCCTAATACACCCTACACTCTTCGGCGCATTGCATTACTGGTAACACGCCAGCCAACGCCTTTGAGTTACCCACTTAACCACCGACGACGATCCTTTGCGACGCCCTGGTTGCGAATGCGCATGCCTTGGGCAGAACGATAAGACAACACAAGCAGGCGACTTGAAGTCTTTGCGCCTTGCTTACTTGGGGACGAAGAAAGACTTTCACCAACTTTTTTCCTCCTCTTGTCTTCACGTGTGCATACCGTATGTTGCGCACGAACAAAGTTTACCCCTCTATGCAAGGTCCCTCCCAGACTGATGATGCGAAGTCATTCCTAGAAGAGACATATTACGTATATGTGTGAGCCCGTTGTGTTACCGACCGACCGACCGATTTGAAAATGAACCCCATCCCCGAGTCTGCTGCCCCCCAGGGCTCGTCGAGCGCTGATGGGTCTCGCTTCCATGAGACTTCATCGACCAAGCTGCCGGGCGTTGAAGCGACCACCGTCCCCGCGGCTGCGGCCGAGTCTGACGAGAATGCCGTTGTTGACCGCGGAATCCACCTCATCGAATCCAAGTCGGTCCACTGGTACTCGTATCTGACGACGGCCGACTTTTGGCTCGTCCTTGCCCTGGGCCAGGTGCTCGCTCTCTGCATCACTGCCACCAACACATTCTCTCAACTCCTCTCCAACGCGGGCACCAGCATTCCCGCCTTCCAGACAATATTCAACTATGTACTTCTGACCATCATCTACAACACCGTATTTTTGGTGCGCGAGGGACCTCGCGCATGGGGCTCTACGGCTTGGAGTCATGGCTGGCAGTACCTCATCATGTCCTTCCTTGACGTTGAGGGCAACTACTTTACCGTCCTGGCTTACCGCTACACAAACATCCTATCGGCCCAGCTCATCAACTTTTGGGCTATTGTCATCGTCGTCATCATCTCCTTCCTGTTTCTCAAGGTCCGCTACCGTATATTTCAGATCATTGGTATCATCGTCTGCTGCGGCGGCATGGGTATCCTGATCGCTTCTGATCAGATCACCGGCGGAAGCTCCACGGGCCCCTCCATGGTTAAGGGTGATATGTTTGCCCTCGTTGGTGCCACCTGCTATGGACTCAGCAACACATTCGAGGAGTGGCTTGTGTCTCGCGCCCCCATGTACCATGTCCTGTCCTTCATGGGCATCTTTGGCGTCATAATAAACGGTGTTCAGGCCGCCATCTTTGATCGCAGCGCTTTTGAGGGCGCCACCTGGAACAGCGACGTTGCCGGCTGGCTCGTTGGATATACTCTCTGTCTCTGCTTCTTCTACTCCGTTGTCCCCCTGGTCCTGCGCATGGCCAGCGCCGGCTTTTACAACATTTCACTTCTCACTGCCAACTTCTGGGGTGTCATTGTCGGTATCCACGTCTTTGGCTACAGCATCCACTTCATGTACCCTATTGCCTTTGTCTGCATCATTCTCGGTCTTACGGCCTACTTCCTCACTGGCAGCACGCTGGGCGAGAGCAAGAAGCCCTGGCTCGGGGAGAACCAGGAAAATGGCGTCGCTGGCTTTGGCACTGCCAAGCTCAAGGCTATGAATGCCGCCCGCAGCGCCGAAGCCGAGACGGAAACTGGTCTCAGGCAGAATTTTTAATGATTCTTTGCAGTACACGCCATAATATTTACTGATTCTTGTTACAATGAACAAAAACGTCTTGTGTTTGGGGGCTCTTGGGATATATACGCATTATTTAACGAACAATATGAACACGATGAACCGTACCTTTCCTGTACTCCTATTTCCTATTTCGAATAGTCAAACCCGCTAGGTGCAGTAAATAAAACGACAACACCAAAAAAAAA
The DNA here is from genome assembly GCA_900188565.1 of Geosmithia flava. NCBI lineage: Eukaryota > Fungi > Ascomycota > Sordariomycetes > Hypocreales > Bionectriaceae > Geosmithia > Geosmithia flava. The sequence continues at coordinate 175,821 of FYEV01001524.1, read as the reverse complement.
TAAAAATAGAAAAACACATCGATATATACAAAAATGTACTTCGTACTTGCAGAGACGTTGCCGTCGTACAAAAGCTGTACCAATCCCTGAGCCCATGAAGCGCCCGCCCTAATCCCAAAACATTACTACTACAGAAGCATGGCACACCTTGTGACTCCCTGCAGTTTCCCACGACTAGTTCTCCGTACAAGACAAAAGGACAAAGAAAAAAGGAGTTCACTTGTTGGAACGCATTTCCCTTTCGCAATCCGTGAGTAACTGCTTGTCCTCTGTAAACGAAGATGCCTTATCAAGTCCTTCCATAAACGACGTATCGCCCACAAGAAACTTTTCACGAAGTCCTTCGCCTAGATGTTCCTGGTTTGTGGGCGAGCGTTGCGCACTCTCTTCCTCGTCCGGAGCATCGGGCCACAGGATTCGCCGGGCCTCCTCGTCAGTTAGTGGAGGATCGCCGGTGTACTCGGCATAGACGACCGTCGACTTGGATTTGTCTTCGTCCTCGTCAGATAGCGATGCAGCATCAGATTGAGGAAGAGGGGAGCCCTGACGGGGTGTGGAATCCGACGAGTCGAGAATGGCGTCAACGGCACCGGGAGGCGGCATGGGTCGCGGTCGGCGTGGAGAAGCTGAATACGAAGTGGCAGCGGCAGCGGCTGCATCGACGAATTTCCTAGATGACGCTGATCGTAGTCTAGTCTGGCGCCACACGGATTCGGAAATGGAGGGCGCAGGCGTGCCGTCAATGCTGCCATCATCATCAAAATCTGACTCGTCATCATCGCCATCGTCGTCGTCGTCGTCCTCACTCTCCCTCAATGTCAGAGAGCCATCAGCATTCCTCTCTTTGCTGGATTTTATTTGTTCAGATTCGACCTTGAGAACCTTTTCTTCAGCATTGCTGGTGCTCTTAGGAACAGTGGGCTGGCGGGGCAATGCGGTCGAGGAGGGGTGGATGCGGCCAGCGCGGAGAATGTTACGCATCAGGTACAGCTCGTGTGTCTTGTACGTTCCATACCATATGCGATTGATGACGGCGGCTGAGCGCAGGTCGTTGAAGTCGTCAATGTAACTAAGAATCTTGAGACGTATGTGCTCGGGGAATTCGGTAGCAACGCCGTGGTGCTTCCTGTCGTTGACTGCCATGCGCTCTGGGCCCAAGTCCTGAGGCTCGGCCGTGAGATGCTTCGACAGCGCCCAGCCGTGGCTCTTGCCGCTCACGTCGTAAAGCGTAAGCCCTGACACACTGTTATAGATGTCGTTAATGGCCGACCGGAATGCAGGACCGGGATCGCAGACGCCACCTCGGTGGATGGGTGATAAAGGGCTTGGTATCCTCCTGAGGGCTTCGACAAGCTGGGCCAGGCTTCTCGATGGCTGTCGCTCAGCATCGGGGTGATGGGTCAACACATTTGGTCGCAAAACCTGCGACAGAAGATTGAGTTCATTATAAATTAACATCATCCAGCCCAGATTGCCGGCGTCACACCAGTGGCTGCCTTTCGGGCATCTGGGCGTGGTGCTCAGCGTCGACGGCAACGGGGTGGGAGGTTTCGATAGAGCACTGGCCACACGGTTATTGCTGCGGAGGTCTGACGGGGCGATGGGCTGGACATCGTCGGCCGGGTTCCTCGATGACAGTGGCAGGTACTCTTGTATGGCACTTGTGCAGCACATGTAGACCTGGGCCATCTTTGCACAGCGGACAGCCCATATCTTATTCTTTACGATCTGGGGCCACGGCTTGCGCTGCAGGTCTGCCTCGTCCACCAGATTGAGGATGGCACTCTTTGACATGCGCGAGAATACGGTTCGTAGACCAAAGGCAAAGCTGATGACTACCATGCCGTCTGCCATGTCATCTGCGCCATTGCGCATCCAGTGTGGCAGCCATTCACTCTCGACAATGTGCTCCAGCGGCGCTGTGCTCCTATACCGGAAGCTGCACTCAGCAATGGCAACAAATTGATCAAACGAGACAGCACGAGGCAGTTTTTCCGTCTGCATGTGAGCGGCATACAGCAGAATTTCAAACGACTGCAGGTGGTTGAGCTCGAACTGTGGCATACGGTACACTTTGGCCTCGGACTCGTCGCGGCACGTGTACCGACTTGGCAACGGTGGTAGATGGGGATTGACATCGTCATCGTCGTGGACGTAAAGAGCCTGGGGGTTGATGGCGGAAAACATGCGCGCAAATATAGGCGATGTCTCGGCCAGCATGTGTGACGACACGCGGAAGCGCAGCACGGGCTCGTTGGACCCCGCATCGTGATGGTTGGCAAACTCGAGAATCGAATCCCCATGTGGTGCAATGTCGATTTCCTGGACTTTTCTCTCTGGTGATATTCCTGCCTCGGCCGATTGAACAAGACTGCGGATAACTCCTAGTTCCTCCTTCATCTTTTCGTAGTTGCGGAATCGGATCTCGTAGCGAGGAAACTAGATTTCATTCACGAGTTAGCCATGAGCACAGGGCAAGTCGTGGCGGAAACAGATGAGATACCTACAAACTGAGGATCAGCCGATAAGACTCTGGTCACACTCGCGTTGCGCATTCGGTGTACCGCTTCCTTTCGGAAACGGCGACTGTTGAAGAGAGCCTCCACCATCTCGAGCGTGGCGTCCTGCTCAAACTTGCGATAGGTCTCAGCCAGACTTGTCCTGAACCAGTCAACCATGTGCTCGAGATGGAGCCTCCATTCGCGAATGGCACTGAGCCACGGCTCATTGTGACGGATGCTACGTCCCCTAGCGCTCCCCGTAGCTGTCGCAGCTTCGCTGAGGCTTCGGCCACTGAAGGAGCTCCTCTGGTCGTAGAGGCCATTGGGCGACTCCAAGGATGAATCACGACGCAGCATCGGGTCGACCATTTGATGTGATGGGGATGCGTGCCGGGCCAACGGCGCAAGCTCCTCGTGAAGGATGGCATAGCAAAGGGCTTTAGCTGCCTCCTTGTGCTTACTATACAACTCGTAGGCGGCATCCACATCCTTTGGACCGCTCGGTCCGGAGCGCAGGCGATTGATAATCTCTCGTAGTTGCCGATGATTGCTTTCTGAGCCCTCGTAGATAATAGCGCTGCTGGTATCAGATTTGGGACTTAACAGGTCGTGCGAATCCGTCTCATTGAGGCGCTGCACGTCGTCTCTTGTCAGTATCCCCGCCTTCCGCGTGTTTTCGCAATTCTCGAGTATGAGTGAGACATACGGTTGTCCAGCTTTTCCCCTCCTTTGAATGGCCACTGGGCTTCTTTCCTATGATGGGTATTCGCCACTTTCTGCCGGAAGTTCCTTGGTTAGCCGAGGTACCACCCTCGCTAGGCTGTCGATGGAGCATGTCAGGCAATAAAGAACGCGGCGACAGCAGGTCGGTCGATGATGATGCTACGCCGGGAGGTGCAGACTTGCGCATGAGTACTGGCTATATGTCTCGGCCGGCAAGTGACGTGTGGTAGTATGGGTGCAGATGTAGTTGCGAGTAGCTCCTTTATGTCGTTCGTGTTATTGAATGTCGAGATGCAAGTGTTCGAATCTCATCATGCTCAGCCAGGTTGGTGTTGTGTATCCGTCTTGTTCCCCGCGTCCCCCTTTACCATTTCCTGTCTCGTCACTATTCTTCTTCCCGAGTAGGCAAACTACAGTGCGCGCGCGTGGCGGCGCGGGTAGTGGAAGCACGGGAGAAGCAACAATAAACAGGACCTGGGGGAGTACGGAGCGTGGGAAATAAGAACGAATGCCAGCTGTGCCGGTTTAATTCAGGTAGGATCAGCCCCCAATCCCAGGTGTCGGTCGTATCGTGATGTTGTAGATGTGCGGTATCCCGGTGTACGGTTTGGCGGGGCGCGGGCGCTTGACCTCGTGACCGGCCTGGTGATTCTGCAAGGCATCAAACAGGCGCTGAGATGGACGATGATCTTGGCGAAAGAAGAGGGGGATGAGGACAGGGCTGACGGCAGCGCCGGTAGAGGCGGGGACTGGGCGAGCTCACGCAGCACATGCAAAATCCACAAGAGCGACTGAGAGACTAGGTGTATTGGGAGGTTATGTAACGTCGTTGGGTCGGGTCGTACTCGTATGCCGTGCTGACTATCGGGCGGAATATGCGTTGTGTGTGTTGTGTCGATTTGAACGGAACAGTCTCTGTTTGACCATGCTATGAGACAGAAAGGAAAAGTTGCACGGCGTAGTATTAGAAAGGAAAGAAACGAGAGGCCGCAATTGAAGGATTGGGGTCGGGGGAGGGGGGTTGAAAAAGACGGGGCTAGAATGTGGAGAGAACCGGTGTGTGGGCTCCTTCTGGGCTGTTGGCTCTGGCTCCTCAACCTCTTGCGCTGGTTAGCTGCATGTGGTAGCGCTGGCAGGTACTTGTACGTACTACTACTAGCATTTGCCATTTCATTTGTAGTACCGTGTACTCCGTACTCATTACTCCGAGACTCTCCAGGACTTCAGGACCTGGGGCAGCGGGGGAGAATATGTACGAGTATGGCCGGGGGGCCCGCACACCCTTTCCAGCTTCTTCCAGGTCTTCTCTCCCAGGTTCTCTCCAGTTCCAGGCCCACGGAACTAGGCCCATGTTACGTAGTCAGCTCATTGGGTGCTCTTTATTACTTGTATAGGCAATAGCTACGCCCGTTGCTAGCATCGTCATATATCCTGCTTTACTACTGCTAACTACTACTATGTAACTATTACTACTACTAACCTTTCATCATTCACCTTATTGTCATTACTCGCCTGTCAACTCAAATGTGGGTTACCAACTGCAATTAACTAAAGTTGAATAGTACTAAAATAACAACGTAGCATGGCGCAACGCAGAGTAGTTTGACAACTGATGAATATCAATATCCACCAACATACGCGCACCAGTAAGCACCAACGTCCTAGCTAATACTGCGGCGGGGACCTCTATCTACGAATGTCATACGTCGTCTCAAGTTCAATTTTGTGGTGCATGTGGCCGGCTCCCTTGTTCAACCCCTTGAGCCCTTGTCGCCATTACGAGTACTCCGTACTGAAGTTGGCCTTTTTGTCTATAAATTTATATATTCTTTTTTTTTTTATAGTTTTCTCGTTATGTACTTTTCTTCTACAATAATACAATAATCATCAAATACCGCTGCCATGCTGCAGTCCAGCCGCTGGGCCTCCAATCGTACTAGAAAAAAAAGAATAGTAATGATGGAAAGGATGTGTCCCCGTGTATGTGCTGTCGCTGCTGCCGCTGTTGATGCAGCTTCGTTTCATAACAATGCAAACGCCGCCAGTGCCAAATCTGATGTATATAGATAGACGCCGTTACCTCATTTCCCTCCCTCCTTTTTGTTTTCGCCCCTAGTCCGCTGGTCCGCCCTCCCTGGCCATGTATACCGCCATACTTTCCCTTTCCTTCGCCGTCCTCTTGGTGTTCGTAGGCGGAAACTGTTCCAACATCTCGTAACGGGTGGTCACATATATATCTCCGACAATTTTCAACCACAAGTGTTTTCTCCGACCAGGGCCTCTTCCCAAATAGTCACAGTGGTTCCAAGGTTCCGAGAGGTACTATCCAAGACGCCAAAGTTCTCCAGTTGAATGCATCAGCAGCATCCTACCACACTCCTCAGACAAACGCACGTCGACCATCCACAATGATCGCACAACGTACTGCGCAGGTCCCACGTCACCCCCCCTTGCGCTCTGATGTGTTCTTGGGGGGCGCCTCTGCGTGGCTCTGCTGCGTGCCAGTGGCTGTGGCGTTATTGGTTGATGGCCCCTTCTTCTTTCCCTTGCCAGCCTTCTGCCATCCTCCCTCACTCTCACTCTTGGCGCCGCGAACATGTCCGGGGTTGGCCTTGGGTCCGGTGGTCGGGCCCGGGGCCGGAGTCGAGGCCTGAGCAGTGCCTGTTTTCGAGTTCTTCGGCTTGTCCATCATGTCATGTGGGCGTGCTCTCTGCTCATGCGATTGCAGATTCTGCTTGACAGCACCAACCCACCCCGCCGACGTTTGGGATCCTTGCTTGCCAGATTTCCGATGGCTTGCCGTTGAAGGTGTCGTGTTCTCATACACAGGGGATAGGAGGGACCCATCATTTCCGTTCGGTCTTCGCACGCTGCCATCGCCAGAAACAGCGAGATCTAGAGGTGCTATGGCAGCACTCTGCGGTTGCCAAGTAGTCATGTCCTGCTGCATCGGCTGCAGCAGTTGCTGTCCATTCCCCATTACCGACATGGGCTGCCCAAGAAACTGGGCGTTCATGAGCTGAGTGTTCATCATAGCCATGCGCTCCCGAAAACATGCCTCATCCGCCGGTGCGTAGGCCATCAGTCCGCCGACGTTGTTGGTGGTAGTGGCGGTGGGGATCTGATCGGAAGTGGTGGGCAGGGGCTGCATCCCTGCAACTTCGGAAGCTGGTCGCTGTGCGTCCCGGTCGTGTGTATCCGCCGAGGTATGCTGGTGGTACCCGTTGGTCGATACAGAGCTCCCCTGTGTCGGCTCAGAGGGAGTGGACGGGCGGTTTGAAGCGGACATGCTCGCCTTGAGGGACGATCCATTTACAACGAGTGGTCGGTTGGGGTTCCGCGGCTGCGAGTTGGTCGACCCCGGCGTGCCGTTTCCAGTAGAGAAGGCACGTGAGTGGCCAAGCGGTGACGGCGACCTTGATGTTCGCTTCATTCTACGGTCGAGAACAGTCTGCGGGATTTGGTCGGTAGATAGACGCCTTCGGTTAGAGCCAGAGGATGTTGGCGCGTTAGACAAGTCGCCAAATTCGACGCCACTCGACGTTGAACTACTAGCAGCCTGCTGCTGCTGCTGCAATTTCCCAGAGCCATCCAACTTATCCACCACCACGGCAGAATCACCAGTGGTCCTTGCATCCGGCTGTGTGGGTTTGGGTTTTGAGAGCGTCGCCGCATCAAGGTCCGCATCATCGGGTATGAAGTTGGGAATCGGAGCTCCGTTGGTGCTCCTGGTGCCCATGGTCGAAGTGCCGGCAAATGACTGACTGATCGGGAGCTGCTGGCTAGACAAGGAGGGCTGCATCGTCGACGGCGATCGTGCCGCAGGCTGAGACTGTGACCTGAGCGAGCTGCTCGAGGCCGCGACACCCCTGTCCGTTGCGGCCGTAGATCGCTGTGAAGGTCGCCGGTAGTCCTGGTTGGCACCGTTTGCAGTAGGGGCACTTGTAGGAGGTGTCGCTGCATACGGTCCATAAGACGCCTGTGGTTGCTGCGTGAACACGGGCGAATTCAGGGTCATGCCGTACAGCGTAAATAGATCCGGTCGCAGTGGAGCGGCGATCGGTGGTTGGGTGTCAAACGAGTTGGTGCGAGACCTGTCTGGTGCTTGTGCCTGACCAGGGCTTGAGTTGGACCCAGCCATCTGTGCACCCATACCCTGCTGCTGCTGCTGCTGAGCAAACATTGTCGTGGACGAGTACATTTGCATGTGGCGATAGCTTTCCTGTTGCAGATAGGCAAGAAGGTCTTGTGAATACTGCATTCCATAAGGCGTTCCAGTGTACCAGGCGAGTTCCTGTGGCATTGTCTGATAGACGTTCTCCTGCGTCGTGACACTTGAGGATGTCCGCCGGTTAGGGCCACCTCCACCACGGTGGTGGTTTTGGTGGCGCCCGCCGCGGCCACCTCCTCGGCCGCCCCGTCCAGCACCGTGATTTGTCTGAGATGCGCTCCGAAGCAAGGCTGGGCGGGGTTGGTTTGGTGGTCTGTTAAACACGCGCTCCTCCTCCTTGGGGAAGACAAATTGCTCGCAGGCCTCGTCAAACTTGGCCTCGGAAATAAGGTCAAAGGCGCGGCGAAGCTCCATGTGGAGACCCCTGAACGAGTACTCGTCGGCTGTATTGCCGAGATTTCGGGAGGTGTTGAATGGCTCCTCCACACATAGCTTGTTATTGGCAGCATATTGCCAATACTTGTCCGTCTTTGGTATCATTTTCCCCAGGCGTATGGACAGTACATATTTGTCATAGTCGAACTCGTGTGCGTAGAATCGGAAGAACTGGAACAGCAGGTCCGCTTCCGAGGACTTGTTCTTGCTACCAAGCCCGCGCAGCTTCTTGAGGTTGTCAGCAAACTCACCGTTGGTTCCGTTGGGTCTGGGAATCTTGTAAGGTAGCTGGTGGAGGGCGGGGAGGACAGGCGGGGTGCGAAGTTGCAGGAAGCCGATGACGAGACATATCCAGGTGTATGAGCTCAGGGTACCACCAAAGGCTACGGTAAGAGTTAGTGTACTGGTTCTGAAATGAGATTTTCTGGTCCAGGGGACGTTGTTTCTGGCGAAATTGAAAGGGAAGAAAGGGCAGTCTCACCAGCGTCTTTGATGATGCGCCTCCGTGTCCAGTGCTTGATTATCATCATCAGCTGCCTGACTCGCGGGTCCGTCTCGATGTAAATTCGAATCATCCTCGTGTTCTCGATGGCCAGGGCGTTGTTGACGTTGATATCGCAAGCCAGGCTTAGCTCAGGGTCCCATATCTTGACAATGGGGACCTTGGCAGCCGAGATGCAAACCACCTTTTCCATGCCACCTGGAAACTCCCTGTCAGCATATTTCGTGGTACAGTTGTCGCGAGGGATAGGGGGTCGCAAGAGTGTAGGATTTGGAGGTATCGGGGGGTTGAACATACGTCGCGCTAGGAGGTCCGCAAGACGACAGACACCTTCCATCTCCTTGCAGTTGGTGGTGACACAGATATCCACTGTTCATACCAACGTCAGTCAAAGTCACGGTGTGGATGTGTACGTGAGGGTGGAAGAGAACGAACCATCAGAGTCGTCTGAGCACAGCAAATTTCCCGAGGAGCCAAAGAGGTGGGCTTTGATCTCGTAACCCGGCCATCGCTCGTTGAAAATTGTTTCCAGCTTTTGCACCAGCTTCTGGCGCTTTTCCTGGACAGCGTCGCTCGGCAATAACCTGTCGTAGACCTCGCGCATATCTGTAGCCAGTTTTCGCTCCTCCTCCTCCGTCAGCTTGCCTTTGATCTTACCAAGAGGCAATTTTTCCAGCCGATCGGAGCCTATCGAATATGGCATCCGCCTTCTTGAGTTGATTTGCGACGTCTCGTATACACAGCCGCCCTGGCGAGGAGGTGCTGAAGGTCGCATCGACGTCGTCTCGCTATAGGCTGATCGTGGCGAATGGTTATTCGTATTCTCGGTCGGGGACGGCTCCCGGGAACCCAGGGAAAATTGTCGAGCGCGCTGATGCGGGGTTGAGGGCACCGAGCTTGACTGGGACATGGCCTGGGATTGCTGTGCCTGCGACGAGGGACCAACGGCGGTCGTTTTCCGGTTCTTGGTCGAGTCCGAGGCCTGGGCTTGTGACTGCGTCTTTTTGGAAGCCATCTTGCTCGCAGGAGTCTCCCTGGGGGTTACGACGGTGCGGTTCTTGTCGGATGTGTGAGCTGATCGATTCCCATGGCCCCCCGGTGCGTGAGCCTTGGCGGAAGAGTTGGTGTCCTTGAGCGACACCTTGCTGGAAGACCGTGACCGAGGACCGGCCTGGGCGTTGGAAGCCGACACGACTGGGGGGAGAGGGGCTGCCTGCAGGCCACCACCTCGAGTCGGAGAGACGAGCTTGTTGTACTGCAACAGCTGCGCGTAGTAGACGTTGGACTGATGCGGAAACCAGTACGAGTAAGGCAGCAGGTCGACGTTGGAAGTAAGCTGCGAGCCGTTCGGTGTCGGGGGAGCAGCAGCACTGTTGGCAGATGCGGTGTCTATCGAAGGGTCCACGGTGATGGCACCAGGCAACGGCGAGCTTGTCGATATTGCAGTCACGGTGGCGTCGTGGCGAGGTGATGCTAGATTGGAGGCAGGGGTTGAGCTGGGAGAGGCCGCCTCGGTCGCCCTGTCTGGTGGCGAGGATCTATTCGGCGACTGGCTTGGACAAGTGGATGTGGAAGAATGGGGGTAAGACTGTTGCGGTTCAACGGTTGAGGCGCCGGAGTCCATGAAGTGAAGAGTACTCCAGCCAACTTGGGTCATGTAGGGGGGCCCGGTGGGCGATGTGCTGCCAGCGCGTGGCTTGACGAGATCCGGCAAAGGATGTCCCGACAGCACGATGAGTCTTCTCGGGTGTTTGTGCTGGCAATGGATGACGAGGCGTCTCGTCTACGGATGGTAAAACGGTAACGCAGTCGCCTTGTGTTGGGCGGAGGGCCGCCGAGAGCGGGGCGCGTGGGCAGGGCGTCACGATGCCAGCGTGACTTGTAAGGCGGCGTGTTCGGACCGACCGCGAGAGAGACGGTGAATATGGCTTGAGGCCAGAAGACAGCGCAAGATGTCTCCCGTGGTCAGGGGATCGGTATAGCCGGCGGGGAGTGTCGAGGGTCTGAGGCGAGGCTGTGGCAAACAGATGGAAGCGGGCCACCGAGAGAATTTGGGCGAGCAAACAAAAAAAGGTTCGAACAAGGTCCGGGACGTCGGGGCAGGTTGAGTCGAACCTCTGCAGAATGGCAAAGGCCTCGCTGAGCGTCGTCGAGATCGTCGTAGGTTCAGGGCAGGGAACACTAAGGATGGATGGTGAATAAACGGGGATGAAACAGAACGGGCAGGGCTCGCTCTGCGGGTAGCCGCAGGGTCTGACAAAGGCCGAGTCAAGGAAATGTACAAAGGAAGATTTGTAGCGGAAGATGAGTGAGAGAATGGTACGATGCCACAATGGGCAGGTGATATGCGGAATGGGTGAGAATGTATGCCGTCCGTTCACCCCGAAGCGTCGTTTGTGGTTGTGGTGCTTGGTGGTGGAGGAGGATGATGGTGGTGGTAGTGGTGGTGGTGGTGGTAGTAGTGGTGATTGTGGTGGTGCTTTGGAGGCTTTTGGTGGCCACCTCAGTATTACCTACTCGTAGTGGCAGGGAAAGGGGTTTCGGCGCCGGGGTTGACGCGTGGGGCAGCCGCCAGGCCAAGCGTTTTGCTGCGTCCCTAACAAAAGAGGAGCAGGGGGGCAGGGACTGCAGGCTGGGACAGATGGAACTACAGGTAATACAGTCTACTACTCCGTACTCCATACTCCGTACAGGGCAGTATTTTGCTACGTACGGATGGAGTCGAGGGCACCCTGGAGGCCGGCATGGATGGAGGGCAGACAGGGCAGGGAGGGCAGGCACGACGCAGCATTACTCCATTAAGGCCCTTACTTGGCCCTTATTCGTATTTTAAAGCACAGGCACAACGCTGATTCAACGGCCCACAACGTTCGTCGTGTCAATGCACTCTATTACTACGGCTACCAGTTACGGCCAATACGGAATATTACTACTGCTAATGAATACAGGTATCCGGAGACGGATAAGAAATGCACAGCACAGGCTACACAATGCTATATTACGATCAATAGCACCACTCTATTCAATACCCGTTCGGTTTTTTTTTTTTTTCTTCACGGGTAAGTCGACTTGGACCCTAATACCCGCCCACTGTTTGCTGGCTGTTGGAGCACCGGAGCGCTAGTATTACTCGTAGGCCCCCAGCCAACCATTGAGTGTCCAGCCGCTTAAGTAATAAACGTCATATATTTTTTTTTTCTTCCATCCCCTCTCTGCTTCTTTCCCTCCTTCTTCCGTATGGACAAGGGCTTGTGTTTTTGTTTCGGATGCCATCCCGACGCAATAGCAAATTTGGGAGTCTCGGACCTTGTTTAAATGGTATTAATCCTTTGGGTCCCCCCCATTTTCACGCCATCATCTTCTCCTTTCGCTGTTCCCCTTTCCTTCCCCCGGTGCTCTTCCAATCAGTCTACGCCCTCCTCCCTGACCCTCATATGCATGCCAATATTACTATCATTACTACTAGCACTGATTAGTACTACATAAACTAGCACTGTAAGTACTGCTCAGTACGAGTACGAGTTGTAGTGGTGCGGAATCACCAATTATTCGATGTTGACAAAGCCGCTGAGCACACCGTGACTGCATGTACGCGGCTGAGGGGTTGGAAACCCCAGCTGCTACTTTTGGCTACATCCAGATGCGCTACCGACACACGACGGAAGGTCAGAATTGACAATAAGCACTCTTGGTGGTCAACCTTGGTTGCCCGCTCTTGGGCCCTCGTATTGTACCCGTGGTCCCCGTATACGGATGTGCAGTTGCATGTGCCCTGTCGTTTTAAACGTAGCAGCAGGTAGCCGGCAAATACCCAATGTCCCTCTCTTTCTGGCCCACCAACTCGCGACTACTATTAATACTCGTCCCGTACTCGTTTACGAGTATTACTCGGTAGTATTGGCTATTAGTACAAAGTTGAAAAGGGCTCGTATTACGGTATACAGGGCATCTCGTAGCAAATATTCAAAAACACCACAACTGTCCCAAGTTGGAAAGTGGACAGGGCCATGCCCATGCCCATGGAACACTAAAGACAGCCGTCGTGCGGACAACCCAACTCCTCCTGCCTCAGCAGGCGATCCGCAGTACCTTTGTGCGTCAATAGCTCACAGTAGCTCACAGGATCGTCAATCACAACTGCTCATCTCTCCTTGGCTTCGTCGTCCATCCTATCTCTCCTCCACTCGACCTCGTCAATCATTTTCGCCTGTTGGGAACCTTGGCAGCCAAGCTTCTAACCACGAGAAATGCAAAAGGCCACTGTTGCTCATCGCTGTTACAAAGAATCACAACAGCTCCAGCCACCAGGTAACTAAATGCAGCGTTGCCTGGCGAGCCTTTCAGGTGGGTCGAAGTCGCCGAAATGCATCGAGTAATACTCGTACATAACATGTAGGTAGGATCGATAGAGTAATGCGTACATGTAGGGCGGCAAGGCGATTGTTCTTTGTTTCTTCTTTTCCTTTCGACCCGCAAGGTTACCTCCCCCCGCCCATACTCGGGATTACAGCATAATCGATAATCGATCGACGCTTGCCCTTCGGGCATGACGGGGTCACAGCGCACGGAGCAGATATTCGTCCAGATTGCCTGCGGCACAGATTCAATGTCAATGCATGATCGAGGCCCTTCGACTCTGTCTACATGTACTACAAATGTCGTGAAGGCGTACGTGGAACCTTCTACAATTAGCCTTTTGCAGCCCGTCTTCGTCCATCGTCCATCATCCACTGTCCGCAAGCCATGGCAGCACATCTCCCTCGTGATTGGAACAGAGATGTTGGGGCGGTCTTGGGAGGCGTGCCATTGAACCGTGGGGCCATCATTTTATTTGCTTCGGGACCTCCAAGAAGAAAATACCTCTCTTCTCCGTACACGCACATAAACACACATGTGCGCATAACCGATCTTAACGTGCAGGCGAGGCCGCCAAGGGAAAATCGATGTTCCCATTGTTCCCCCGTGTTTTCTGTGGCCGGTCCGATGGAGTCTCGAGTCGGACATTGTTTGTCGTTATACGCATGTGTCCCATTTTCATGCTGCCGCGTCAAGATGCATCGCATCGACTGCGGGTAACAGCTTTCCCAGCGACTTGACTAGTGCACGAAGAGTCCTGCCATTGAATAACCTGAGGAACATCCCGCCATACATGGGGCCGTGACTGCCGTGGCTGCCCCTTCCCCGCAGCCGACTTAACCGGTATTACATGTACTCGTACTAACTCCGTGTTCAATATAGGGAAGTTGCGACTGTCAACCATCCTACTCGGACATCAATACCGCAGGTGCCGTTACCGCACAATACGGCTATTGCAGATGTCGCCGTGCTTTTTTTTGAGGCCGAGTAGACCGCCGTGAGTGATCGGTGGCATCTACATCACATCGCATGTTTGGGAGCCCCCGGTAGCGTGGAGGGCGTGCGTACAAGTCGCCTGCATAGGGCCAAACTGAGCACACGGAGCAATGTCCGAAACATTGAACGTTGACATTGCTGATTTCCCTCACGGGTTGATGAGGACAAAAATCCGCGTCTCTCATCGAATAACAGTATTCTGCAGTAAATCTTGCTCTACTACTGGGAAACAACACTTCCTGAGACCGCGAGTACATGTAATCAACCCAACATGGGCTCCTGGTTGACACCGTCCAGTCCCGGGAGGTACTGGACGCGACTCTTGCAGTAAAACTCGACACTGGGCTTTCCAGCCAAGTTGGCAGCACCACCATCGAGCGTTCCGGCCTTGATGATGGTCACATCGGGCAGGATCTCAAGCTCCGTGTACAGACTAGAGCCGCAGTTGGCGCAAAAATGGTGCTTGTTGATCTTTCCTGAGTCGCCGGTCACGTCGTACGACTTTGGGGTGCCTATTCCACGACATGTAGTTAGTATATAAGGTAATGGTTTCTATAGAATGCATGACGAATGAGGAGTTATGCACATACCCTTAGTAACGGTAAAAGAATCGCGGGGCACAATGGCGTTGGACGTGAAGGCGCTTCCACTCCACTAAGTAGTGAGTTGGTCAGTGAGCATTTATATATAAGACGTGGGAGTCCACATGAGATATACCTTCTGGCAGTCGGTGCAATGGCAAAGAGCTGTAGACAATGGTTCACCTGCTGAACCGAAAAGCTCATGTCAGTTATCTGCGGTGATCCGACCTGTCTTGATATTGCATGCACGTATTGATGGAGGTTGCTCACTAGTACTCTCAAACTTTATCTCCCCGCACATGCAGCTTCCCTTAGTGGTCATGATGTAAGAGAACGGTTTAGTTGAGATGGTCCCACTTATGTAGCTGTTCGATGATGAGAGTAGTTGTGGAATTCCAATCGAGAGGGAAAAGTAATAATGTGGAAGAGGGTTTCCCAATTGTTCAGAGATCTTGGCCGCCGCCTTTTATAAGCAATTGGGAGGCGGGGGTGGTTTGACGAAATATGGGGACGGTAAGGGCGCGTTGCTGCTTATTTCATCACCCAACGACCTTCGATGCTTTGTTCTTCTCTTCTGCCCTTGTACCGGCTTAATTTATATTCGTCTCATATGTATTGTTCATACGTCGTGCAGAAATCGACGGTTGTATGGTGGCCATGATCTACGGCCAATGTTAAGTGAACACATCCCCACAGATAGAGGCGCAAACTGCCATCAGTGCAAGACAGACATGACGATATGACCAGCTGTGTTTTAGACGACATGGCAGTCATTTACTAGAAGCTCCTCTCTGAATGACGGCATAGTACATGGGTCAAATATTCATGCTACATACATGTATCAATAGACTCATGTATATACAAACCCGCAAAATCGGAGAGACCCTTCGGTGTCCCCTCTTGCAGCATCTCGCGCAGTGAGATAAGGAATGGGATAAAACACGCGCGCACAAACGTTAGATGGACCTGTAAAAGATTTCTACGATTATAATTATGATATCGGCCTCCCATTCCTAGATACTAATGTAACATGTAGATTCTTAGCTGAATACTACCCTCATGTATATCAGGATTTCAGGCAGGGAAGAGCCACCAATGTACTCTTGCTGCCATACCTCCCCAACGATGTTCGAATTCAATGACGATGAAAGCCATTAGACCCGAAGCCTTATTTACCACTTTATTATGTGGACGGTTCAACAAGTCGACGTGCGTAGATAGCTATGCCTCATGGATTGACCGAAAAAGAGGTACTGCAATCGCATCAATATACATGTCAGCCCAAAAGGGCAAACGGCTTAATAACAGTTGCTCCAGTGAACATCGCCATTTCACACCCAGCAGAAGACTTCTTATAATACATATTGAATGAACGTAAGCGTGAGAGTGGGTTGTTAGATATTGACGGCCCAGGGCCACTCCTCTCTAAAGGATCCTCATTCAATTCCAAGAGTTCCGCCACATTAGAAGGAGAATAGCATCTCTCATTCAAAACAAAAGAACAATACTTAGAGCTTACACATCAGTTTTTTTTTTCGCGGGGGGGGGGGGCACAGGGTAGACTACATGTACGCACCCTAGCATTTGGCAGGGCTACATGCTCTTTCCCTTCTATCATCATTGTTGCACGAATGTACATGCACCATTAGGTCCTTGTTATCATCTTCTACCATACATGCAGTATCCTTATGCGAAATTATCTCTTGCTCTTTCTGTACGTGCGGACCGTGAACAGTAATGCCATAAAAACATCCATTATGAAGGAGACTCTACAATACATCAGTATGAATTCATAGAGAAGATCTCTCTCTTAACAGTGATACTGAAGCATTTTTATAGGTAGACAAAATAAATCAACCAAAAATAGTATAACGAAAATCTCCTTAAGTACTGCAGTAATTTATTTAAAAGGCAAAGTGTGACTTCCAGTGAAACGCCAGTATTTACAACCATATCAGAGTGCAAGCACTTAAGACACAAGTCCTTGACATATCCTTTCAGAGTATCTCGCAACTGCAACTACTTGGTCTTAGCCTACAGTAGCAAGCGTCGCTTGCAAAAGGGGTCTGCTTAACGAGAATTTTCCTCATCTCAAAGGTGTCGAATGGGCGACAATAGCGGTGCCATATCAACGCGTGACTCACCAGCGGACGAAGTTACATGAGGTTGTCGTGTATTTTAATGTCAATACCCTAGAGCGCATAAACCTTAACCTACATGTATGCACGCTCGTAGCACGATGAAATGGGCTCTGCCGGAATGAAGACTACATGTACTTCTCTCTCAATTGTTTGCTACATGTAATCTTCCATAAAAGCTGGTATCATTTCTTTGTTGAAGTTGGAACACTCCAGATATCTGAATATTCCGTTGTTCACTTCCATTAGTGTCAATGTCAGTAGTATGGATGCGGCGCCACGAACGTCAACCGATCCTTGATTGGTCGCGTATTATCGGTTTCCTCACAAAGTATCTATAGCCTTTTCCATCCCACAACGGGCTTTTAGCTACCAGGGGATTTCGGATGAGTGTTGATGTTTACATATTTGTGCCGGCATTTTTAGAGAAACGGGGTCCAGTGACAGGGAGCTTTGATGAATCCCCAAACCAAGCTTACATGGATTCGTCTTATCACGAGTATGTTCTGGAAACCAACTGGCTTTCTGTCACGACCACAGACCTTGGTTATATAAACTTTCCCCTATGATGACTGTAACTTCCGAAGTGAAATATATACTTCTTCCTGTTTCTCATAATACTACTGGGGCTCGCTGCTCTCATATATGCAACACTGGAAGGTTAGAATATGTTTCGTTCACATTTCCCATTGTGCCATTGTCACTGCCAATGAACAGAGGCGAGACAGCAGTTCAAAGCTCTTGCAAAAGGATTCTTCGATATGTTTTCACAAAACCCCCAAGAGTTTACCTTGGGTGAACGGTTCAGAGTGCACTTATGTAGTCTGGTTGTGAGCCAGATATATTCCCAACGTGCCGCAATCATGGCACCTTTCTTGTTAGGACTATCTACCTGTCACGATGCCAAATAACATTGTGCCGATTACCTACTTGACCCTGAGGAAGTTGGGCTTCCACTGCAGAATATATGTTCTTGTGTGGAAATTTCACGGTAAGCTTTGAAGTGTTTATTGCCTTCTTCCGTCTTCTCGTTTGAAAACCTCGATAAGGGCACATCTCACTTCATATAAAATCAAGTCACTCGCATCTGTCCAGTTTCTATTTTCATCTTCTAGACCTGGCACATTTTGTTTTTTTTTTCTCACCTTCTCTCACTTATATCCGTCTGTCTCTCTCCCTAGCAGTTTGAGAGATACTCACATTTTCGTCCAACTCCCAACCGAAAGCAATATGCAGCGGCGGAAGCGCGCATCTATCCCAAAAACCAGAGGTAAGTTTTCCATGCATACTCTTTTTCACGGTATAACTTGTTCAGGTGCCGCGGTCTGACACGCCATCATGATGTATAGGTTGCCGAAAGTGCTCGACGCGCCGTATCAACTGTGACGGAAACGACCCTTGCGTCAAGTGTATCGAACGAGGCTACGTGTGCGTTCGTCTCCCCGATCTCAAGAAAGTCGAGCAGTCCAACTCCATGCCTAATACGATGCTACCGACGGCCGCTGAGCCAGCTAAGGCGTCCGCGGCCCCTCAGCTTCTTGCGCCGTATCCCATGCGAATTGCCACATCAGAAACCTGTAGCTATTTTGATGAACTCGCGAGGCAATTGGATGCGGGCCAACCTATTACTCAACATGAACTGAGCCAGGCGGAGAGATTATTCGGTAGGTTGCCAACGGATTCGGCATCACCTCCCGTTCCTGCTTTTCAGGGAGGTCCGTCTGCTGGAATGGCTCCAGGCCATGATGCTTCGCTCGCTCTTGGCCCTTACAACCCATCATTGGATACTACGAACAACATCCAAGGGGCACCCAATGCTCCGGACGTTGATACCCCTTCCAGCCAAGAAGGCACTAGGGGCTCCGTTCTTGATCCAGATCTGCTTGCCGGAAACCTCTTCAACGGTGGCGACGTCTCCCAAGATTCCAGCCTGGATGATCACCATTCGATAAGAGAAGGGGACAACATATCCCTTTACCTGGATGCTCATTTCATAGAAATTGGTCATTCTCCATACGGAGGATTGTCCCCGAACATCGAACGGCCACTTCCCCCGTTAGAACAAAGGTTGTTTGAGCACTGTAAGTGAAGTCTGACGAACGAACAGGCCGACGAAAAGTAATGCGCTGACAGAAAATGGAACATGTTCAGTCTTGAAGGCCGTTGCCCCACAGATGGAAGTGGTCGATGGGGAATCCAACGACTGGCGGCACGTCGTTGTCCCTCTCGCCTTGACCGACGATCTGGTTCGAAAACCTGTCCTCGCTATTGCGGCCTCACATCTGAGCCAGAAGGATACGACTCTGCGCAAACAGGCTCAAGATCTATTCGATGAAGCTTTGAAATGCATGTCGGATATTGACGTTTTCCAAATGCACCACTGGGGAGGGAAGCAGCTGGTGCTACTTGGCACCGTCAGTCTTCTGACGGCGTGCATGATCGCGGGCAATTCGCTCTGTCTGAGCGTGCACAATTTGCTCGAGACGATGATCACGGTGTTTGGTGGCGACACGGCCCTACTCAAACCACAAAACGCGAGGCTATCGCTCTTCCTTCTACGCCAAATTCGGAAGTAAGTAGACGCTGTCGCGGAGACGAGACAACTAATGTGGCATAGACTTTACTGACCATTGTCTTCAGATTCCGAACATTTGCGGCGCCACACATAAGCGTGCAAAGTGGTAAAGAAGCCCTCTCTGCGCTTCTGGGAACTTCCGAAGACAAAAACAATATTCTCTGTGAGACTCTGCAGCACTACTCCAGCCTATATCCTGCGTACAGGCAGCGATTTCTCCATATCGAGCTTCTACGGCGCCTGGCTTGCGAAATTTACCTGAACCGAGTAGGAGCTTTGGAAGCTGGCGCGCCCGACAGTAATGATTTCGAAAAGATTTCCCACTTCATCAAGACAATGAAGGAACTGGTCAATGATGGAGGTATTGGTGGAAACTTTCTCGTCTGGCCATGTTTCATAGTCGCTGCGGAGGCCAAGTCGACCGTTCAGAGGAGGTACTTGCGAGATTTCCTTGTTAGGCAGCACAGGACCAGCGGGTTCAACTATATCTTGAAAGCCCTGGGCTTCCTGAACCGTGTTGGAATTGGATCTAAAAGAGCTGCAAACTGGCCCTGCCTGTTGCCAAACATCGATACCTTTGTTTTGTAGGGATACATTGATAGCGAAAGTTATTCTTCTTCTTCTTCTTCTTCTTCTTCTTCTTCTTCTTCTTCTTCTTCTTCTTCTTCTTCTTCTTCTTCTTCTTCTTCTTCTTCTTCTTCTTCTTCTGTTTCTTCCTCGAGCTTACACTCACACATCACACAGAGTGATTACGAGTACCAAGGTGCGAAATTAATTTATAGCAGAATGGGATATCTCGCATCATCGGTAAGAGCAGAGGGGGTTCAGCCCCCTGATACCATGATACCATGTGCCATTTCGAGTGGGCTCTAATTATACATGTACGACTGGAATACTCACCAGTACTACACGTACTAAACTATCACGGTATTGCCCAATCGGGTAATTTCTGCTGAGCGAATGCACCAACATTGCACGGTTTATCACCAGCGCGTCAATTTTTACATGCACACGTGCGCCCAGACTTATCGGCCGTTGTTGTTTTCTTGTCGTTACAACGCCTAGCATGTGGCTTTTAACAGCAACATGGGCGCTACATGACGACAGGGTTCAAAGGTTCATCGCCACCTGAATAAGGCCAGAGTTGAATATGTCAATGAAAATATAGAAAACAGGCATTAATGTACATATATGATCGATGATGGCTCCCCATACCTCGGCCAGACACCTTTGACCAATCACTTCCTATTACATCATTACAGCAGCAACGGCAGCAGCAACACCAACAGCCACGTTGAATCCCACAACAGCGCCTGCAGGAGCAGCAGAATCGGGCGTAGCAGTAGGGGTGCTAGCTGGGGCAGTCTCGGCGACATCGCTCGACGCTTGAGCCGAAGAAGACGCCGTCACAGTTGTACCCGTAGAGCCGCTGGTCTCGGAGGCAACAGAAGGGGTCTCCTTGGCAGTTGATGCTTCGGCGGACGATGATTCAGCAGCCGATGACTCGGCAGTTGATGACTCGGCAGATGTGGTCTCATCGTCATCAGAGGCAGAGGTGGTGATTGTCGAGACGTCGGCAGTCTTTGTCGATGATGTCTCCGAAGTCGCTGTCGTCGCAGCCGCCGGCTTGAGCGGGTCCGACTCGAGGAAGCTCGGCGTCACCGTCTCAGTGCCGTGATAGCCGGGGCATCCGGGGACCGTTTTGGGAGGTGCCCTACCGCCTCCGCAGTCGACTAGGTCGCAAATCTCGAGAGAGTCGGGGACGTAGTAGATGACAGTGGCGTAGGTGTAGTCGCGCCCCGTGGCCACGGTGGTGTAGGATGTGCAGCCTCCGAGGTCTGTCCTAGCGGTGGCAAGGCCAGCGATGGCCACTGCAGTAGCGGCAACGTTGGTCAAGGTTGTCTTCATGATGAAATGGTAGCTGTCGGTTCGTCGGCCCTGCCTTGGATGTCGAGTAGGTTTTACGCGGAACCCATCTACGGTGGGATAGATGTTCTATATATATACGAGTATAAGAAGCCTCAATTAAAGGAGGCGAAAAAGGAAGAGGAAAAAAAGGAGAGAGCTAGTTCCAAAAGAAGCAGTGCCAAGCCAATATTGTTGGTACAGAAAAGCAAGCAAACATCAAGAGAAGCCAACGGACAGTTACAGACTACGGTACAGGTACCAGTTCGGCCAACCCATTTCGGAAATTGCCATCTTGGCACAGTCAGTCTGGAGTCTGGACCTCTTCCGTCTTACTCCCGGGCCCCGGCATCGAGCCGAACAACTGGTACGTATAGCAGCATCAATCATAATTCACGGACTACGCCATGACCTCGCATGTGTTATTACTTCGGAGCTTGCCTAATAGAGCTTGTCTCACCAAGTTTGCCCCTGGCGGAGTTTGCCTCATCAAAAATTGAAGCCAAGGACACGGAAGGGATCAGGGAGCAAAAAAAAGCAAGGACTTCGGATATATATATTTATATACGGAGTATCTGTAGCATCCGGTCTGTAGCACCCAGAAACACCTCTCGAAACTACAACTACAACCCGTCCATTTAATGGTTTCTGTTCTTGTTATACCTATCTTCCTTTTTTTTTCCCCCATTGTTGGATATCATTCCCAGGAACTCCCTTTTCCCAATAACTCCAGAGAGATATCGTAGCCAGGAGATAATCACAAAGCTCATCACTCAGCCAGGCACAAGATGATGAAGTGAAAAAGAAAGGGATGTGGATAAAACATATGACGCGATTCCAAGCGTCAAGATAGATCTCCGACCATATTGACCATGACAAAAGACGGAAATCCAAGTAGAATATAAAGGTGAGAAAACATAAACAACCCATTCATTCCAAATCCTATGCTCCGTCCTAAAAGTGAAGAGTAAAAAACCAACAGCAATCTGATCAAAGTCTTTGTAGCCAACTCTGCTCCTCCACATAACCTGCCCCCTTTTTCAGTTTCCCAATACACCCTTGCAAAGAAAACAAACCCTTATAAGAAAAAGAAACAAAAAGGGAGAGAAAAAAAGATAAAACAGAAAAGAAACCGAAACCACAAAAATATAAACCTCTTTTTTTCCATCCAATTATCCACATACATCTGAATACGCCATGATATGAACAAAATATCCCATCCAAATATTGAACTCTCCCGGACCGCAACCATTTGGTTTGTCTTCTTTCGTGCGTGGCTTGTTGAAAATGCAAGCAGTCCCAACTCCTGACCAAATGCCAGTTTCAACCCTCGCTGAAACAATAAAAAGATGATGAAAAAAAAAGGTAGCAAAGAAAAAAAGTGAAAAGGACGGTACCCCAATCGCCAGACCAGACCAGCAAATGTCCAAAATCAAAAGGCCAAAAGAGTAAGATGTCCCAACAAGATAACCAACTTTGTGCGTGCACGTATTTTTTTATACCATTCCTCATGGTTGTAATTCAGTCCCATTGGCGCCAACCACTTTCCTTTGTGCCGTCCGAATGCCGAAATCAAAGACAAGAGAAAAAAAAACGCCGGAAAAAAAGAACACGAAGGGAGGGCATAGTCCATCTAGTGGGGATACCCATACCAGAGTGAGCATATCCAGAAGAAAGGAATCCTCCCCTCGCCTATTAACTATATTGTGTCGTCAAGGGCAGGTTCCGGTGGAGCCGGTAAGGGGAGGAGTCGTTTATCCCCAAACGCTGGCCTGGGTGCCGAGGCCCGAGGACTGTCCCCACACACCGTTACCACGTCCCCATCCACCAGAGGAGCCCATGGGTGTCGTCGAACGCTTTGTCTGAGCATTGGTAGGGGTGCCCGAGGGACGGGTGCCAATCGGCGCAACCGTGGAGCCAGACTGCCCAGGTTTGGAGCCGGGAGCCAGGTCCTGCGGCGAGGAAGCACCCGTCGGGCTGGACGTCGAGGTGCGGCTCTGGGCACCCACAGCGCTGTCGAACACCTTGTTGGCGGGTCCGGCAGTCTGCGGGCTGGCAGTGCTTGAGGGGCGGGGGCTAGGGTCGGCGGGGATCGAGGAGCTCGGATCGGCGGTCGTGACAGGGGTGCCGGCCTCAGCACCGGAGGGGGCCCGGGGGACGCCGTCATAGCCCAGAGGCGAAGCACCACGGAGGCTGGGAGGCCCGCTAGGCCCGGGGGCGCCAGTGTGGACCTTGCCGTTCTCGTCAACGTAACCGCCCTGCTCGGCAAAGGGTCCCTCGCCGTAGAGAGCGCTGCGCTGGCGGGCGATGAGCTCACGCGTCTCTTCCTCGGACATGTGCTTGTTGCCGCCAGTGACCGGGACTTCAGCAAGAGCATCTACGTAAAACGAAACCGTTAGCCCACGCTCAACGTCTCAGATGAATAAGAAGCCCAAAAGGAAATGGCAAGCAAAAGCAGTGACTGCCTTGACATCCTCCTGTCCCCCTGTAGTAGAAACTGCAGATCCAGAAACAAAGTTCCGCACGAAACAAAAGGTGAGGACAAGACCAAAAGAAAGAAAAGAATTCAAAAGGCCCCCCACCCAGACATGGTGTAAAGAAGAGAAGAAGGGGTCGAGTCCATGCCAACATGTTATATTCAGGCAATCCTTGCCTGGGTACAGGAATAAGGAGAAAAGGAGAAAGAAGAAGAAAAAATGTGCTACACAGTAGAGGGTGGCCTACTTCGTTGATATTGCTGTTCCGTGTGGAGGTTGCGGAGCTCGCGCTCCCGCTGGGCTGCCATCCTCCTCTTGGCCTGCATGACCTGCTCAGCCTCGTTGGTGCCACGCGAGGGCTGGTGGCGCTGGTTAGCATAGAAGTTGTGCAGGTTAGGTCCCGGGGGACCAGGGGGGCCGTCGAAGTTGTTGACCGAGTGGGATCGGGGACCCGGGCCGTGCGACATTCGTCCGTCTACTTGCAAAAGTCCCAGAGGTTAGCTAATTGGTGGACGGCGTGACGCCCAACACAACGGCAGATACATCTACCAGCAATGCAAACTTACCGAAGTCGGGGGTGCTTCGCGCAGACCCAGAGCCATGACCGTGGTGCATGGGAGAAAACTTGCGGCGACCTCCCATCATGAAGCCCTTTCCAGACTTTTGGAGGTTCTCGTAGGCGCGATCGACCTCTGTTCACACAAGAAATCAGCGGGTGCTCAAGTCCCGAGGCCGTCTGCGCGGGCCGTCCCGGGGAAGAAAGATCCAGAGCCGGTTTCGCACACGTAGGGCCGTCCTCGGGCGCCTTCATTCATATAGTCTTACCGTCAAACTGGTAGGAAAAGGCGAAGTCGTCCTGGGCCTGAGGAGCACTGGCACCTGTAGAATATTTGATCAGCACAGCTGGTTAACGGGAGCGGCTCAAGGCCTGCAAACAGGAAGTCGATGCTTACCGGCACGGGCGGGTGTCGCGGCACCTTGAGGGTCCCAGCTGCTCTGGCTAGGGCCAGTCCACTGGGGGTTCTCGTAGTAGGACATGTTTGCTCTCTGGGACGGAGACGGAGGGCGAGTCTGCGGAGAGGGAAGCGACGATATAGTCAACGTGTTCGGTCTAATCGGAAGAGTGGTTATTAGCATCATGTTGAAACGACCAATGAACCAAAGCGGCATGCGACGTAAGCCATCCCCGGATGACGTAGGAACAAGTGTCGGATGGCATGTTGTCTCCAAAAACTAAGCCAAAAAATAAAGAAGTCCGTCGAGGCCGATGTATCAATATCCGAGACTCTTTTTTTTCCCCTGTCCAGCTGGTGGAGGGGAGAGGGGGGGGACAGCCGTGTCGCAAATGCCGCGCCCGAAGTTTTCGCCGACGTGATAAAAGGGGGGGTTTCCGTACCCGACAGATGTATGCAAACCGAGACAGAGACAAGTTTGTCGTCGAGGGTCGTCGTTGTTTGTCGTCGGAGTCGTCAAAAAAAAAAAGGGGGAACGTTTCGATAACCAGTCAAGGAAAAGCTAAAATGCTGTGGGTGCGCGGCGTATACGCGCAAAACGGAAGCCGAGGCGGCGCGAAGGCAAAAACGGAAAATGGAAAAAAGGGTCGTGGAATTCGGAGACGGAGGGTCGAGATAGTACACCGAGATCGACTCGAGCAAATAGAAGAAGAAACGGTCGATTAAAGGAATAACGGACAAGGAACAAAAAACTCACAACAACAACCTCTGTTGGGAAGAGGAGCTGTAGCAGACCACAAAGGGGAAGAAAAAAGGTGAAGAGAGATGGAGAAGGACTAGAAAATGGTAGCAAGAAAAAAAGGCAGGGGAGGACTGAGGGAGCAGGAAAAGAAGAGCCAGAGAAAAAAAAGAATGGGCAAGAGCCAGTGACAAGTACCTACCTTCTCCGTAATACTCTGTATGGTAATTGGCAATTGCCTGCACGACGATGGGGCACGATAGGGGGGGAGGTCCCGGAGGGGTGATGTACTGTGCACTGTGGGAACTGTGCGTTGTGCTCTATAAATGTACCAACTATACGGTATGAATAATTGACGTCACAGGTGGTGGTCATACTGTATTTTCAAGTGTGCCTTGTGGCCCCCCTTCCATCTCGGGCATCGGAAGGAGAGGGCCTTGGTATCATTTGGTAGACGTTTACACCTACTCGTAAGGAGTGCTAATAATACTATCCATACCACAGGTATTAGGGGGGGCCGTTATTCAGGTACTACGGCTGCTGGTAGCACAGGTACTAGTAGTAATATGGAAGACTGTAGTGCGTGTTACAATTTACGAGTAATAGTTGATATTAGCACGAGTGCTTGTAGTATTAATTGCCATATGTCTGATGGTCCAAGTGATACTACTACTGCGAGTAGTACTCTACCCGTACTCGTAATGATAGTTGAGACCTCACACACACAGGCCACATCCCCCCCCTCACCACATCGCGATGGGCTATTAATACCAAGTAGTAATAATACTCACTTGCACCCCAGCACATGGAAACTACATTATGTGCCCATCGTGCCACCCCTCTCAGCCCTCCGCCTCTGGACATTCTCATCCCTCCCCCTCGTTCCCGTCCGTCCGTCCAATGCCACAACGGCAACGGCAACGAGCGAGGGTCATGATGGTGTTGATGTGTGTGGTGGGGTGGAGTTGTGCCAAGACCAGAACGCTTCCCAGTGGAGGCTTCATCTCGCACTGTGGGCCCCAGGCGGCTTCCAAGTGTTCCCGAAGTGCTCCGACTTCCCCGCGGTGCCTTTTGGGCCTTTGGCTCGCGCCCCCCGCCATAAGGAAAGGGCCGCTGTAACTTGGGTGAGTGAGAGCACTGGGAGGCACGTGGACACTGTGGGATTACGTATGTAGTACCAGTCGTATTAAGATTTCTCTCCATCACAGTATCACTCACATTGACATATATCAGTCACTGAACCGTTCCATTATATTACCGCTTCACATCATTATACCATTATACCGAGCATTACTATCTGTGATCCGTCATGTTTGCAAGACAAAGAAGTCTTCATACAGAATACATTCACCATCTGCAAACGAGCACCTCTCCGATACATACTGTCCCGATATGCTTACTGGAAACCTCGTATTCATACTCGTACCATAACCCTGCGATGCTAATTACTAATATCACACACTGCCGGGTCCCTCGTCCGTCTTCGCACCGTCCTTCACGTCATGTCCCACGCTCCTGGGCCACTTGTCCCTCATCCTGTGGGGGTTCCAAATTTCCATCCTCCTCCTACTCGAACAACTCATCAACTCGTAGTGCTAATACTCTGCACAATCTGTACTCGCACACTCTCGTAATAACTCGTTCGGACGCTCCTATCTCAGAGGCCAGAGACTACCTTTTCTCCTTCTTTGCGGCTTTTACCCGTTGCCGTTGAACGCCATGCTCCTTCTCCTCCTTCTCCCCCCTCTGGCCCCTCCTCTGCTCATGCATACATACGTAGCACGCGTAGCATATGACCCAGACGAGTTTTGTTTGTGTACTACCAACTCATCACAGATGGACCACATCTCATCCACTCCCCTTCCTCATTGGGTGAACACACGTTTGACACCTTAGTCAAACGGTCAAACCTGCCAGTACAGGCGCTCATGGCCCTGACGCCTCCTCCGTCATCGACAGTGTGGGTATCACGACGCACGACGTGCAGATGTTCCCTCTGCCAAACCGCTTACCCTGCATCACTGCGACGTCCGATGAGGGGCTACGGCTGCAACGTAACCCATGTGAGCACCGTGATGGCTCCTACTGGGTGGTAATTGGCTGATTATGGTGTTGGCAGTTGCGATGGGTACTTGATGGTTATCTGCGACGAGTGCCCCAGCGTCAAATCCAGCCTTGTAATACATTAGTTCGAATGTACTCCGTAGACCCCATAGACCCCAAACGCCAACAATGTGATTACATAACAATTCTTCGATCTGCAGGGTCGCATACCAGGCAGATGACAAAATAATTCACCACCCTAAGCCACCCCGAAACACTATAGCTGTGCGCTTCTTAATTTCAGGCTCCGTAACGACCATTTCATCGCCACACTACCTACATTCTCATGCAAAGCTGAACAAATAGTATATTAAATCAAAACAACAACATCGTACATACCACCTACTCATCATTCAAGACTGATGCTAAGAGGCTTATGAAATGCGTCGCTCCCATCTACTCAGCGACAATGACGCTGTCGAGCTCGAGTCGCTCGTCCAGGACGAAGACGAAGATGATATGACGTCGGCACCCGACGCTCCCTTATCCATGAGGCCTCCGCCCTCACCACCATCGTCACCCCCAGCCTCACCACGTTCATCATCCCCCTCATTCAGGCCCAAGTGGCTTACACATGATCATCTCCCATGGTATCGACGTCTAGCACACGTCGGCGCCTCGTCCGCCATCCTCTTGCTATGGCCACGATTCACATGGCGCTATGTCCTGTGCGCATCCCTCGTCTTGTACGCCCTGTACTGCTCTGTACGCAGGAGTCCCCTTTTCGCGTACCCGCTGCCTACATACGAAGGGGGCCCTTACGGAGTCGGTGTCATTGATGTCGAGATACCCCTGCCTGACGGGCCGAAGCGCATCTCCGACGCCGTCTTGCGCCGTTCCGGCGATCCGGCCTTCGACGTCGAGACCGTCCTCGTCTCGCTCTACTACCCTACCGACCGCACTTTCCGGTCATCTCATTCGCGGTACCACTGGGTTCCCAAACCCATCAGCCTCACCGCCGAGGGCTACGCCAAGGTTGCCCACATCGACAACTTCATCACCCGGCCCATCTTCACCTTCTTTCTCTGGGCTATTGCTGGTTCTGTCACCATTCCCGCCGAGGTCGATGCCCCCTTGTTCGGCGACGGGGGCGAAAAGGAAAGAGGCTCCCAGTTCCCCGTCGTCATTTTCTCTCATGGCATGGCTAGTTCCCGCACTGACTACACCAACTTCCTCGGCGAGCTGGCCTCCCGTGGCAGTGTCATTGCTGCCGTCGAGCACCGCGATGGCAGCTGCCCCGGCTCCATGATAAAGCACCCCGGAGAGGCCGGTGAGGGCCACCGCCGTCTACACATTGGCGAGTCCGATATATCCGGTGGCGGAATGGACACACCCGAATTCAAACGCGTCCAGCTGGCCTTTCGCGACGCCGAGATGCTGGCCGCTATCGACATGCTACGCTCCATCAACGACGGCTCCGGCCTCGCCTACATTGCCGCCAACAATACGCGGTCCCCCAGCGCTTCTACACTATCCACATGGCCGTCCCGCCTCGACATGGACAAGCGTCTCACCATCGCTGGCCACTCTTACGGCGCCACCGGTGCTCTCCAGGCCCTGACAACCATCGCCCCCGATGCCGCGGCCGGTCTCATTCTCGACCCGGGGAAATCGTCCGGTCCTCTCAACCACAACTCCACCGCTCCCTTGCTCATCGTCCACTCCAACTCGTGGTCCAGATCGCACTCCGTATTCTACGGCCGCCCGCACTTCGACACGGTCCGCGACCTCGTTCGCGCTCAGCCCTCCCCCTCATGGTTTCTCACCAGTCTCGGCACCTCTCACCCTAGCGTCACTGACGCTCCACTCCTCGAGCCACTCCTACTCAGTTGGACGACCGGTGCAAAACTTGACGTGAGGGGTGCACTAAAGCAGTACGTCGATGTATCACAGGAGTTCTTCGACTTTGCTATACACGGTAGGACCGATGATCTCACCGGCCTACTCGCTGAGGGTATAACCCATGAAGAGTATGATGTTTGGGTCAGTGACGGGAGGAAAAAGGACTTTCCCAAAAGCTTCGCTAAACTATGGGAGATCCACGTCGCCCCTGGAATATAATGCACTACCCTCCCCACGCATTATGTACACTATGTCCCCGATTGTAGTACTGGTGTCTTCTGCTTTGTTTCTTTTCTGTCTTGGTCTTTGTCGATTACGGTTTTTTTAGACGCTTACATCTTGCCATGTACAAATATCCTCAGACAACGGCGCATCGGTTTGGTATGGTTCAAGGAGCGTTTTACATATTGATACTTCATTTTTTCTTCCTTGGATTCGTGATAATATACATGTCTTTGCTCTTCCTGCATCCCTACTGCTCCGTATAATTATACCCAACCTGTTAGTCCCTACTATGAGCACGCACGGCCACAAACAATAAAAGAGATGCAGATACAGATGTCTTGCCATGACCCGTATCGCCCTATCATGAGCAGCATACAAACCCCAGTTCCGATGATGACATCAGCCCTCTGCTACCATATACTCGTTTCGTCGTCGCTAGTATCAGATAAAGGCAGATGAAGGGCTTCTCTGCCCACTACCCGATGGCTTCCGCCGGTGGTTGTCAAGGGACGTGCCACCCATCCTCCCGGTGAGTTGCTTCTCTGTCCGAACCTCTTTAGGAGAGCCTTGGGAGATGCTTTGGTTCTCACCCCATGGGTCTCTGAAGGGTTCCAGACTGGATGTGTGCTTTCCAAAAATTTGACATGGTGGAGGCGTATCTGTCTTCCCAAATTGATCTTCCACGGCTTGGGCCAACCCCCTGTTCGATATCGCTGGGGACGGCGAGTTTTCGGTCAGATAGGAACGATTCTTCTTCCTCTGCAAATTTTCCCACTTGGCGGTCGGGCTTGGGCTCGAAATCCTACTTGAAGGCCGTGACTTCTGAGGTGACGATACTTGTTGATGCAGGAAGAGGCTTCTAGGAGTGGGGGTGCCACACACAAAGTCCTTTGGTTTTGTTTGAGAGCACGCATCGTACTCGGCGCTGTCTTGTACCGAGTCTGGCGCCCGATTTTCGTTCCTCGGTCTCCGTTCAAGGGGCCCAAACCTTAACCGCTGCTCTTGATTTTGGTACACCGAGATACGTGGTGGGTACTTTGGTGGGCTAGACTTATCCAATGGGCCGACGTCACTTGTAGGAGACGTCTTCATATCTGGGGTTGAATCAATTTCTGCGCGCTCCCGAACATGGCCAAGCAATGGAGACGTGCGAAACAGGTTGTGCGCAGAGATCTCCCCGCCATGTGCCTCCTCGAGTCCCTTTACGCGAGGGTTGAGGGGTGCATTCCACTCCAGAGGTCTCACCAGCGTCAGATCGCCACGCGGGCGACCCTTCCCGGGGCAAGAGTATGATGGTCCCATGAAGAGTTCTTTATCCTCGTGGCGCTGCGGGGTAGTTTGGACGACAGACAGTCCGTTGTTGGTCTCGGTATCATGTGTGTTCGAGTAAACACTCTCCGCGTAACCCATGTTTGCAGATCTCTCCGAGAACTCCGTGCTTGCACGGCGTGTGGGAAGACTGATTGCCGAAAGAGATTCGAGGTATCCGGGTCCAGCCTCCCCGGTCCGTGCGGAAATATCGGCCTCCCTTATACTCTCCCGCAATGCCCGACGGTATGGACTAGCGGTCCGAAAGAGATGGCTTGTCGGGCTGGCAAAGAACGCGGATGACCGTTCTGAGACAAGCCTGCTGTTATTTCTAGAGCCCTGAAGTGATTCTCGGGAGCAGCTATGTGGAAGAGCGTTTGGATCTGCCATCCAGGGGTTGGGAGAGCTTCTCGGCGAGGTGAGGTAATAAGGGATTTCTGGCTTTGTTCTCGCGATACTCTCTGATGACCTCAAATTCAATGACGTAGCATCATCCCAGCTGTCATTGAATACATTGTCTTCCGATCTGACATGGCGAATTGTGTACTGTCGGGAGTCTCTGTGGTCATCGGTGCATTTCAAGCTTCGGTTTGTCGGGCTGCAGTCGTAAGAGGGCGTTTGGATGCTCGTTCGCCTGCCTGACACTGTGCGCCTCTCATTTTCCTTGGCTCGTTTCATCAAGGCAGAATAAACACGCTGACTGTCAACTTTGAATTCGGTACTCCCGGGTGAAACAAGAGTGCATGCTTGGGCAACATTTTCGCTGATGACAGGAAGCTTCTGGTTTTCCCAATCGCTTGCCATCTGGCTACCAGCAGGGTTGGTGATCGAATCAGCCCAACTGGTGACTCGGGACTTCCCCTCTTCCAATGCGGCATCTTGTTCACCAGCGCTAGCAGGATCAAGCTCGCGAAGCTCCTTTCCGACGCACGAATCCCTTCCAAAGGAGAGAGGATTTTGGAAATAAGATGACCTGACCTCATGGGGGGTTACTTTGACGGTATCCTTGCTGGTATCCGACTCTGCTGCTCCGCCAATCCCATCGGAAGACCCCCAAGAGATCCCCTGCCCGCCAAATAGGCCAAAGATTCTCGACCTTATGGATGTGGATACCCTCCGAGCCTTGAACCGCAAGCTTCCTCGTCTAGCCGGTATGATAGGCTCTGCCGTAAACGACGAGCCAAACGACCCGCTGTTATTGCTGCTGCTTCGGAGTGACTTTGGAAGTCTCATAGAGGCATCCGCCCTGAGGCTTCTTGTCTTGTTGATGAGAGCTGGGTAGTGCTTGCAAAGGGGCTGGGAGTCAGCTTGAGAGTGTGATCCTGCATGGATTGATTGTAGTGCGAGGTTATTTTCGGCACGGCTTCCATGAGACACTGGCTGTTTGTAGTCCTTTGGAAGAAGGCCCATCGATAGGGAAGCACGTAACTTTCGAGTTCCCAGCTCGCCAATCCGAGAGTTTTCCTTGTCGACAGAGGGTAATTTTATCTTGTGTGCTCCAGCCGTCGTAACGGAACACGCGCTATGGTGTGACCCATCGGACATGTTGAACCAGGACTTTGATTTGCGCATGGTTTTATGCAATGGGGATGTTGTCGTGAAGCTATCATTCTTGCCACGTCGACTTGGCAGGGTCATCGTTGAAGGCTGGAAGCTATCACTATCATGGTACGATGAGCTAGAGCCGCGATTGTCACGATGATCGAAGGATGAGTCCAGCCTTCCCGCCGTCAAGCGATTCTCGCTCCATCGAGTCCTCGGGGTGCGTTTGTAGAAGCTTCCAGGGCCTGTAAACCTGATGCTGCGCTGGCGCCTGATGGCGGTCGAAGCCCGTAACAGTTCCAGTTGGTGTTGGGTATCGGCTCCGTCTTTGTCACCATAGTGGGCTAAGTCTTCCCTTTGGCAAGCATGCCAACTTGGGGCAGTGAAGTCGTGTAAGTCTGAGGCCATTCCTTCACTAGCACCACCGCCATAAGCACGCTGGTACGACAGTCTAGCAGCGATGTGTGCGTCACGCTCAGCCGAGGCAGGGTCGCTGTGGAGATCGTAGATTGTACTGCAGGGGAATGAATTCGTTGATTTACTCCTACTCAGAGGGCGTCGTTGCCTTTTGGAGCCGTCTCGGCCAAACATTGCCGACGACGGATGCGCAGAGTATGTCCTGAAAGAGGTGATTGAGAGTTGGAAATGCACTAAACGTTGTCGTTTGCCTACCGGCGGCAGTATAAAGGTGATGATGGTCTAGATGGATGAGAGGGCCAGCCAAAAAAGAAAAAAGAGCACATTGTGGGGTGGAAGAGCAAAAGGAACTGTTTCCTAGCAAACTTCCACGATGAAGAAGCAGACATCCCTATTCCGAGCACCAAGGGAAGGAACAATCGACTTAGTGACCCCTTGGCCAAGTAACCGCACCTGATGCCCTAAAGGTACCATCCCCAGTTGTGACTGCAAATATCACCAACCTCCAGTACAAAAATGTACACATGTGCGCGACGAAGAGAACGTTATACTGCTGCTACTACTACTACTACTATACTGATAGTAGTGATGATTGAATGATTGTGATGGTAGCTGTATATGGATTGACTGTGTCTGTAGTAGGCAATCTATGGTTCGTCAACATTCCTCGCATATCACTCCACTCAAAACCAAAGCCGAACAGAAAAACAAAAAGAACGACAAGAAAACAAAAAAATAGTTCTCGGGGACCAAATCATGTAATGCAATAACCGTTATCCTAGCTAACCCCGAAGTCTGCTACGCAGGTACCCCAAATAGGGTAATGTTGTACCTCACATTACATATAGTGTAGGCGTATTAATTCTGACCTTAGACAGTAAGGTCAGAAAGGAGCTTCTTGAGCTCCTCGTCAACAACCTGGCGGACCTTGTCGCCAAGGATGGCAGCCTTAGCCTCGAAGTCCTCAAGCTCCTTGGAAACCTCACCAGAGACAACCTCAACGCCGTCGACAACCTTGCCAGAGACAACCTCGTAGTCGCTCTTGAGCTCCTCGATGGCAGAAGAAGCGCGCTGAACCTTGTAGCCGCCAGCCTCAACAATCTTGGAGAAGTTGCTGCAACCGCCGCCGTTCCAGGCGAGCAGGTTAGGAGTGTCGCTATCGGGGAGACCCTCAAGGGCGCCCTCAGTGGCAACAGAGATGATGCTCTTCTTGAGCTCAGTGGGAGTGATGGGAGCGAGGGCGAACTCGGAGTCGCCAGCAGGCTGGAGGGAGAGGTAGTAGGCGAGGAGACCAGCAAGATGGGGAGAAGCCATCGAGGTGCCAGAGATGGTGTTGATGGCGTAGGGGGAGCCAATCCAGGTGGACTGGATGCTGACACCGGGGCCGAAGATGTCAGTGCACTTTCCGTAGTTGGAGAAGTAGGCGCGGTCATCGCTCATGTCAGAAGCACCGACAGTGAGGGGCTCAGAGGCGGCGGCGGGAGAGTAGCGGCAAGCATCGGCGTTGTCGTTACCAGCAGCAACGGCAAAGTGGACACCAGCACGGACGGCAGCGTTGACAGCAGCATCGAGAGTAGAAGTCTTGCCACCACCGAGAGACATGTTGGCAACAGAGCCCTTGAAGCCCTTGCGCTTGCCGGCCTTGGCGAGCTTGACCTGGGCCTGGTGGGACTCGGCAGCGAACTCAACACCCTTGACAACGTCGGCCATGGTACCAGAGCCACTGGAGCGGAGCACCTTGACGGCGTGGACACTGGCCTTCTTGGCAACACCGTACTTCTTGCCAGCAATAGTACCAGAGCAGTGAGTGCCGTGGCCGTTGCCGTCCTCATCAGGGTCACCCTCAGGGATGGTAGCACCCCACTTAGCACGACCCTCAAAGTCGACGTGGTCGACATTGGTTCCAGTGTCAATGACGTAGGCATCGACACCCTCACCAGCGCTCTCAGTGTAGAGGTACTTGTTGAAGGTGCTGAAACCGAGAGTGTCACGGTGGGAGACACGGGCAAGGCCCCAGGGAGCCTGCTTCTCGACGTCGCCATCGCACTTGTCCTCGGTCACAAGGTCTTGGTGGTTGACGGGCAACATTGTGTGGACCATAGTGTCGCGCTCAATGTACTCGACCTAGCAGAGGAACAGCCATTAGAACCACGATTTATTTCCAGTACGTGTGGGGACTGGGTTGGGTTGGTAGTCCATCATTTGACTTACATCAGGGTGGCTGCGGATCTTCTCGATGACATCGGGATGGAAGTGGCCGGCGTAGCCCTTGAACTCGCCGATGGAGAAGGTGTGCTTCATGCCGTTGAAGGCCTTTCCAAAGAGGGAGTCCTCGCCACGCTTGCGGAGCTCGAGGAACTGCTCCTCAGCATCGCCGTGAACCGACTGGATCCACGAGTGGTGGGTGGTGGCAGCCGACTCATCAACATCGTCCTTGAACTTGATGATATAGGAGTCGGGGATATTCTCGGAATCGATGGAGCTCAGGATGGGAGCAGCACCGCTGTGGATGGTCTCTGTGCTGAATGAGGCTGCCTGGGCCAGGGCAACCAGGGCGAGGGTGGCGACACTCCGCATGGTGGCTGGCTGTGAGGGTCGGTCGTCTACCAGAGACGGCCTGAGATGAAGAAGAGAAGAGAGAAACGAGGACGAAACGATATAGATGGCAAGTGGGATGGAGTTGATGGAAAATGGAGATGGGAGGAGATGAAGAGGGAGATGGAGGGTTGAAAGAAGACAAAGTTAGAGAGGGAGGAGGAAGGCGGGAGAGTAAGTAGGTTTCGTTGGGTAGGCAGGTACGATGACGAGACCGGACGGGGTGATAACGGAGCAACGAGAGAAGCGAGAGCAGCGAGCACGCACTGACGCATCCAGTCATGCGTCAGCCGAGTGATAACAGGGTATGGGTCCATCATAGCCATTTTAGGTTTAGAGCGGGGCGTAATGGTCCAATCCCATGACTCGGCTGATACCAAGCCGCGGCGATAACGGGGAGCTCCAAGACGACGTGCAGACAAGAAACACAAGGTGCACACGAGGTACAGGTACATGGCCTGAAAACCAAGGCAGCCAAGCCATGGAATCAAGCCTCAAGCCAACCCAGCCATCAACTCCAGGCACCCTGATGCCCTTTTCTTCCGCTGGTCTCCCTCCCTGGTTCCTGCGTCCAGCTGCCCTGAGCTGCCCTGAACTGCCGCCTATGGCTGAGGTGTACTCGTACAGGATGGACTGCGTCCTCCCTCCCCTCATACGAGCCCGGGATCAGCGGCTTGCTCATCAGCCTCCCCAACAGAAGGCGGTGTCGTCCATGATAAGTCACAGGCCATCCCTGGAAATTGTGCAATGAGTGAAGAGGAAACAAACACTGACTTGTCGATGTCCAATTTTATCTCCCGTTCTGTATACATTTGCAGCGCATTCTACGCATTCTACACATCCTACTCCGTACGCCGTCTATCGGCTCCAGGCGGCTCCAGGCGGCACTACGGTCCGGGCCCTGTGATGCCATTGGGGTCGTGGAGTACTGGAGCACCAAAGTACTGGTACTTAATCCTGCTCACTGTACGGAGTAACCAGCACCCTTACGACTGCTGCGAATGCGGGGAAAGCTCCAGCAATCGTAGCCGCCTGACAATGTTGTGGTCACTCGCCAGTCGAGGCACGTGCCAGGGCATCGTCCATCTGTCTCATGAATAAATATCAGAGAGCAGAGGAGAGGTCCGTATCTCGGCATGGATAAATGTGCTCATACATTTGTTTTGACACTCGACATGTAGCATGCCTTGTTTGGAACCATGTACGTATCAGCCGGACCTGGTCTGGTGTGTCGTAATGAGAACGGGAGCTAGTGACGGCCATGATGGTGTG
This sequence comes from Geosmithia flava, assembly GCA_900188565.1. Classification (NCBI taxonomy): domain Eukaryota; kingdom Fungi; phylum Ascomycota; class Sordariomycetes; order Hypocreales; family Bionectriaceae; genus Geosmithia; species Geosmithia flava. The sequence continues at coordinate 139,465 of FYEV01001524.1, read as the reverse complement.
GCGTAGAGACAAAAGCTCCGTGGCGGTGCAACTGACATAATACTCGTACTCTACGGAGTACTCGTATGAGTACCCTATGCTGCTACTATTGTGCAGTATCCAACATACTTGGCACGCTTCGAGGGGAGATTTGAAGAATGGCTTGATTGTAAGTTTGGCATATCAATAATAAATCTGAAGATAATTTTTTGTGAATTTCTAGAATAATGCTTTTGTGCGTAAACTGTAGACATCTGAGGTTGATATGATAAAGTTAACATGCTCCTATGCCTACTACTTACTCGTAGGTTGTGACGAGATTACGATTACGTGCTCTCAAGGTCAATAAGGTCAATCCTTACGCTGTCACGGTAGCTTCCTTGACTTTGATAATCGATTCACGTCAAGTTCCAATATGTGTTTTTCACCATAGTAATCATCGTATGCAAACATAGTAGAATATTAAAATATCAGTTAAGAACTGCCTACGAGTACAGTAGCTTCATCTGTTTGGTGCAACTACAGAATATGCGTGTGTTTATGGTTGGCGGTCCAAGCGGGGCAGAGGCAGCCAGGTCCTCCAAGTCCACCGTGAGCTGACACCTAGAACGTCGCAGCCTTGCAAGTAGATACGTACGAGCACGACCACAATCAGCAGGCCTCGATGAGCACATTCCCTGCCACTCTGAACTGCTCGCCGTTTCCATTTCTGGCTAAATAACCTCTGGGTTTCTCTTGCCATTTTCAATCACGGTTTCACGACTCGTTTCGACGACCCGACTCCCACTTCACGAACCCTCGATCGACCGCCGCTTCACGAAACTGCCCATACGCTCGGCACACTCGATATCGCCCGCTCTCTTTCGATGCCGGTACTGGGCTATTGCGGATTGGGCCCCTGAAGGGTGTCTGGTTGGGAAAGAGCTACTGCTAGAGACACAGAGCTCGAGCTCGCAATATTGGAATGAAGCAGTGGACGGAATAGTGTTCCATCACTACTCGGCGGATCATGACTACCACCATCCCCCGCCGCTATCGGTCGGCTACCGCAAACTCGCAGACGACGGCCGTTAGGCCTTCTGAGACCCTGACAGTCCAACTCGATCAACTAGAGAAAGACGCCTCCAGACCCTCCGAGAATGGATATCCCGACCCGGTCAAGCTTGCCCTGACCCTCCACGCCCTCGCCGAATATATTGGGACCCCTGTCCTTCGAGACGACTTCCGCCATGCCCACGGATTCGAACGGACACTCAATGTTCTGCGTGCCTTTTCAGGCTACTACAATCCCGACAAGCGTACACCCTCAGAGACTCTGTCCCTGTTCAAACTCCTCAAGGAGGCCCTCGCCATCCTATCATCTGCTCTGCGTGACCACTCTGGGAACAGACGCTTTTTCAAATACAGAGCGGATGGCGGGGGCTGGGAGTCTTTGGAGCAAGTCATCGCCAGCATAGGCCTTGGAGGAACAGAGCCCGACTCCTGGGCCACATGCCACCTGTTTGGCTTGCTCTTATCGTTCTGCCTCGACGACGAGAGCATCGATCTTTTGTGCCAATCCATCGCCAAAACCCTTCGTCCGGATATAGACTACCCAACACAGGATGCAACCGTGGAGGAGGGAGAAGAGCAGTGGGACCTTTTGCTGTCACGATCGGTCCACCAGATTGGCCCCAGTGTTCGAGAGTTGGTCAATGATACCACCGTCGTCCGCCACCCTGAAATCCTCAGGGCTGTCGTGAGCTTCTGGTCCGCTCTCCCAAGAGAAGGCGATGTAGAACCGACGCCTGGATCCTTGGTTCTCCTCGAAACATTGCTCGCGGCGGCTTCGAAATCCACCCACAACAAAGTAGCTGTGCACTCGACCGGTGTGCTCTCGCAGTTTCTCCGTGCAGTTTTTGGTCCCAACCAAGTGCTGACACCTCTGGAACACGAGAAGGCTCTCGAAGTGTGCAAGCTCCTTATGGAACTGGGAGTCAACCAGCCATCTGACACACAGTTTCTGCTTACGGCTCCTGGACAAGAGGCCTCGGAATTTTGTCTGGATATGACCTCAAAGCACTCTGGACCCCCCTTTTTCCAGTTTGACCTATCACTTCATGGTCACTCTTCTCTTCAACTGCCAAGTCTCGGTCGGTCCTTTCCGCCCCAAACGACGCCTGGTTACACTTTTGCAGCTTGGATTCGCGTGGACAATTATGATCCGTCTACGCACACGACCCTATTTGGGGTATATGATGCCACACAGACGTGCTTCCTGCTCATGTATCTTGAGAAGGACACCCGGAATTTCATACTACAAACATCAGTGTCATCCAACCGACCTAGTGTTAGATTCAGGGCTGTGTCGTTCGAGGAAAAGAAGTGGTACCATGTTGCCATTGTGCACCGTCGCCCCAAGACCATGTCTTCCAGCAAGGCTGCGCTTTACGTCAATGGCGAGTTTACGGAACAGATACGGTGTAACTACCCGCAGATGCCACCTCTTTCCACTGGAAACAAGGAGAGCTTCGCCTCATTCAACTCCACCAACAACAAGACAAATCCTGTGCTGGCATTTGTCGGGACGCCCAGTGACTTGTCCGGTAGGATTGGACCAGCCAAGATCTTCTCCCGCTGGTCGTTGGCCTCCTTGCACCTCTTTGAAGATGCTCTAAGCGACGATTACCTGGCGGTACAGTGCGGACTTGGGCCACGTTACCAAGGAAACTTTCAAGATAGCCTGGGAGGTTTCCAGACCTACGATGCATCTGCTGCTCTTGGCCTCCGCAACGAATTCATTCATCCAGGAGCAAACGACCATTCCGATATACTCAAGGCCGTCCGCGATAAGGCTAGCACGCTGCTCCCGGAGTCCAAGATTCTCCTCAGCATCCTCCCCACCGCCACATTTCCAGACGATGTGCACTTCCTGAACACTGGTCTTCTACGTTCCCTGCCCCGGCCAGCGGCACGCAGTCTCTTCCGCACATCCAGCCAGGAAGGTGCATCGTTGGCAATCAACGGCGCTGTATCCTGCATCTCAGATGCCCTGTTCAAGGTTCAAGGTATTGCGTCTTTTCGGGGAAGTCCCGTAGCCACAGTTCCTTCGTACATGGACGAGAATTTGTGGCGCCTAGCCGGTTTCACGCCTCTCGCTCTGAAGCTTCTCGAAAGAGCCTCCACCGTGGAAGAAACCACACGGTCGTTGGAGATGTTGATTCGGTGTATCTCTAATAGCTGGAGGAACAGCGAGGCTATGGAGAGGGACAATGGATACGGAATAATGGGCATGATCTTGCGTTTCAAGCTTGGATACGGCGGCTCGTCCATCACTGACCCGCCAGTGGCCCGCCTCCAGATATCTGGGGACGAGAGAGACAGCCTAGCCTTCCAGGCCCTCAGCCTCATTTTGGGATTTGTGGGCTACAGTCATGAGTCGCCTATTGACTCGTTCATTGTAAACCCCTTGGCTTACCGCATCCTGTTGATTGATCTGGATATTTGGCGCAAGTCAGCCCCTCGGATACAGGAGCTCTACTACAAGCAATTCGTCACATTCGCCGTATCCAGCAAATTCCACGAGTTCAACCGTAGGAGGTTGATCCGGATGCGGATCGTGAAGAGACTCTTGGACGCTGTCAAGGGGGAGGCTATCGCTGAGGAGACTATGCCACACTTTATGGATGCTTTTGAAGTCTTGGTCAAGTCTAATTTGAGCCAAGAAGTCATGAGGTCCTTGGCGCTGTTTATTACTCATGCATTTCATTCGCCCCCCACGTCCCTTTCACGGACACCGAAACCCCCATCCAGCAGTTCACGCCCAGGGACTGCGACCACTCTCAGACGAGCAAACACGGACCTAGTTCTTGTGTCAAATGGAACTAGTAGCCTCAAATACCTCCCTAAAAAGGTACTCGGAACGAAGATACTGGTCATGTACTCGGGGATTCTATGTGAGAAGGGTAACCTGAGCCACATCAAGAAGTTCGCCAGGACGGTCACGAACAAGGTAAGATCCCTGTCACAATAAAAAGGCCCCAGAAACTCATTCTGATAAATCCCCAGTGGCTTCTCTATCTGCTAGCAGAGGATGACGTCGAGATCGTTGCGCATGGCTGCAAGATCCTCGCCCGGTTGCTCGTTGCGCACGGGAGCGCCTACACCACCAAGTTTGCAAACAAATCGGGCGGATTCATCATCATGGCCAACCGACTGAGGAAGTTTTGGGATGTACCAACATTGTGGCCGATATGCCTAAGTATCCTTTTCGGATACGATGTTTCAGAGTTCGACTTTGGGCGCAACTTTGACCTTTCCAGTCTAGTCGATACCTTTGGTGAACGCAAGGTTTCTTATCCGGATTCCTTACAAATAGTCACGTCCATGTTTCAGCATGGATTCAAGGAAGTTATGCGATACCAAGAAGATGCCGATTCGCCAGCGAAGAGAACGTTTTCAAAGGAAGACTCATTGAATCCGACATCATTGCACACAGGCGGCCGTCCCAGAGCTAGGTCCATGAATCTCGCCGAAACCCTCGAGAATCGCTGTAAGTAAAGATTAACACATGGGTACTACAAATCGTTCCCGCCGACTAATTAAAAACACAGTGTCTTTCTCGGGTACGAAGGAGAGAGTCCTTGATAACACCGCAAATTTGCACACTATGATCAAGTTCTTCATGGACCTTCATGCCAGATCCGCAGAATTCAGAGATTTCGCGCTCTCATCCGATTGGATTCGCCTGCTGCTAGCGGCCATCTACCCAGCCGTAGTCAGTGTGGACGCAGTGACCCCTGACGTCGAACTCAACTCGGGCAGCTCTGCCCTGACGTTTGGAGGTAGCGATGTGATCATTCGTTCTATGGGAGGCGGGAGTACCCCGACCCCCATTGTTCGAGCGAGCATCGTCGATGCCACGGCTTCCCCCCAATCAACGCCCCCCAAAGGAACGCCCTTACGCCGGGCGTCGTCATTTGTCCTCTTGACCGCTCAGAAGCCAACCCACGGGTTGAGCTCAGACTCGGCTTCTGCACGACCTAGCCTGCCTACAACACCCATAGATTTGTCGGCTAATAAGTCAAATGCCCTTTTCGAAGGCTTTATGAAGCTCATCGCCAAGGTTTTCATGGATCAGCTCTTTGTGCGCAAAGAGTTTCCTGGATTCAGTCTGTTTCTTAAAGTACCGCCTGGTTTCCAAGAGCACCAGGCGTATTTCGAGTCCTTTATCCTCCGCAGGATGATGACCCAGGCATCTGAGTATATCAAGCAGTCCGACAAGGCCGTATGTGAACCTCGGATCCTCACAAATCTCGCAAGGCTGTCTCTGCATCTTACAGAAGCAGTTTTCGAAGGCTGGTTTTTGAACGGGGATGAGGATGTCATTGAATTCAACGGCATGCTGCTCGAGTTCCTGGATCGCCCTGACATCGAGCGTCTTAAGAGTGTTCGGCTGTGCAGCCAAGCTGTGTCCACGATACGCAGCTGCTTCATACGGATCATACTCCTAAAATTGTCAGACTTGGATAGCGCACAGGCGACAGACTTTGAGGCAAAGAAGTTCATGGACAGCCTTGCCTACTGGCAAATGTCTATACTCACTTGCTTCAATTCCGACGACGACTACCTGAAGCTGTTCTGGTATCAGCTTTACGTCAAGCTTGTTGACAACAAGCCGCCTGTGCGATCCGCAGCTGTCAATTTTATGCGCGTCATTCTCGTTCAGAAGCCAACAGAAGGCCTTTCTCTAATCCGCTCAGTCGTTTCACCGGACCAGAAGAAGCTCGTCAGAGAATTTGAAAAATTGACAGAGATGGACGACGACACGTTTGTTGACTGGGTGGACAAGCACCGGCCTGCCCTGGACACGCTGTTCCTGGGCGGCATGACGAAGACCTGGGAAGAATTCGTCGAGACTGAAAACCACAAGACACTGGGATCAGCCAAGGCCCAGCTATCCAAGCGGAAAGATATCCTTAAAGTCTGGCTTTCCGAGAGTGAGACAATAGAGAAAACTCTTTTCAACCATGAAATTGGCAACAGCGCATGGATGAAGAGCATATACACTTCAGAGCACTTCAAGTACCAGCGTCTCGTCCAAGACCAGCAAGACGACTTGGCTTTCCTCATTCCGGCCTGGAGAAAGATGGAGAGAGATCTTCGGAGGCCCGGCGCCGTGTTCAGCGAGCCAACCCCTGCAAAATGGAAGCTTGACCGCACAGAGGGGCGTAATCGGATGAGGCTGAGGCTTCTCCCCGATTACTCGCCGAAGGAGGGAAATCGACCATCTCGGAAGGAGAGCAGCAGCAGCGCACCGCAGCCGGGTACTGCAAGTCGCCCTGCCACAGCAGTGTCTCCTGCAGCACCGGCATCTCCTAAGAAGGCGACATTTTCTGGATCCCCAGAGAAGCTAGGCGATGGTGGCTCGAGCCGAAATGACGGTGGGCAGGATGCGTCAGAGTATGTTCCCGAGGACGATTTTGAAATGGTCGACGATCCCAATGAGCCGAACGATGAAGAGAGCTTCGAAGACAAGAACCGAAAGGTTATGCGTCGGTTAGAGCACGGCGACCAAGTACAGGCAGCCTACAATGTGTCGCGCATCACTGGCCTGGAAGCGTGCGAGGGCATCCTTATTGTAGGCAAGGACGCTCTCTATATCATGGACAACGTATTCCAGTGTGCCAATGGGGATATTGTCAATGTGTGGCAAGCACCGCCCGAGGAAAGAGATCCGTTTATCCAGGTCGTCACTGGTGCAAAGACTATGGAGAAACGGCAGAATGCTGGTGGCCGAGAGCAAGAATCGAGGCACTGGCGATGGCAAGACGTCATCAGTATCTCCAAGCGCCGATTCCTCTTCCGCGACGTTGCCATCGAGGTGTTCTTCACGGATGGACGGAGCTATCTCCTGACGCAGATCAATTCCAACGCCAGAAACGAGCTCTTCTCTAAGATGATGGCCAAGGCACCGCACACGAGCACGGCCAGTGCGCTGCCAAACCCGGAGGATGCGTGGCGTCTTGAGGTGCTCAAGGTTGTGGACGAGGCACCACAGGGCATTGGGTCAAAGCTTGGTACGTTGTTCAACAGTGCGCCGTGGACACCTATTATGAAGCGCTGGCAGCGGGGAGAGGTGTCCAACTTCCACTACCTCATGATGGTGAATACACTGGCCGGCAGGACATTCAACGACCTTACGCAGTACCCGGTCTTCCCCTGGATCATTGCCGATTACACGAGCGAGGATCTAGATCTTGATGACCCGGCGACATTCCGCGACCTGTCCAGGCCCATGGGTGCTCAGACTCAAGGCCGTGTCCCGGGCTACATTGAGACGTATAACGCACTGCAGGATATAGGCCAGGAACCGTTCCATTACGGAACGCACTATTCGTCGGCTATGATTGTCTCGTCGTACCTCATTCGCCTGCCACCGTTTGTGCACTCTTACCTTCTGGTACAAGGCGACAAGTTCGACCACGCAGATCGGCTGTTCCAGTCAATTCCTCAAGCTTGGGACTCGGCGTCCCGCAAGAACAGAGCCGATGTCCGCGAACTTACACCGGAATTCTTTTGCCTGCCAGAATTTCTGACCAACATCAACGACTACGACTTTGGTGAACGACAAAGCACGGGGACGAAGGTGAACAACGTTGAACTTCCACCCTGGGCAAAAGGTGACCCAAAGATCTTCATCGCCAAGCACCGCGAGGCGCTTGAAAGCCCATACGTCAGCGAGAACCTCCACCACTGGATAGACTTGGTGTTTGGGTTCAAGCAGCAAGGGGAAGCGGCCGTGGAGAGCTTGAACGTATTCCATCATCTGTCGTATGCCGGCGCAAGCGACTTAGACGGTATCAAGGATGCCAACGAGAGGGCCATTAAGGCTGGTGTGATCCACAACTTTGGACAAACACCTCACCAGGTCTTCCCCAAACCTCATCCGGCGAGGGAGAATGTCCGATGCCCCATCCGAAGGCTAGACACGTCGGTCTTGTCACTACGCTGCCAGCCGAACCCACTTGTTGGTGCGTTTTTTCATTCGATGCAATCACCGTTGACGGATAGGAAGCTGACCACTGTTATATAGAGAGTCGAGAGAGAGTGGCATCGCTGCTTTACGCCCCTAAGATTGACCGCCTTCTTTGTGCATCGCCGCTGCGCCTCCAATTTCCTCCCTACGACAAGTACATGGAGTGGGGATACGCCGACCACAGCATTCGCTTCTTCTACGGGGACAGCCGGAAGCTTGCCGGGGTTTTCGAAAATCTCCACATCGGACAGATATCTTGCGCAGTGTTTGCCGATTCCAAAACTCTCATCACAGCAGGCGAAGACTGTGTCATTTCTGTATTTACGGTACAAACGTCACCTAACAAGTCAGTCGAAGTGACACCCAAGGCGAGCCTGTTTGGGCACAAGACCCCGGTGACGACTATTGCCGTAAGCAAGGCCTTTAGCACGTTTGTGACAGTCTCTCTTGATGGGCAGGCATTGGTGTGGGACATGAATCAGCTGGGCCTCATTCGCAAGCTGCCTCTGATCCGGCCTGTGGAGGACGCAAAGATCAATAATGTCACGGGCGAGATTCTCCTGTGCTCCGGCCCGAATATCCTGCTGTATAGTCTCAACGGAGCACTGATCTGCGATGTCAACGTCTGCAACGATCCGGACGACTATGTTCACTGCTGCGCCTTTTACGAGGGTGCAGCCAATGAGTGGCTCGAGGATCAGCTCATCTTTACCGGGCACCGCAAGGGTCGCGTCAATGTTTGGAGGAAGGGCATCCAGGGCAAGAAGTGGACACTGGACTTCCTGAGGAGCCTTGATCACGTCGACAACAAAGAGAACAAGCCTGGCAACACGGAAGCGGGAATTACATGCATTAGCCCTATGCCCACGTGTGTGTACACGGGGGACGACAATGGCCGTGTGGTGAGTCATGCTCCATGAGTGCGATTTCTGACCCGTATCGATATATTCGCTAACGAAGATTGTAGTATGAATGGACCTTTGCAGGTCGGGACAGGTAGACAATGCTTCTGTGAGGGACACCGTACGCGGTGAAGACAGCGTGGAAAGATGAATATATACAGAAAAGAGTGGCGTGGTTGGCGTTAGTTTTGATTATTAGTGATGGGAATATTGTGCTGCGTCATTGCATAGCTGGTTCTAATTATTAGTCTATGCATGCATTCTACACCTGTGCCCAGTTGCTCGTCGAGTTGGTTTGAATATGTATATACAAGAGGTGCTCGAAACTAGGGATTCAGGGAGGAGAGCAGCAAAGAGTTATAAAAAAAAAGAGAAGAAAAAAGTTGATGTTATAGTGCAACGTAGGAACGTCTACGCTCCTCGGGCGTAACAATGGCCGGCTTGCGTGTCTAAACGCTCAATATATGTACAGGTGTGTTTTGCCGCAATCCTTGCCCTTGTGTAGCAGATGGTAAAAAAAGAAAACCCCCAAGTCAACAACGCTTCCATTTGGTTTCTTTACTCGTCGTCGTAGCCAGTGAGCTGTTTCCTCGGACCGCTGGGAACTATGACAAGAGTCAGTATTCATGCAACAATACTGATGGACGACCTTCACGATTGAGGTGCATGTTTTCCAAGGAAATGAGAGTAAGCCATACTGGGATAGGTCGTGGGCACAACAGGAGCATCAATATCGCCCAGACGGTAGCGGATGGGGCGGACAATGGGGATCATGGCGGGACCAGCGAAGCCGATGACAACGGACCAGAACAGGGCGGGCTTCTCGCGTGCAGCCCACCTGCAGTAGCGAAAGGGCGTGGACCAAAAGTGAGGAGCGGCGGCGGACATGGTGGGCTACTGCTTGGTTTTGAGGGTAAAGAAGGTGTAATAAGCGTCGGACCCGTGTATCCTCAATTGTTGTGGAGGTAGTGGAGGAGGACGATGATGGGGCGATTCCCTTGGAGTCTGGGGTCTGGGGTCGGCAATGAGACGAGGGTGACGGCGAATCAGCGAATCAGCGAATCAATGGCGCCGAATTGCAAAGGTATCGGAAAAGTAAATAATCCGAGGGCCACGCCATCACACCAGGAAAGAGCAGGAACGAGCCAGTAACGACTGCCATTAACACCCCACTGTACCCGCAGCAGCACCCACTGTAACACTCGCTGTAACAGCGTGTCGTTCAGTGCAGGACCCTCAGGCTACGTATGCCATTCTCAGTTGCTCGTTCGTACGCCGTCCGTTAGAGCTCTATGGTGAGGTAGCTTCCAGTAGCAGCAACCTTGAACTTGACGACACAACAACACCCAGTCGACGTTCCCAATCATAACTCGCACCTCTAGCTCCTGACGACGCATACTGCGGAAAGAAAGCATGATGCGATCCTTTCTGAGCGTTGTCGTGCTTCTTTTTGCGACAATTGTGTCGGCCGTTAGCACCACAGGCAGCCGGCTGTTGGTGGTAGCTGACGATGTCGCCGACAAGGATGCCTACAGCAATTTTTTCGGCGACCTGAAGGGTGAGTCTATCCGGGTTGATGGACGCCGACAGTATGGATTGGTATGCTGACTAGACCTTTGTTGCAGCTCGCGGATTCGATATTAGCTACGAGACCCCCAAGAGCGACGGCCTGTCCCTCTTCCAACTCGGAGAGAGGACATATGATCACATTGTCTTTCTGCCCACCAGCGTCAAGGGTTCGTTGCCACTAACCTCGGAATTCTCGCAGAGTTGATGATGAATTCTAACATATCTTGCAGCTCTCGGACCCAAGCTGACTCCCAACATCCTCGTCGACTTTATCAACGCTGACGGCAACATCCTGGTGGCGCAGTCGTCTACGCACGCCTCGTCGACGTCCATTACCCACTTCCTCAGCGAGGTCAGCATTAGCCTCCCTACTGAGCGCACGGGTCTGGTCGTGGACCACTTCAACTATGATAGCGCCTCCGCCACCGAGGCTCACGACGTGCTCGTGCTCGACGCCCCGGCCCCCGTCCGTCCCGATGTCGCTCCCTTCTTCTCGCTCGGAAACGATGCTGTGCTCGCCCTGCCCCGTACTGTCGGCCACACCCTCGGAGGCAGCCAGCTCCTGACGCCCATTCTGCGTGCCCCAGCCACGGCCTACAGCTACAATCCCAAGGAGCAGGTTGAGGCCGTCGACCCTGAGGAGCTGTTCGCCGTTGGCCAGCAGTTGGCTCTCGTTTCGGCCTTCCAGGCCCGTAACTCTGCCCGCGTGACCGTCGTCGGCTCGGCCGAGATGCTGCAGGACCAGTGGTTCGATGCCAAGGTGGCCCGCGCCGGATCTAAGAAGGTTGCTGCCGCCAACAGGGACTTTGCCAAGAAGCTCGCCGCCTGGACTTTCCAGGAGCTCGGCGTCCTTCGCGTTAACAACATTGAGCACCGCCTGAATGGCGACAACGAGACGAACCCGGGCATCTACCGTGTCAAGAATGATGTGGTAAGTGGAAAAAAGCATTGGATCCTGGTCGGTAGTACCGGAGTACGTGTGACTAACGCATTTTTACATCCACAGACCTACAGCATTTCTATCTCGGAGTACTCATGGGACGCTTGGCGCCCTTTTACTCTCCCTGAGTCGGACGCCCTTCAGCTCGAGTTCAGCATGCTGTCTCCGTTCCACCGTCTCGACCTCAAGGCCGTTGACTCGACGGCCGACGCTACCATCTACAGTGCCTCGTTCACATTGCCTGACCAGCACGGCATCTTCAACTTCCGTGTCAACTACAAGCGTCCTCTTCTGTCGACCGTGGACGAAAAGAACACGGTCACTGTGCGTCACATTGCGCACGATGAGTGGCCTCGCAGCTTTGTCATCTCTGGTGCCTGGCCTTGGATCTCTGGTATTGGTGCCACGGTGACGGGCTTCGTTTCCTTCTGCGTCCTGTGGGTGTACAGCAGGCCGACGCCCGCCAAGAAGACGCAGTAGGTGTTTTTTGACAAAAGAAAGAAACGAAGACTAAATGAACGGAAAGACATGGCATTGTGTCCTGTGTACGATCTTGAAGGAGTGGCTGGTAAGTTGGCTGGAGGAACATGAGCGCCTGATTTAGAGAGATCTCAGATAAGCCCTAGAAAAGTGGTATATCGGTAGCAGACGTTTAGAGCAAAATAAAATAAGGCATAAACAATGATATTTGGTATATGAATGTGAAGGCTGTATGCAAAGAGGGGATGTACAACTAGATTTAACACACTTGTGTAGACGTCGTAGACATCCCATGGGGAGGCATTAGTACATGACGATATGCTCGAGCTTCAATGCCCTCAGATCAGCTCTCTTGTGTTCTCACGGACAACGCGCGCTCCTACAAGGAGGTGAAACTCCTATGACGCTGCTGCCTGCAAATTTGGCTTTTTGGACCTTCCATCATCATCGGGATGCGTCGAGCATATACTGTGTCCCCCCCCAACATTACTTTCCGCCTCGACCCAATCTCCAAGCTTACTTGAGCAGGCCTTCCTCCAAAACGTCCTTTTCATCTCTCCAGTTCTCTGCCAGAAAACTCCAAGCCTGCTCCGTTTGAAAACTATAATGGTGTGAAAATCACGAGCTTCACCTCTTGACCAGCGGGTAATACCGGTTGAGACGAGATATTTGCTTTTCTCAGTGTGTAATACTGGTCAAGGCGAAATATTTGCTTCTTCGAGTGGGGGTTGTCGGTCATTGCGGCTATGAGTAGGAGTTTTGGGGGGTTCCAAAGAGAAAGAAGGTTCGTGGAAGAGTGAAGAATAGGAAGAGGAAACGGAACAGGGAAACGCAGGGAGTGGGAATGCTCAGATCTCTGTTCTTGGTGAAGACGATCATGTTACATCCTGGCTCGGCGTCGACCTTACGTGCCCCCGGAGAGGACGTGGTTGAGCTTGGAGAGGATTAATCACGTAGCTTCGTGTGCACAATGATCATCATGGCATTTTGAAGCGTAGGGAAGGTGTTTGCGAGCGATGATTATGGGGAAAAGAGATGCTTGCTGTATGCGTGCATGCGTGCGTGCGTGGGTATATGTCCGAGGGAAGAAGAGCTAGGTAATGGTGAGTCGAGTGGTGAGATGTATTTCGCAGGAAAGATAGATCAGGCATGAATTTATCAGAATATGTTTTAGATGGAAGAGGTAGGAAACCAAATGGAAATGGACGAATATATGGCATGGAAATCATTGAGCACTTGCTCGTGAATACCGAGAGAGCAGTGTTGAATTGCTGACGGGGATGTTGTTGAAAAGTCGAGATCCATTTGGGTAAGGTTGAAGAGATAAGAAGAAAAAAGAATAGTAAAAAAAAGAACCAATGTGAATCCCGAGCAGATATTTGCGAGGTGAAAGAATAAAATTTAGGCACGCAGTCATTCGTAATGTTGGAGTCAAATGAATGCGAGGTGAGGTGAAGTTTGGGACGCGTGCCCACCGCGACGAGTTTTGTGGCGCCTCAGGTAGAAACTGTGGCTGGTGGGCCCAACGCCACACATTACACCGTAACGCCAACGAGGCTGAATGAAATATTTGGATGCGACAACGTCTTTGTTCCATCTCAACATCACGGCCCAACCACCCGACAAGCCCTGATTTCTGCACCTATTCAACCGGGCAGCCAATAACGACGAAAACATACGCAACCTGGGCTATCAGAAACCGCAAACATGGTATGACGCATCCCTGGCACCGACGACGCGATGTTCTTCGGATGGATGGCTAACCTCTCTCTTCTCTTTAGGCCCGTAACTCGGAAAAGGCGCAGTCGATGTTGTTTCGCTTCCGCGAAGCACAGGCAGCAGATTTGGGCATCGTCGACGCTGGCCGCTCCCGCCGCCCCCGCCGTATCACTGAGGTGGAAACGGTTCCCGCATGCGAGAAGTGGCGTGGACAGGTGGTCAAGGAGATATCACGCAAGATGACTCGGATCCAGGAGTCGGCGCTGAGCGACTACCAGATCCGCGACCTCAACGACGAAATCAACAAGCTCATGCGGGAGAAGCACATGTGGGAGGTGCAGATACGCAATTTAGGCGGACCGAATTACATGCGAGGTGGAGCCAAGATGTACGACGACCAGGGCCGAGAGATTGTTGGCGGCGGCAAAGGGTACAAATATTTTGGTCGGGCAAAAGACTTGCCTGGCGTCAAGGAGTTATTCGAGGCGGCCACGCGTGCGAAGACGGAGAAGCCCCTCGAGGAGAACAGGGAACTGCGACGAATTGTCGACGCGGCATACTACGGCTACGGTCCCAACGAGGAAGATGACGAGCTGCTCCAGTATGAGGCCGACAAGGAACATCAGGCGGTTTCGAATCTGCTCGAGACGGGATCACAGGAGGCTCCCGATGGGTGGATATCGTTACCGGGAGATGCAGGAGACGGGAAGGCTTGGGAGTTACCGACGCTTGACGAAGTGCAGGAGGAGCTCATCGAGAGGAGGAGACGAAAGTTGCTGGAACAGATATGAAGGGTCCACGTCTGATCTCCTTTCCTTCTTCTTTTCTCTCACTTTGCCCTTGTCGAAGTTCCCAGTCACTTTGGCTGGGAGCAACACAGTGAGCATGGGGGGGCATAACTCTCCTTGCCGCCAAAACCTTGACTCTCTTTGGACCTAGTACTGGGACAGCGCGGTAGCATTGGATGCCATATTGGCCTGTTCTGTCAGCGGTCTTGTTATCGCATAGCTCGGAGCGGCGGCGGATACCCCTTGAGGATCACCAGGGCCATGATTCTGTCAAGTCAGGTTGCGACTAGTGCGGTATCACTAGGCTAAGCGATCATTCATGGACAGAGCCAGGATGCTATGGAAACCACCGAGACAGACAATGCAGATCCTACTCACTGCTTGTGCTGTCCGTCAGCTGCTGTATCTAGGATAGGGCGTCTGGAAGACATTGAAGAGCACCATACGGCATCATTGCTCCGGCCCTCAAGCAAGCATTGTTATGGATTTTGAGGGGTCTCTGCCCCTAGGTTACTGCGGCTTCTGGTACTTTTCGACTGTAATGTTCAAAATATTATTAGTGACTACTATGTTATATGATGAAATACAAACTATTCTCAATCGAGGTGAATACGTCGTAACCTGTATATGTAAGTCTCATTACACCTTGTTTCACACGTGTCGAGTGGATGACCGTTTGATCCAGATGAGAGGGAGAACCAACGAGAGAAGATGCCCATGTATCTTGGCATCTCGTCACCAAGGCATCACAGTCTCGCAGATGCACAAGTTTCAGCAGCATGATGGGATTGCCCAACAAGGCGAAACAATGGCAAACACCTGTACGTCGTATATTCAGTCTGCAGGTGCTGTCCCCCCCTATGCAAGTACTATGCAAGTGTTATTACCCGTGCATGATAATAATATGCGCAACTGCAAGCGTAGAGAGAGTGCGGACGTGGAAACGATATCACTCGGTAATACGCGGCCGCTTGTCACTCGGATAATCTACCACTAGCGCAGTTTCGAAGGGTCCGTCAAGCCATCAGTCCATCAAGCGACCGCCCCCCTGAGGCTAGTGATAGTCACGCCCGTGTAGGCCGCAGATCGTCATTCGTAAATAGGTGCTCCGTGCGCCGTTGACTGGTGGTTGGCTGCAGGCTTAGAGTGACCCAGTATGGTGGCCCAAAGTGGTGGCCCAGAGCGAATATTAATACTAGTCTCCGCAGGGTCGTACATTACTCCGTACTATTCAAATTAATGTTGACCATGACCCAATACCCTTTGCTGCCCTTATTCTTCGGCTTCTGGTATAATGGGTCCGTACGGAGTATTCAACAGTAGTTGTACATATACGACGGAGTATAGAGAGGTCACATTACCTGTAGAGAGCACTCCGTATTAGTGTTGTAAGAATATGAATACCGTAATAATACAACTACGTCTTGGCATTGTGTCCATTGCACCGCTTGCACCAATGTGCCGTTGTCCGTTGAGGAAGGAACGAGCCATCCAAGGGACCCGGGAGGAGTCGAGTGGCTCCTTCCCGCTTAATCTCACCGTCAACTCCCCCACCCCAATGGCCAAATGGGAAAGAAAGACCTGCGACCCTTTTGGCACTTTCCCTCTTTAATGCTACTCATAAGACTTTCCGTAGTATTACATGTACTGCTCGTTCTGCTAGGCCACAATACTACGTTGTACTACCGTCGTACGGAGCAATCCTCCTCCTCCTGACCTCCACCACCTACCGTACACCTGGTCCTTCTCAGGTGTCAATGTTATGCTCATACTCATGCATACGACACATCTCTTTTCCCAATACTAGGCCTCCTCGTCTCCCCGGTCCTCAAACTTGCCGATAAGTTATAACCACGAGTACGAGTACTTCAACGTCCGTTTAAGCCTGGCAAACCAAAGTCACCAACAGCATCACGTCGCCACTCCCGCATGCACCCCCCCTGTCGCCAACACCCACCACTTGCAGCAGCGTGCTTGCTTGCGACGAACCCCTGAACCAAGTTGCAGTTGCACCACCATTCTGTGCCTTCGTCATTTCCCCGCCCCTAATACCTACCTGCGAGTACTCCGTACCTACGAGTAGTATTACTAGTACTAGTAGTATTGCAGGCTACGGCTGAGCGAGTACCCGTCCATCGCCTTTCATAATACCCAAGGGGCCTTCTCGGTTCGAGCACAATTGTTGCTTCTCTACTCCTCTTCACAAAAAAACAACAACAAAGACCATTTACACTGGTCTTCTCTGGCGCCGTGCCTATCTTGCTTGGACTACCCACAAACGCCCGCTGCGATTACGACGTATATACGAGTACTCGCATAATACTGGTAGCCCAATAAACACCACCAGGGACCCTTTTCCACCGACGACGAGCAATTAATACAACTAAAATCGCCCACCCTTGTCTATGGGAGAGCGCGGGGTGGTTTTCCATGCCGACGCCAGTCCCTTGTTTGTGTAAACCAACCGCTCGATTTATCGATTTCAGTTCACGAAGAGAAGATGGTGTCTTTCTTGGGTCTGAGGTTTGGAAGCGACAAGAAGAAGCTGCAGTAAGTACTGATATCAACTTACACGAGTCAGTATACTAACCACATCGCAGGAGTAAGCAGCAGGAGGCCGAAAGGTCTGCCAAAAAGTGGAAAAAGGACCGTCAAGATAGCACAGAATCCGGTCAATCCTTTGGGCAT
The DNA here is from genome assembly GCA_900188565.1 of Geosmithia flava. Lineage (NCBI taxonomy): Eukaryota > Fungi > Ascomycota > Sordariomycetes > Hypocreales > Bionectriaceae > Geosmithia > Geosmithia flava. The sequence continues at coordinate 122,383 of FYEV01001524.1, read as the reverse complement.
GTTTTGCCTATACCCCAGCGACCCTCCTCGCGGCCTGGCTCTGGCCTCTCCAACCGCAGCACCATCTTCTTCCGTTCTCCCTTTTCCACCAATGCCGAAGCTACATCGTCCATGGTCGACCTGGCTGCCCCATCGCCGCGAAAATCGAGCGCAAGCAGCCTGCGTCTTGCCACCTCGACCTCCAACCTCCGAGCAAGTCGACCCGTCATCTCTAGCCCTATAGGCCCGCCTCTGCCCCTCCCGTTGAACAGCCCCGAGCAGGCTGAACCTGGAAGCCCCGTTCCTTCGGACACTACGGGGTCCTTGAAGAAGGACTGGATCAACCCGTTGGATGTAAATTTCCCGCGGGACGGTGGTAATGTGCGACCACACACCTCTGCTGGCCCATCCGGTGCTCGGAGCCCTCTTTCACGAAGTGAGTTCGACATTGGGGCCAAGAGGAGTGGTAGCCAGGGTAGCATCAAAACCAAGATGAGCGTCGTCGACGGACTAGGGCTCGACGGGTACCCTTCACCTCCCCCATCCGTCAAGAGCGTGGAGCAGGGTATATCGCGCTCTAGTACAGAGCCCAAGATCCAGCCTACAATCAAGGTGCCCGCATCAAGCTCACTTCGGAGAGTGAGCACTGCAGAGCGGCCTTCCGGGCTTCCTAGCCCAGCCGTGAGCGAAGAGCGCTTCGACCAGCCCATTATTCGTAACACCCAGGCTAGGCGCGATACCATCATGTTCCACTCGCCCCGTCGGCGTAGCTTCTCCAGACAGGCTTCGGAAGGTTCCGGGAATCGGCAGGTCCGAGGCAAGTCGGAGCAGGAAAGGGCCGAGCTGAAGAAAAGACGGCAGACCGAAGGCTTTGAAGGGAACTTTGCTGCCTTCAACTTCGGAGGAGTCAATGCTGCCGGAACCCCTCCCCTACCGGCAGACAGGGCCATTTCCCCTACATCCATGCCCATGGCGGGGAGCCCCACGGAGCCCAAGAGAGTGAGCCCGCCGATGAAGACAGCGCAGGAACGGGGAATGGATGAGGCCATGACTGTTGACGCGGGCTATGGGGATGATGCTATGGACTTGAGTGATGCCGATAGCATGACCCTACCACTCGACCAAGACCTGCCATCGGCGGGCACGTCTCCTAGGTCTGTAGAGACTTCTCCCCAGGTGGACAACGATGCAGAGCCTCTAGACGAACTGTTCATACCTATGCGACCGCGGCAGGATTCCGACACTCGCGGTCCCCTCACCCCAACGGCCCTGCGTGCTCCCCCTCCCCACAACGTCGACCGGTCAGCGGTTCGATCACAGAGCCCGAGAGGCCGCTCCTTTGATTGCCCTGATGAAGCACCGCCGACTCGACTGAACCTTGAAACTCGGTGCGATAGTCCCCTGCTGTTCAAGCCGCCAATGGAGGGAGATTTTCCGGTCTTCAAAGGTCTACCTCGCGGCCGCAGACCGGAATCGGTCAGCTCTCAACGCGAACTCCCATCACCTTCTCAAGACATGAATACAGCGCCCCCGCCCAGGCTGAATCCTGACCGACGGGCCCCGAGTCCGCTAAGATCAATGCCACCAATGGAGGGAGGTTTCCCCGTTAGCAACGGACTACCCAGGGGTCGTCGGCCAGACTCTCTCAGCTCTCGACGCGGGCGTTCGCCGGCTGCGCTGGATTTTGATACGACACCGCCACCCAGGCTGAACCCCGACCGACGAGCCCCGAGCCCCCTGAGATCTAGGGCACCCATGGAGGGAGACTTCCCCGTAAGTAAGGGACTCCCCAGAGGCCGCCGACCGGGCCCGACTTCGGCACCCAGGGTTCCGGGCCGTCACAGCCAAGCACCCCCGCGCCCGCCACGGGAGGGTGATGATATACAGGCAGACCCTAACTGGGCTACACATGCTGAGAAGCACATGTCGGCCATGCCGGCACCACTGTCCCCTATGTCAGGCCAGACAGGCTATGGTTCAGATGCCGAGAGCAATGGGACGCCAGCAGGGCTGGCTCCACCGCGACTACCCAGCCCGACTTTTACGTCTCTTGAGGAGTCGGTGACGGAGAACCTTACCAAGGCGCTTGGCCTTGACTCATTTGGGGATTCGTCGACCGAGAGCACCTCTAACGGCAGGCCCCTCATCTCACCCGTCCTAAGCGAGTTTGGAGGGCGCCTCGAGGCTGGCAGCCCCAGGCGTTTCGACGCCGCAAAGGCTCCGCCCAGGCCGCCGCCCGTCTCGTTGCCGCCGTCATCCACGAGTGGTACCCCGGACGGAAGCCTCAAGTCACCAGTGCACAGCGAGTTTGCGGCTAGTTTCATTTAATACCCTTTCCCTCTTTCTTTTTTCTTTGGCTTTTCCATTTCCCCTTTTCCCCTGATGATTTGCAAGTGGGGTAGGAGGAGGATAGCATAATGACATGACTTGGACGGGGAGGAACTTGCATCACTTGTATACCAGTACATAGCTGCTCCCCTTTGTTTTTTTTTGTTTTGTTTTTTGTTTTTTAATTAACATGTAGATACCCATTCGTTGACATAATCTCATACATTTTTTCCCCTCTATTCTCTTTATTTTTGACAGCTATTTACGTCAATGAAATACTACAAATACACGTGAAACCAAAACGCCCCCAATGAACGACCCCGATGCTCCCGTTTCACTCTTGCTCTTATACAAACGGCCTTGTCGTCTTGTTTGTATGATTCTACAGCTATCAACCCAGGAAACCACGGAGGTTCCCGCCAACATGCTTAAGGTCAAGCAGGAATGTGTCGTGGCCGAACATGCTCATCTCTTCACTCAGCTCCATATGTGTGACGTTGCGGTTGCCCGCCAAGCGGAGGGCCTCGGCGACCTCACGCTGCTGCCATGCAGGAAAGAGGATGTCGCTCGCAACACCCATGACGAGGGTGGGGATGTCACGCAGGGGGGCGAGACCGGAGACGAGGTCCTCGGGCGGGCGAGAGACACCCTTGGGGGTGGCATCTTCGCTCAGAGTGGTAGATGTTCCGGGCTGTTCCTCGTAGGGCTTGGAAGGCAGGGTGAGGCTGTGGAGGTCGGATGTCGGGCAGGATGCAGCGGGGATAGACGACGAGTCAGACTCCGAACGGAGCTCGACCTCGCGCTTGGCACGACGGTCGGCGGTGGCGCGCTGGTGCTCGATGCCCAAGTCGAACAGATCCATTGCTTTGCTAACGTATAGGAGGCTGTTGGGATCGTAGGTGAGACACCACTTCTCGCCGGCGTGGTCGAGGTACGTTTCAATCAGGAAGTCGGGGCACAAGGCGGGTGGCTTAGCAGGGTCGGCACGACGACGGCCGAAGCGCAGCTCCCACTCGGGACCGGAGCGGTAGGTGACGGTTGCGATCTCGCGAGCGAGCTTCATGCCTGCATGGGGAGGAACACGGCCATAGTAGAAGCCCCTGTTCCAGTTGGGGTCCATCATAAGGACCTGGCGCTGGGTGTGGCGCATGGCGATGCTGTAGGGGTGACTGCGGGCGCACCCGCTGATGGAGGCAATGCGGCCGACGCGATCGGGAAAGAGGACGCCCACAGCAAGGGACTGCATGCCTCCCATACTAGAGCCCACACTGGCGTACAAACGGTCGATACCCAGGCCATCGAGGAGACGGAACTGCGCGCGCACCATGTCGTCCATTGTCAGGATGGGGAAGCGCGTGGCGTAGCGCTCGCCGTTGGCCGGGTCGACGGATCCCGGGCCAGTCGATCCGTAGCAGCTACCAATGACGTTGGTGCAGATGACGAAGTATTTGTCCGTGTCGAGGGGCAGACCAGGGCCGATAAACTTCTCCCACCAACCCGGCTTGGGGTTGGCCTCGGTGGAGTGCGCATGTGACGAGGCAGATAGGCCGGTGTGAAGAAGGACGGCGTTGGACTTGTCGGCGTTGAGTGTCCCCCATGTCTCGTAGGCAATGTCGAACTCGGGTAGGATACCACCCCAGTCGAGGAGGAGGGGCTCTTTGCAGTTGTAGTTGAGTGTCGCGCCGGCCGTGTACGACGGTTCGGGGCCGCTGCTTTCACTGCCCGGCGACGCCGTGGGCTTGAAGCCTGCCGAGATGTTGGCCGACCGGGTCTCGACGGCGTCTAGGCAGGGGAACGCCATGGGAGGGTTCGACCCATCGGAACGACGGCCCTGAGTTGTGTGGAGGGCCCGGGAGGTGGTCGCACGTCCGGGGAGACGCGAAAAAGTCGTCGGCGTCGTCAATGCCCGGTGCTGCACCTGAAGCTGGTGCCGAAGCTGACGGAGCGATGTCGGAGTGCCCCTCATGATGTCTTGCTTTTTTTTTTCCTTTCCTAATGTGCTGACTTTTGGATTTTTTTTTTCCTTCGAGATCGCCCCAAGCCAAGCGTGAAATTTCTGGTTATGATTGCATACGCACGAATGGGATTATGGGATCATGTACCGCGGAGGGGCGAGGGTCCGGCTACTTATTGGGGCGTTCTCAATAGCGGCCGTCGGCGGACTTGAATACTGGTGTGATGATGGCGATTTCCAATTACAAGGCGGAAGCTGTCAATGGCGCCATTGCACGTGCCTGCGGGTGGACGAGAAGGGCTTAGCGTGATTTTGGGTTGCTTTGTCAGCATAGAAGGTCGCCGATGGTCCGAGATTGTCGGAACAGGGACCGGCGTTCTGCTCTGCATCATTTAATTCACTCCGATACGTCGTACATTCGAATGTACAGCTGCAGCAATTTTCTGTCTTAACTCTAATATTTTCAGACTGCTAGCTTGTTGAACTGCGTTGTAGCTTTGCTGAAGAGGTTGGTGTACGTTCAAGGTTGTTGCCTGACCTTCCTATAGAAGCCTGGTTCCAGTTGCTGTTGTACCCTGCTGCTGCTGTCTTGAGTCTGCTGCCTTGAATAGAACCGCCCCTAACAACTTCCCACTGTAAATACCAGAGCTTCTGTTAACACCATCAGTGACGCAAGGCACCGCCACCAATCAAGAGTAACAGCATCGTCATCGTCGTCACTTGACGCTCAATCACTCCATTTATGCTTCAGTTTCCCACATCGCCTTCTACTAATTTTCTTATTCTTGCTTCGCATTGTGCATCAAAATGTTTTACACCACGATTTCTTCTCTTGGGAACCAACTAAGCCGGTTGGTGTATGATGCACCCCCTACACCCCCCGCAGAGGAGGCATCATCACCCGCAGATGAGGCATCGCCTCCCGCAGAGGAGCCATCGTCACCCGCAGACCCGTACCAGCCCACGACCCTCGACATCTTCGTTGTCCGAGAGATGATCTCGCGGGGATGTCGTCTGCCACCTGACATTGTCGATGCCATCTTTGATCATGCTGGATACTGGGCCCATTCGTCCAACTGGATAGATTACCAGCAGGAGCATCAGGCGGCTCTACGCATCAATGGAAGCAGCCCAATGGAAAACAAGTTCTTGGTGGGTCTTTTTTCTTCTTCATTGTAGATACGCATTCAAGTTGCTTATAGCCCGGGGACAGCTACGCTCCTTCCCCGTCGGCTTCACCGGCCTGGGAAGTGACAAGACCCTGACAGAGGAGCTCGTCTACGATATGGACGAGCCCGCTCCTCGTCCATTGCAGAGAGAACATGACAACGCCTTCTTCAGGAAGCTATCCAAGCACCCCACCCCGCGGTTGATCCACCCAGTCCGCAAGGTCGTCTTCACTATCAAGAGCCACGATCAGGGGTGGTCGAGCTCCAGCAGCCCCAAGGGTGGCTATGGAGGGTCATATACCTGGTTTGAGGCTGGCCTCGAAAGGTTTGATGCGGACCAAGAATGTAAGCCGCTCGGTGCCGTGTCTTATGCTGATACTATGGTGGAATGCGATTGACTAACCCGCAACAGGCGACGCGCATTGCACAAATGACCTCCGTTACAACTCGCCTAAATCTGTGGCTCCGCCGTTGCCTCTGTGTTCTCTCCGGCCTATTCAGCCACCCTTGGAGCCGACCGTCAAACCTGGAGAGGACGCCAAGAAGGACGGAGACAGTACCAGCGTGGACAGCCCATCCTACAAGTACCAGAATCACCTTCAGCCACTCCAAGATTGGGAAATCCAACGCAATAAGCTGGCAACGAGGTCCTGGCAAGAGAACGAGGTTACGTGGTCGTGGGATGACAACATCGACCCAGAATCTGAAGATGCGAGGGCACTCGAGGATGCGGGAAGAGGCAAGGGGACAGGATCTGGTGACCTTGTGCGTAGCCTCAAGCTGGGCGATGTCATCACCATCTGGGGCAAGGCTCGTTTTAGAGGCTGGACCAATGTTGTAGAAAAGGTCAAGGTGGATATATACTGGGCTGTTTGAGACAGCACCTCTTGCTTTTTTTTGTTTGCTCTCTTTTTTTCTTTCTTGATCCTGCAATTGCTCAACGGCCTAGCAATATCGATTATGACATTCTTTTCTCTCTCTCTCTTTGCAGCTCGTATCGTATAGTATTAATGATAACGGGTCGTACATGCTCATATTATGTAGTTTACGTATAGTTGGTTGTTGTGCGACTAAAGCTCATGAGGGGCATTGACGTCATTTCCTAGCTGCCCCTGCTTTGCCCTTATTCTTAATTTTACAAGTATGCCATCAGCCAAATGGTCTGACACCTTGTCCTTCGTGCAACTATCAAAATATGAGGCTCGCAAAACGTCCTCTCGTCTATTACACCAAACTCGGTTTCCGATTTTTCAATTCTTCGCATTCGCTCATGTCCCGAACTGTGAAACTGACGCGGCACAATGTGCCCGTCACTATTCCCGACGGCCTGACAGAAGACCAGCTCCTCGCCTTTAGGCCCTTCAACGTGAGGATATCCCGGCACCCAAAATTACCTGGCCGCCTCTGACCATTGGCAAACAGAACTGGGTTGACACCTTAACGACCTCTGCACGACTACAAGCCGACCTGTCACACCCCTTCCACGACGACGCGTATACTCTTCGGTCTGCCGAGGTGCAGTCCTTTGACGTTTTCGGCGGCGGCCGCTTGGGCTTCATCAAGCTCAAGGCAACTGTATCCAATAACGCTGGTGAGACACTTCCCGCGATATCCCTACTGCGCGGGCCCTCGGTCGCCATGCTCGTCATGCTTGTGCCCGACGATGTCCCCGCCGATTCGGACGAGCGCTACGTCGTCCTGACGGTGCAGCCGCGCATCCCGGTCGGGAGTTTCGGGTTTGTCGAACTGCCCGCGGGAATGGTCGATGACGCTGGCAGCTTCAAGGGTGCGGCTGCCAAGGAAATTGAGGAGGAGCTAGGGATAACCATCAACGAGGACGAATTGACGTGCCTGAGCGATTTGGCTTCCGCCGACAACGACAAGTCCAAAGAAGGCCTACCCAGCGCCATGTACCCTAGCGCTGGCGGTTGCGACGAGCACGTTACCATGTACAGCTACGAGCGGCGGATACCCCGAGATCAGTTACAAGACTGGAGCGGCCGGCTGACGGGGCTGAGGTCCCACGGCGAGAAGATTACGCTCAAGGTGGTGCCCATGCAGAATCTTTGGAGAGAGGGTGCGCGCGATGCCAAGGCCCTTGGTGCACTAGCTTTGTGGGAAGGGCTACATCGGGAGGGAAAGATTTGAGCATTACATTTAGTTTTCTTTGTCTATATGGTAGTCTATGGTATGGGTGGCCTTCAAAGCTTCAGCTGCTGGGCAAAGAGGATGCCCTCGGCTAATGTGCCAACGCGGGCATCAATGGCACAGCCCTCAGCCTCGAGCTTCTTACAGTCTTCCCACAGTGTGTCTATGGGTGACGTGAAGACATCAATGAATTCGTTCTCCTCAAGCTCTGGCTTGGGATTCTTGTTCTCGGGCAGCGACATATCGATGGTCATGTGGATCATGCGCAGGTTGGTGTTGCAGAAGCCCGGGTCGTTGTACATGACGGGGCTCGTCTCAGTGACGACGCCCACGTATCCAGTCTCCTCCTTGAGTTCACGGATGGCCGCCTCTTCGGGCGTCTCGTTGGCATCGACAAGTCCTGCGGGCACCTCAATTGTCACCATGTCAATAGGCGGGCGGTACTGCCTCTGCAGAACGAGCTCGCGGCGCCCCGTCTCCGGGTTCTCGAGGATAGCAACGATGCCAACTCCGTCAATGTCGGTCGTTTTGGGGCGCGTCACACGCTCGGCTGATTCCCACAGGCGCGAGGTACCATTGGGGTCCTGATAGGTGGTTCTGTTGGCCAAGTCAGTCGGTCAGTCAAAATCAAATCATGTGGTATACGCAATAGAGGCACGTAGAATGGTGTTTGTGAGATAGAGATTGCGGGATATAAATCGTGGACCTATTCAAGTATGGGTGAGAGAATCCACCGATGTCGGGGCCACCTACTGAACGAGTTTGATCCATTTGGCATCATCGTTGGCCTGCGTAGTCGTTTTAGAGGGGCATATCGATGCGAGGGCGATAGTGAGCCAGGAGGGACTTTACCAGCGGGCCTGTAGAGGTGACTTTTGAGTCTGACACGGACATGATGTGTCGTGTATAAAAGATGATGTATGTGTATGTGTATGTGTGTGTGTTTTGTGAAGAACAGTTCTCGTCGCGTAGGAAGATGCAGAGTGAGACGATTTGTATGCAGGCAGACTGGCGGTCGAAGACTCCAAGGTGAGTAGCAGTGGTGGGGAAGGAACACATCAGTCTGGACTACGTAGCTGCCCAAGGGGGAAAAAAGCCCCCAAACAACCCCACCACATTCACTGTCAATCGTGTGTGGCTCAACTTTTCCTTGTGCAACAACAAACAAACGATGCGACTCAAAACAGCTGCAACTCGCCTAAATTATGACTGAATCAGACCCCGTACAATAGTTTTCTATTACCAGATAAGAGACTCTATTAAAAAGCATAATTCTATTTCTGCAAGCATTCTATATTCTATGTGTACTAATTGCCAAAACCATTCTATATTCTATCTTTACCAATCGCTACTTTAAACAAAACGAGCAAACAAGCATATTCCGTGAAATCTTAGGCATCCTGCTCCTGGATACCCCACTGCCTCACCCAGTTAATCATCCACTCGTTCTTAACAGCCTCGAGGTTAGACAGAGTCTTGGAGGCGGCACAAGTCTTGGTCATGTCCAGGGTCATGGGGTCGTCCACCTCATGGGCGAGAGACTGGAAGAAGTCGGCCAGCTTAGCAGCCGGGTTCAATGTCATGTCGGTCGTGGAGACACTATCGCGGACCGTCTTGACCCACTCAGAATAGGGGACGAGCTGCACGGGCTTGTCCTTTGTGCTGATGATCTTTTGCACAATAGGGGCGAGCTTGGCCCAGGTGGTCGTCTTGGAGTTGACGGCGTGGTGGGCCACGGCTCCCTTCTTTCCGCTGTCGGGGCCCGTGGCCAGCTCGACAATACCGCGTCCCAGAAGGTCTACAGGCACCCAGTCCACAAGGTCGACGCCTCCAAGTGTCTCGGGAATCTTTCCAAGGAACTTGGAGCTGCGGATCATGCTGGGAACCCACTCCTTCTCAGGCCAGATGCCCGCCTTGGTCGTCGGTCCAGCAATCTGTCCCACACGGCAGAAGTAGGTCGGCACGCCCGCCTCCTTGGCCGCAATGTCGAGAATGCGCTCACTGACAAACTTGGACTGGCCGTAGCCGGCAGCGTGGGGCCAGTTGACATCATCAGAGGACTCCTCGGGGACAAGTCCCGTGGTGCCCATGGCGGTACTGATACTGGAGATGAAGTAGATCTGGGCTCCGTACGTCGAGTTGACAGAAAAGTCAACAAACCTGCGCACCGACTGGATGTTGGACGAGAAAGAGTCGACGGGGTGGTTGAAATTGAGCTTCCAGGCGTTGTGGATGATGTTTGTCACCTCACTGAGCATGCGCCTGTACACATCGCGCGAGAGACCAAAGTAAGGCGCCGCGAGGTTGGCGTCGAGGAACTCAGCCTTGGACAGGTCAGCTGTCTGGAGGTCCCTCTCGATGAGGGCATCCTTCTGACGCTTGGCGCTACCAGGTCCGCGGTTGAGGCAGTAGATGTGAGCGATACGCTTGTCCTTGATGAGCGTATCGAGGATGTAAGAGCCGAGAGAGCCGGTGGATCCAGTGAGGAGCACGACAAGGGCATTCTCAGGCTTAGGCTTCTGGGGCCTTCCAGACAGGGGAAGGTCGGCCGTGAAGTCCTCCACCAAGGCCCGGGACCTCTCTCTTCCATCCTTGCTACCAGTGTCCTCGCCCTTGAGCATGTTCTGGATGGCTGTCGTCAGTGCGGCCAGAGTCGGGTTGGCGTACAGCATAGCAGGCTCGAGAGTGCCAAAGACGCCTTGCTCCTTCAAGGTCTCGTTGATGAGCTTCGTCATCTCGGAGATCTGCAGTGAGTCGAGACCCATCTCAAACAAGTCGGCATCGGGCTTGATATCTGCACACTTGAAGTCGGTGCATGTCTCGATAGCATCCTGGACGATGTCGGGTGCTGTCGCCGGGCCGCTGTGTCCGTTGGTGTGTCCATTAGTCTTCTTGGAATGGTCCTCATTGGCGGTAGCAGTCGACGCATAGAGGGCTTTGATCTCAGAATCGTACAAAGCCATTGTCGGCCTGCGCTTGACAGTGCCCTTGGCGACTCTGGGAAGAGGCTTCTCGGGGGTGGCAACCATGATCATATGCTGGTGGACACGGGCGTGGGAGGGGGCGGAGGCGTTGGCCTGTTCAACCCGGGGCCAGATTTCGCGAATCAAGGCCTCCTTCTCGGTCTCAGTGGTCGGGAACTCGGCGGGTTCAACCAAGAGGCTAGACTGGAACTGGCCCTGTCCGATGACGAGAGCGCCCTTCAGGAGCGGGTGCGATGCGACGATGCCCTCCATGTCGACGGGGTTGACCTTTTCTCCTGTCTGGTAGACGATGATGTCGTCGTTGCGGCCGCGGTAGATCCAGAGGTTCTCCTTTGTGGGGTGCCTCTCGTAGAGGTCGCCCATGGGGTACTCCTGTAGATGGGGGAAGACGGCAAAGATGGCCTGGTAGACCTCGAGCTCGGGGTCGCGAAGGATGACAAACTCGTACAGGTTGTCAGAGACGTGGCGGAACTCGTGCTTCATGACGGGGCAAACGCTCATGTATGACCACTCGTCTTGGTCAACTGTCTGCATGCCGAGGAGGCCCGCTTCAGTGCTGCCGATGCAGCTGTACAGCTTCGCCTTGGTGCGGATACGGTCACCAACATCCTGGGGCAGAGGTCCACCTCCAAAGCCAACGACATCCATCTTGGAAAAGTCCTCGAGGTACTCGGGAACATTGGACAGCTCCACCAGCGCCGTCGGGGGGTAGACGCCGCCGGTTACATTGGCGTTGACGTGTACCGCGTGCATGACAGCAGGAGACGGCGGGTAGGGGCCCAGGATTGCAGTGTAGTCGCACAGTAGGGGGCCGAGGAAAGCTAGGAAGTACCCGGCAAGGTGGAAGAGAGGAAAGGCGACATAGACACGCAGCCCCGTGAAGTCGGTAGGCACAACCCGGGGCAGGCCAAAGTGGGAGAGGGAGTTGAAGGCATCGGTGGCTCCTATCGACCTATGGGTGTGGGTGATGGGCTTGGGGAGACCGGTGGTACCGGAGGTGTGGAAGACGGTTATGGGCTCGTCCTTGGCCTCTTCAAAGGTCTTGTTGAAGGGGTAAGGCTCCTCGTCGTCGTTGTTGTCGATCCAATGATGCAAGCCGGGGATGTCAACGATGCGCGTGTTCCTGGCAGCGACGATGTCCTTGATGGCGGGGATGGCGAAGTTGGGGGGTAGGAGAAGAGTGTTGCAGTCAGTGTTTTCTAGCAGCGACAGGTGAGCCTCGAGACTGTTGCGAGGGGACGACAAGAGGGGCTTGTATCCAGCCTTGATGGCGGCAGGGATGACGATGCAGTAGACGACGTCTTGGGGGCCCATGTACGACAGGGTAGGGAAGCCCTCCTGGCGGCCGAGGTTCTTCTCAAGATGCCTGGCACAGCGGTTGATGGCGTTGGCATAACACTTTGCGGTGATGTCGATGAAGCCGTCGGCGGGGTTCCTGGTCTTTGCGACGGAGTAGATGACGGTATCGGGAGTCTTTTCTGCCTTGTCATCGATGATGCAGGGAAGCATGCGACGGCCGTAGCCATTGATGGGCAGGAGCTTGCTCATGTTGGCCGGGGCGAGATGTCCGAAGGAGGGAAGGCACTCGAATAGAGGGGAGGGAGAATATGAATAGATCGAACCAAGACTTGCTTCTGGTTTATTTTCAAGGTATTGTTCAGAATAGTGAGGGGTTATGAGGAGGAGAGGATAGAAAACTTGTTAATTGTCTGTCTAATAGCTTCTCAACGGAGTGGCCCCCGTGCTGGCTATATATATATGATACAGGTATATACCAGGACCAGACGGGAAGTCAGTCGTCACCGTTCCATCGGAGAACGCGGACGGAGTAAGAGGAAAGACCCACAAGAACAGCAATGGCTGTCCATTGCACAAGTCCATTAAACAGTTCCTTGCCCGGGTGGTGTGGAAGTGTCGAGTATCAACTGCAACCCCCCCTTTTTGGCGGGGATCGGGCTTCGGCACCGCATAGTAAAAGGACGCGATGGCTCCAGAGGTTCCATGGGGCTCAGAGAGGTCACCACGAGTGCATTACAAGGTACATGTTTTACGGTACCATGATCTACTAACAACACGAATGCTACGTGGTTTACACCGTAGTCAATGTATGAGTAGTACGCATACAAGTACTCCGTATTAGTACGAGCAAGATATGTGGGGGGTGGAGGCGACAAAAGAAAATTGGTACTCAAAATGAATAAGGTGCTTACTTGCTGTCTCTGGACGACCTTCCCCGAACCCCGAGTTTATAGGTACAGGTATATTCCGTAGGTATGGATAGATGCTGGTATTACGATGTACAGGTAGACGTGTGTTCTAACCGTTGATATCCTTCAACTGGGCTGTTGACGATTCTTCAGGACAATGTCTGTTCGCATCAGCTCCTCGGATGAGGGAACTACTCCGTTGTCCGTATTACATGACAAAAGGGAAAGATCTCGCGCAATGGAGGGGGGTGTGAGTGTACGTTTACGGAAAGGATCCACGAGTCGCTCTACATGTACATGTATTAACTGTCAGGATGGATAATAAGATCCGCCTACAGGATGACCGTCTGCCAGGTCTCCAAAGAAGGTCACAGTCTTTAACATTCAATGGTAGCATTACTACTATTACGGAGTAATGTACGACTAGTATCATGTGCGAAAACGGAGAAGAGGGGTCAAGACCTTTCTCTCAACAAAGCCGTCATTGCCGTGGAGCCGTAAACAATCGGGGTTCGTCGTCCGACCCCCGACTCTCAGCCCATCTAGTACTCCGTGGGCACTTTAATACGACGTCAGAAGCCCCGGCGCCGGTGTTTTATGGGTCCCATTTTTTTCTCGACGCCGGTATTAATCGACTAATCTCCACTTCTTTGCCTGTAGATGCCGATATTCCCGCTCCACAAGACTTTGTTGATAACTTTGACAGGGAGCTTTGAAAGGGCGGTGATCAGGAGGATACTACTCTAGACGAGTACGGGTATTCTGTGCGGGAATGTAAAGGACGGTGACATGCGTCCGCTTGGCAAATCCTTTCACAAGCACTCCGTATATTTGCTCAAATCGTATCAGCCGCCATTCTACTACGCAAACAACAGAAAGATGGAACATCAACATCTACTACTACTACTAGCTCCATCTACAGCTACCCCGTATCTATTAGTGTCAAGCATTTGCATCACGACTTCACTACAGATACTCGTCTAAAAAACCTCCAAACCCACCATCTCGCTAATCGCGCTTCACCCCTGACGCCATTCCCGGGTAGGTCAAAAATGGAGGGGCGGGACCGGCAGTTAGTCTCATCGAACTTCCATCCATCTACGGAGTAATATATGTACGAGTGAAGAGCAGAAACGCGCGATGTGGGCGGCGTTGCAAGTGCCGGAGCAGTCGGAGTCGGAGATGTGAATCCCGTTCTTGGCTGGTTGGAGGGGTAAAATGCCATGCCAAACAAATAATACTGATAACAAAATGGCATTTAATACTCGTAAAGCATAAAATAAAATACCCATGTCATTTTCTCGCTAATCGTACACCATGGATGTCATCCCAGCTTCGTCTGTAATACCTACCTGTGGTCCTGTACTCGTAGAATCTTCCATGGAAAACAGTTCCACAAGAGTGACGCACAATCGGGACAGGGAAAAGCTGACGACCCCCGGTCCCCACAATATGAGTCCGTCCGCCTGCATCATCATCAGAGAGCTCCGAGTCTCCGGGCATCAAGGGCGTCTTTTTTCAAAGTGGGCAACGTGGGCTACCGATATGGCGTATTATTTTCATCGTGATTCGAAATGTGAAACCTGTTTGCTTCTTTAGGAGCCGTCTTAGCCGACTTGCGCTCTTCACATTCGGGAATTCACAACGGCAGAAGATGTAACGGTGGCTGTGGTATCAGACCGGACTTTTTTCACTTTTCCACGTAACCTCAGGGCCACATCAGCTTTGCGCCTCGGTGTTTTTGTGTTTTTGTTGTTTTCCATTCCCACTTGTTGTACTGGCTGGCTGCGGGTGGCAACCGTCATTCTTGTCTTGTCTCTTCAACTTTGCCAACGTGTCATCCCCCGGAGCATCACGCCTCCTGGCTAAAGTCATAACTGTTACCGAACCCCCGATTCAGATACCGCCCAAGAGCCACCTCGACTTCCACCCAGTCAACCGGCACCTCGAGTCCCAGCTTCCCTTCGCTCTCCAACTTCTCTAAGATAGGACGGATGTCTTTGGCAAACTCGAGCCTCATCTTGTTGCGGAACCAGGGGGCAAAGTGGATCATGGCCAGCATCATGCGCACCTCCTGGCTCGTGTTTGGCATTCCGGCGTGCCACAGCCTCAGGTCCCGGACGATGATGCTCCCCTTCTTGACCACGGGCTGCACCGGCGGGTCCACAGCCTCCCTCTCCCGGAGCAGGTCCACCTTTATTCGCCCGCTCGCTCGCTCACCCTGGGAACCCTCTTGAGCATCCAGGCCGTGGCCGGAGTGGGTCCCGAGCCAGAGCTCCGTGGACCCATTCTCCGGTGTCGTTGTGATGAGCGGCACGTTGATGACCAGAGCAAACGGGTGGCTCGGGTGCGCAAAGTCGGCGTCCGCATGGACGGGCTGTCGCTGCGGGCTGGCCCCAGGGAGAGGAGGCATAGCCGCGTTGGCTGAGCAGAATGTCCATTTGGGGCGTGGACCGAGAACAGCCGTTGTTATCTGCGTCCCAATAGGGTCTATTGATGGCAGATTATTTTGTCAGACAGGTTGATCTAATTCAAAAGACAGAGAGACCAACGTACTTGCAAAGATGGACGGGAAAAAGTACTCGGCCACCGGGGGCGCATCCTGTTGCAAATTCCCCAGGTTATAGTTGAAAGGGCCTTCTTCACCACGGGCCTGGAGAGTCCTGGCATCCTTGACCATCTGCCCATTGAGGATGTCAAGATGTTCATGAGGCACAATATCCTCAACCACGACCAGGCCGTCCTCATGGAGATGCCTGACTGCCTTCTCAAGGTTTCTCGACTCGAGCTTGGCATTGGCAATCTCGGATGCTGACGGGGAGACGCAACCTGTACGGTCTGGTCTCTGGACAGTGGCAAACCCCCGGATGCACATGTTCAAAGACCGAAAGCTGCGAGCAACATGAAAAGACATTGTGAAAATATGTTGAAGGGATAGGAGGAAAATCCGGTCCCATTATGTTCAGCGGGCACGTATTTATAACCCCCGAGTCGTGGTTGGTGAGCGGGGACGATGCTGATGGGAATACCGAGCTCGGGAAACATTTCTGTAAGTGGAGTGTGGGGGCCTGCAATTGGGGTACCTCCAGTGTGGGGATTGGGCGCGGTTAGTGTTACTCTCATAAGACATCGTACTCATCCTCAGCCGGAT
This sequence comes from Geosmithia flava, assembly GCA_900188565.1. Lineage (NCBI taxonomy): Eukaryota > Fungi > Ascomycota > Sordariomycetes > Hypocreales > Bionectriaceae > Geosmithia > Geosmithia flava. The sequence continues at coordinate 106,463 of FYEV01001524.1, read as the reverse complement.
GATTGCCAAAAGGCCAATAGATCGTCCTTGAGCCTGTCCACGGGCCATCCAACCGATGGTTTGCAGGCAACCAGTTGTCGGACAAGTTCCTGCCGAGAGGCCTCGTCCCTGATCTTCCTGGCGCCTAGTTGATGTTAAATCAGCAAGACAGTCATTTTTTCACGGCTTGAAGAGACAGCAAAAAGAAACTTACAGTACGCCATGGGCCCGAACGCGTTGACAAGAACAGTGGGAATAGGGTGCCTGGCATGGAAGGCTGAGCCGGAGATGTACAATGCCCAGCGTTCTTGGAGTTCCTCCCTGGGCATGGACTCATTCAACCCAAACGGATCAAGAGCCAGGAGTTCGTCAATGCGATCCAACGGTGCGTGATCAGCCAGAATGAACAACGAAACTAGGAAGTAATGCATTGATGCTACTGTACGCTGAATGTTAACCAATCTCCATATATCAACCATGTCTGATGAAAGTCTTACTGTGGCACGGTTGAAGAAACGAGACCAGAGGCAGTGGCCTAGAACTGCTAGACCGTTTCTCGTCTGCAATTGAGAATGGCATAATGTGACTTGGAAGGTTTGTAGCCCAATTGCTCACTGTCAAAAGTGCAGCCTCCCACTCGTGGCCTGTGGGAGAATGGTCGAAAGCCAAGTTGATAAGCTTGCCTAACACAAGGGACGCCGAGTTGAGATAATGCTGGTCCGTCTCGTGGGTGATAGAAAATGGGACTGCCTCGAGGTCCATCTTGAGCGGACACTTTTCGTACAAACTGTAGGTTATGTCCTCTCGTAGGTAGTTCCACGATCCTGCAACCAGGAGCCCCTCTCCACTCAGCAAGCCCTGATGCTGGGAAGCCATAGAGTAGGCACCACTCAGATGGCGGTTGGGATCGGTATCGCCTGTACTAAATCAGCATACTACATACCACATTTTGCAGTGCATAGTCTAGTCTCACCGTCCAGAATCTCGTATGATCGCAAAAGGCACGCTGCAGCCAAAGCCACGCCGTTTGACATGAGTATGTCACCGTCCTCGAGTTTGATAAGCAGCTTGATGCAGCATTGGTGATAGTACTCTGCCGTGTCGCGAAGCTTGGCCGCCGAAGTCTTGGACATGTGCATGGCCGACAGCGCGATGACAGCGCAGAACAGCAGCGGCTCGTCAAGGGCAAGCAGCGGTACCGTGACGCCGAAATTACGCGACGCATCACTGAGGTCGTACCAGTCCGCTATGGCGACGATATAGTGAGTGAAGAGACCGGCGAGATGCTGGTCTTCCATTAGGGTCCCTCGAGGGTCTGAGGGCGGCTCGTACTCGCGGTTTCCAGCCAGGGACAGCCTGGTACTGTTACCCGTCCATGGTCGAAAATCTGGAGATCCCTGTGATCGATCGCAGTAACGCTCCGCCCTGGTGCACTGTTTACATATGGGGGACTCTCCGCTACCTGGGAAATGATATCAAGTGAGAAGGGGCATCCCTTGACGTTTCTCGAGAGTGGCAATGCGTACATTTGATCTTGCGACGGCGGCACGTATTGCTGCAGCTGTTAGTGATACATTGACTAGTACTAGGCGTTCGGCTAGGGACATACCACGCGTTTTGCTTGCGCGGACGAGGCATTGTCGGTTGATTGGCGATGACGAGTCACGATGTACTGGGAAGGGAAAGGCATGGATAAGAAAATGAGCACGGAGATGCGATCTCATGAAATTCGGGGGCTCGTGACGACTGACAGACCTCCGAGCATGGTGGCACTGACAAAAAAGAAAACATGAACACAGGGCATTCAGATGGATACTGTGATGAAGTAGAATCCTCGTGAAGGAGAAGAATTCCGAGGCAAAAATAAATGCATTTTGTTTTGCAGTTTCTACGAAGAGGTAGAAAAACAAAAACAAAAAAAGAAATTCTCGAAACGCGGATTCGAACCGCGGACATCCAGATAATAATGTTTCAGTTACAGTCTGGCGCCATAAACCAACTAGACGATTTCGAGGTTTTCCGCTCATTGGCTGTTGGAAAACGTTCTGCATGATGTGTACATATATCTTTACCATGAGTAATCAGGAAACATCAAGCAATGAGTACGATGAACCTCTCCTTTGTAACGCCGTGATGCTTCGAGGCAGTGTTTTGTTTTTCTGATTTTCTTTCAATGTTCGCTCTCCTTTATTATACAAGATTCTATCCACAACTACAGCTTGGAAGCAAAGTTGCTGCCACCCAACGACTCCGCGATGGTGTCGACAGAGCGCAGGATCCATTCACTTCCTTCATTCGTAGCCAGCCACTCGACCCCCTGGACCTCCTCCTCTCCCTCGGCCTTGTAGGTCCCGTCCTCAATACCCTTCCGCAGTCCAAACACATGGCTAGTAACCTGGGGCGCAACACCTGTCTGAGCACGGAGACACGAGATGGCAATGACGCTGGTGAGAATGCGACCGGTCTTGGCAAGGCCTCCGCGCTCCGCCGGGTCAGACAGGAGGGGGCCGTAGTGGCTGTTGAGGATGTGCACGGGCAAGTCGGGGTGCGACGCAGCTAGCTTGGTGAAGAGCTTCTTCTCAAAGGGGGCGTAGATGCTGTCCCAGAGACCCTGGCCGCGCGAGGAGATACCATCCAGGTTGGCCGTGGTTGGCTGTCGCGTGGGCCTCGTCTCGAGCTGCGATCGCACGTCGGCGGGAAGGGAGGCGTGGAAGGCGTTGAGGCAGTTGATTGTACGGGGGATGCCATTAAAGGAGATGCACTTGAGGCCGACTTCACGGATGAACTCAGCCACCAGCACCTTGGGGTCCGTCTCGCCTGAGGGAGCGTGCGATGCTGCTACGCTGTGGATGGCTGACAGCGACTCGGGGGAGTTGAGAGTGAAAGTTGCAGCAGACTGGAATTCTCATTCAGTATATATACTCTCCAAGTCTGTGTACTTCTTCCTTTTCTTAGAGTTTCATACCGATAAAGCTAGCCAAGGCTTGAGAGACACATTGTTCTTTGCTGCGTCGCTCGCAATCGACTTGTACACGTCGGCTATGCGCGCAGGAGCAGCCGTCGGGTCCGGACGGGCAAACGGCGCAGCAATTAGCGCCTTAAGACTAGGCGAGAGCTTGGTCATTGTGAAGCAATCGTTTGGAATTTGAATTTAATTGATTGTCCTCTCTTTTATATCGTCGGTTTGTTGATTATGCAGTCTGGCGTGGTTTTGTGTGATGAACGAGTTCAAGTTGCAGCTCATTATCCTCGAACCGAGGGCGAATCATTCGGTATTTTCGGTTCGTACTTTTGCGTGCCGATGTGGGGGCCGACACCGGCAGCCACTTTTCCATCCCGCATCTCCAACGGCCGGCGTGCACTTTTCAGGCCGCGAGCTAAGGGACCGATGATGACATTTATGTGACCTGGGGGGTATTTTGTGTTTAGTTGATGGGGTTTGAGTCAAGATAGGGCCGTGGTGGGGGGATGCAGCATTTGCTCTAGTATGACCATCTAGCCAGACTCCTACCGGGTAAAACATCATTTGAATTGGACCAGATCCACCTGTTTTTATTTCTTCATTACCTGTGATACACCTGTTGCCCGTGTTGACACGCCGTCTGCCCTTCTGTCCCATCATGTCTTCGACAAAACCAAAGGAACCGTTTTGGCTCGGGTATGTGCCATACGCTCTCCCAACCGGATGCCCTCTTGCTAACATCGTGTGAAACCCAGAGGTGCTGCAGCCTCCATGGCGGTGTGCTTCAGTGAGTACAGTCATTCTCGACAGGTTACGTCGCCGTCTACTAACGCGACGAATAGCCCATCCGCTCGATCAGACGAAATAGTAAGCCGAGGTGGCATTCCATAGGCTCAAGGTCCCGATGCTGACCTTACCGCTTAGCCGCATGCAAGTTTTGAAATCTAGAGATTCCATGTTCAGTGCCATGCAAAGATTTGCCCTCCGCGACGGTTAGTCGGTCCCCCGGCAGCTTCGTTTCGTGTCGGAATCTCACAGTGTTTAGGTATCACATCGTTATGGTCCGGCCTCTCTGCCTCCATTCTGCGGCAATCAACCTATTCCACAGCTAGGTTCGGCCTGTATAATGCCATCTCCAACTATGCAAAGCAGCGGGCGGGGAGCGACACGCTATCTACAGGGTACACAATAGCTTGTGCGGGTATGGCTGGTGGGCTGGCTGGTGTGGTGGGCAACCCTGCCGAGGTGAGTCCTCAAACATGATTAAAATCGCATCGTGGCGTGTGATGGCTAAGAGAACGATTGTGTCGCGCCCAGGTCGTACTTGTGCGCATGTGTGCCGATGGGGCGAAACCATCGGGCGAGCGGTTCGGCTACTCCAACGCTATCGAGGGCTTGTATCGGATCGGCCGAGAAGAAGGAATCGCAACCTTTGGACGAGGTGTCAGTGCGAATATCGCGAGGAGCGTCTTGATGAGTACAACATCCCCTTGTGTCCCTATTACGATTACTGGACAGACACTGACTTGAAATCACAGACGTTGGTCAGATTGCGACGTAAGTTGTATTACCGTGAACAACCAACCAGAATTGCCTACTTACTAGAACGAAAAACAGGTATTCAATTTCCAAGAAGCACATTCTAGACACTCTCGGACAAAGTGACGGTGTGGCAACACATACTCTTGCGTCTCTGGTTGCCGGAACGGTGGCCACGACCATCTGCGCTCCTGCAGATGTGCTCAAGAGTCGAGTGCAGAGTGCATCGTCTGGGTCAAGCATCACCCAGATCATACAAACCAGTCTGCGTGAAGAAGGGCCTCGGTTCCTTTTTAAGGGATGGCTACCCGCCTGGCTGAGACTGACGTGAGTTCACCGTTGGAAAACTGTGCTCTCGTCAAAAAGCTCCCGGATTTTGCTAACGTTTGTTCCAGGCCACACACGATTCTGACTTTTGTCTTTTTGGAGCAGCTGAAGCGCTTGATTATGGTAAAGAAAGCAGTACCGGTGTCGAATGTTAGAGAAGATTCTTCCAGGGATAACAGAAAAGAGTTGCAATAGTCAATAGAAGATAACTCCGGAACAGATGGTTTTTGTAGTGGTTTTGATTAACTTTGTTGATTGCACAGCCAATCCGTGCCACATAGCACTTCCAGGCCGTATTGAATAACTAGAATATATCTATAATCACAGAACTCTCACATTAGGAAAACCATCAAAATCAAGATTCACCAGGCATCCATTTCTTTACGGAGTAATACGTTGTATAACCCCAAATTCGAACGTTTTGTGGACTGCAGGGTATGTTCCATGGCAGGTGAAGTGAGGCGCCGCCGCCACCAACTGCCACACTAGATGCCCCGCATTCTCTGCCAGATCAGCTCTCTTCCCCCATTCCTCCATTGTTCCGTGAATATCATCATTCAATCAATCTTTCTCACTTCCACCACTATTTCTCGCTACACTTCCGACAAGCCTCAACGACCGAAGCGCTTCAACCGACACCTAAAACCATCGGAATAGACCACCCCACAACATCGCCATCATGTCTGATGACGAGGACTTCATGCAGGAGTCGGACGAGGAGCAGTGCGTATCACCGCGCGCCGTGCTAGGTACTAACCTTGCGAGGGACACTGCAGGCTAACTATTGCAGGTACGACTTCGAGTATGAGGAAGACGACGACGAAGATGCGGGCGACATCGGAACCGAGAACAAATACTACAACGCCAAACAGCTCAAGCAGTCAGACCCGGAAGATGCGGTGGCAGAATTCCTGGGAATCCCAGCCCTCGAAGAGGAAAAGGGCGAATGGGGATTCAAGGGTTTGAAGCAAGCGATAAAGCTCGAGTTCAAACTGGGGCAATACGAAAAGGTGAATAGAGACCAAAGACTAAACATGCTATGGCATACCAGGAAAGACGAGCTAATATGGGGAATGACGAAATAGGCCGCCGACCACTACGCCGAACTCCTCACATACGTCAAATCGGCCGTGACACGCAACTACTCGGAGAAGTCGATCAACAATATGCTTGACCACATCGAAAAGGGAGCAGACAACCCGCAGGCGGTACGATGCGTAGAAAGGTTCTACTCGCTCACACTGGCGAGCTTCCAAACAACCAATAACGAAAGGTTGTGGCTCAAGACCAACGTGAAGCTGGCCAAGCTGTTGCTGGACCGCAAGGACTACTCGGGGGTGTCTAAGAAGCTTAGAGAGCTCCACAAGGCATGCCAACGCGAGGACGGGAGCGACGACCCGAGCAAGGGCACATACTCGTTGGAGATTTACGCGCTAGAGATTCAGATGCTGGTCGAGACCAAGAACAACAAGCAGCTCAAGACATTGTACCAGCGGGCGCTCAAGGTGAAGTCTGTGGTGCCGCACCCGCGGGTCATGGGTATCATTCGCGAGTGCGGTGGCAAGATGCACATGAGCGAGGAGAACTGGAAGGAGGCGCAGAGCGATTTCTTCGAGTCGTTCCGCAACTACGACGAGGCCGGATCGCTGCAGCGAATCCAGGTGCTCAAGTACCTGCTGTTGACGACTATGCTCATGAGGTCGGACATCAACCCATTCGACTCGCAGGAGACAAAACCCTACAAGTCAGACCCGCGCATCTCGGCCATGACGGAGCTGGTGGACGCGTACCAGCGCGACGACGTGCACGAGTACGAGGGCATCCTCAAACGGAACCAGGACCTGCTGTCAGATCCCTTCATCGCCGAGAACATTGACGAGGTGACACGCAACATGCGCACAAAGGGCATCCTCCGACTGGTGGCGCCCTACACGCGGATGAAGCTCTCGTCCCTGGCCTCGCAGCTCAAGATATCAGAGTCCGAGGTCCAGGATATAGTCGGGTTTCTCATTGTCGACGGTAAGATCCGCGGACAGATCAACCAGCAGGATGGCGTGCTCGAGATCACGTCTGACGCCGACTCAGAGAAGACTGAAGCCCTGCAAAACCTTACCAAGTCGATGAGCGAGATATTTGCGACCATCTTCACCGACGGCGAGGGATTCCGCAACGACCAAGGTGGCACGGACTTGGACCCGCACCCGGCATCTCTCAACATGGAGCAGATGCAACAGATGCGACAGAAGTCCAAAGGGAAGAAGTCCAAGGCTTCTGTATTAGCATGAGGGGGTGGGGCAAAAGAGAGCATTTGAGCGCGCGCACAAACACAGAGAGAGAGATACACACACGCACACAAAACCACCATCCGGGCCATGTGCTTTTCGATGCTCTAAAAAAAAAAGATGATGAGTTAATACAACTTACGGCGTGATATTGGGCTATTACTCGAACCCTATCACACAGTTATTCCCCCCTCCACCAGCTTCACCCTTGCCTCCCCCGCCCTTCTTTTCTCAGCGGCCCGTTTGCCTCGTTTTGAGTGTTGAGTATTGTACATGTAATACTGGGCGGGACAGCAGCTATTGGCAGGGCGATAGTCGCCGCCATGTACGTCATTGATAGGAGAACAAAAACTCGCACCGTCGCAATGGAACACTTCTTCCATGTGAAGTGCGCATCCTTTCTGGCGGGATCGAGACCACGCAAGAAAAAAGAAGAACGGAAAACAGAAAAGGAACAGGGGATTGGGGGCCATTGGGGGCGTACTACTACCATTTATTACTAGTTTACCACTACTAGTACTGCTTTACCGGGTATTAATGCTCGTGCTACGAGTGCTAATACCACTTTGGTGCTGTCGGCGATGGCCGGTGGAGAGGAGGAGGGGTTCTCGAGAAAGAGGGGCGACCTTCATTTCCGGCCTCATCTTTTTTGACACGGTGCTGGTTAGTAATAGTAATAACGGAGGCGACGTCCGTACAGGTAGCATGGGGTATAACGGGTTTACATACTCAGTAGGTACTAGTAGCTAGCAATATGACGGATAAATCCACGTTGATGACGGTCGGTTTGCTTTCGAGCGCTTTATAATCTTATAGGGCGCTCTCGGCTTTCCCGCCTTGTTTCTACCAAGACTCGGTGAAGGGCGTGGTGAAAAGGCGGGATACGCTTTTCTCCTTCAGCTACAGCCTACGGAGTACTGGTGCTCGTACTGGTAATACTGTAGTAATAATGACACTCATAGTACTGCTGCTATTACGAGTAATACAGATTCTAGCAGTATGTAGTATCATTATTAACTGGGTAACATCATCACGATGCTCACCTCACACCGTGCTCGTTGGGCGGGCCCCTCTCTCGGTTGTACTATTATGCAACTTGACTGTTGGTCTGGCCGATATCGACATCGACGGCGCGGACGGGGGTCCACGTTGGTATTAATCGACAAGCATTTTGATTGTTAGGGCCAACAAGACTTTTTTTCCCTGCCCCTCCCATGTGATGATTAGACCCAGCGGGGGAGGTATACTCCGTACATGGGAGAAAGTGCACTTTTCTTAGCTTCCCTGAAAATTTGAACCATGATGATGTAGTAATGAGATGATGATGAGAAACTTTCAAAAGATCACGATACGAGCAAATCCATGTTGAACAAAAAAAACCCCCCAAGACGTACTATGCAAATGAATTAATAATATAGCGTCAGGCAGCAGGAATTAGAGTAGTATAAGATTACTTTTGATAGACGGGAAAAGAGACGAAAGAAGAAGAATTGTGGGAAGAAATATTTGACACCACAACTAATGAATGTCCCTTCTTGCCCCCCTCAGTAAACCCCTGTTCTGTGATCGACGACGAACTGCAAGGATTTGCGGCAGCTCGTTGGAGATTTCCATTCCCGCCGCTCGAACCAGCGTGGTGGGCATGAGAATGGAGTTGGTGAGTTGCCAGTTGGTGCATACCTCACTTGCTCACCTCGCCCCCCCCTTCCCCCATCAGCGGATGAGATTCCCATTGTATTACGAGGCATTGTTTTCTTTGCTTTTGTTGTTTTGTTGGCTACGGTAATAATGGTATACAGGTACCCCGTGAATTAGTCCTCTATTGCTCACAAGTTATTACATGTTTGCTTTTTCCCCCCTTCGGCATGTATGTGTCAATTGTCATTGAACGGTTGTGCGCGTGCGTTTTCAACACCACCAAAGACAAAGAGACTAGCAGGGGCCCGGGAGCTAATATCATAAGACAGACACGCAGATGACAGTTACGATAACATCATCTGAACAATTGGAATGCCCCATAGTAGCAGCATGGAAGCATCGGACGTACTGACATGTAAGCACTATCTTTATTTACCTCCTTTCAACGCCTTGACACTGCACGGTACTACCTATACTGGTACTAGCATGGAACTTGTTACCCGTCATCCATCGTACTCCGTATTACTCTCCATCGCGACTACTGCATCATAGGGAGCACAGCAGGATATCGGCTATGCACAGACCTTTACTTACCTTTTCCATAGTAGCACAACGGCTCGTACTAATCGCAGTACTAGTGCTAGTAACACTGCGTACTGCAGTCTACTGCCGCTTCTTCTTGTTGATACTTTTGTATCCAATTGCTACTATTACCTGCTACTACTCGTACTACTACTATTATTACCTAGTAGGGAGTAATAGTAGTAGTAGTACTAAGCAGACTAGAGCATGCGCATGCGGCATACGTGGCTACCTCTTCGTTAGCTAAACGGTGGCCATGTTACACAAAAGAACAATGCACAATGCAGTGAATACAAATAATACCACCTAGTAGTGATACTCTGCACAATGCATTATTACTTGTGCGACGAGCGAGTGCGAGGGAAGGAGCAATCAATGCTTGGGCATATGCAATTGCCTTGTCACCAACGCTCAAAACAGGGG